>JAOVVH010000052.1:17627999-17640464 GCA_028566435.1 Scorpiodoras heckelii
CTCTTTCTCTCTGTCTCTCTGTCTCTCTCTCACCCTCTCTCTCTGTCTCTCTCACCCTCTCTCTCTGTCTCTCTCTGTCTCTCTCTCTTTCACTCTCTCTCTCTCTCTCTCTCTCTTTCACCCTCTCTCTCTCTCCCTCTCTTTCACCCTCTCTCTCACCCTCTCTCTCTGTCTCTCTCTCCCTCTCTCTCTCTTTCTGTCTCTCTCTCTCTTTCACCCTCTCTGTCTCTCTCTCCCTCTCTCTCTGTCTCTCTCTCCCCCTCTCTTTCACCCTCTTTCTCTCACCCTCTCTCACCCTCTGTCTCTCACCCTCTCTCACCCTCTGTCTCTCTCTCTCTCTGTCTCTCTCTCTTTCACCCTCGCTCTCTCTCTCTCTCTCTCTCTCTCCCTCTCCCTCTTTCTCTTTCGGTCTCTGTTTCTGTGTTAAATCTGAATAATAATTGTAATAATAATAACAATAATAGTGAGCACAGTTGTGTGTGTGTGTGTGTGTGTGTGTGTGTGTGTGTGTGTGTGTGTGTGTGTGTGTGTGTGTGAACTATGAGCTGCAGTGTTTACGTATCTCAGTAAGATGGACGTTGTGTCTCTGTCTCCTCTGTTCTCAGGATGAAGATGCGGAACTTCGAGGTGAGATTTTTACACTCTTTCATTCTTTCATTCATCATCATCAGATCCTCATGAATGCCTGGTGAACATTTACGTTTCTGTCTCACAGCGTCTGATGTTTTTGTTTGTACAGTATAAACTGTTTGTTTAGATTGGATTGAATTTGTGAATTCATTGTGAAGTAATTATTTCACTTTGTAAGTAACCAAGCGTTTTATTATATTTGAATAAGTTTTTACATAATTTAGTATTTTATCCTTATTAATAAATTAAATAATTTATCTCACTCTGGGAAATGTGTACATTTAAACAATCAGGTGTTTTATTTTATTGATTAATTATTTAATACATTTTCATTCTAATTAATTGTTTATTTCACTTAATTTGGTTAAAGTAATAATTAAAATGTAATGATTTAGGAGTAATTAAAATAATTATGTAATATAGTGTTTTATTTGAATTAATTGAGTTTAATAAATTTTTTTGACGTAATCAGTTTATTTAATTTCAGTTGTTAATGAAATAAATAAAGTAAAATAAGTAAAATAAATGTAAAAATATTTATTAACGTTCCACTCGTTTCCACTCGTTTCCACTCGTTTGTCCTGTTGAAGCCTGTACAGTGTGTGTGATGTGTAAATCAGCCCAGAAGACGTCTGTACTCCGTGTTATCATGTTGTTGTCTGTACACTGATGACCGTCAGCGATCTTCACCGTCACCATCTTCATATCAGGACCACGGAATTCCTTTATCCGGTGTCGTTTACTGTAGGGGGGAAGTGCTGAACCTTCCTGACAAAGTCATCGTATCTGTGTGTGTGTGTGTTTGTGTTTGTGTGTGTGTGTGTGTGTGTGTGTGTGTGAGAGAGAGAAATGTCCTGATGATCAGTGGCTTTATAGCTAAAACATCAGCGCCCCCTGCTGGACACGACTCAACACTGACACTGAAACATGTACAGTAAAGTTTGTGGTGGAAAAGTGTGATAGAAAGTAAAGATGGTGATGTGAAGATCAGGTGGTCAGAGAGAGAGAGAGAGAGAGAGAGACAGTAGTGTGTTTTTTCTGTGATCAGGGCGAGCCCGGAACAGACTGGAGCCCATGGACACCATCTTTGTGAAGCAGGTTAAAGAAGGCGGCCCTGCACACGGAGCTGGGCTCTGCACAGGTGCCTTTACTGTCTCCCCTCATTAAAGTCTGAACATTTCTTACCCAAACTGAAAACCGACGTGTTCACTGTCTCCTCATCATCCCGTCTGTCTGCAGGAGACCGCATTGTGAAGGTGAACGGAGAGAGCATCATTGGGAAAACGTACTCGCAGGTCATTGCATTGATCCAGAACAGGTAAAATATTCATCTGTCTGTCTGTATATCTGTCTATCTCTCTGTCTATCTGTTTATTTATTTGCTTTTTTGTTTACAGTGAGACCTTTCTGGAGCTGAGTGTGATGCCCAAGGATGAGGACATACTACAGCTGGTAATGTTCCTCTTAGGATGTGCACAGAGGCCACGCCTCCTTCACTCAGACTGACACAGAGGCCACGCCTCCTTCACTCAGACTGACTGACGCCACACCTTTTACTCTTAGACTGACACAGAGGCCACGCCTCCTTCACACAACTCCACACAGAGGCCCCGCCTCCTTTACACAAACTAACACAGAGGCTACGCCTCCTTCACACAACCCCACACAGAGGCCACGCCTCCTTCACTCAGACTGACACAGAGGCCACGCCTCCTTCACACAGACTGACTGACGCCACACCTTTTACTCTTAGACTGGCACAGAGGCCACGCCTCCTTCACACAACCCCACACAGAGGCCCTGCCTCCTTCACACAAACTGACACAGAGGCTACGCCTCCTTCACACAAACTGACAGAAGCCACGCCTCTTTCACTCAAACTGACACAGAGGCCACACCTTTTACACTCAGACTGTCATAGAGGCCACGCCTCCTTCTTGCAAACTGACAGAGGCCACACCTTTTACACTCAGACTGACAGGCCACGCCTCCTTCACACAAACTGACACAGAGGCCACACCTTTTACACTCAGACTGACACAGAGGCCACACCTCCATCATGCAAACTGACACAGAGGCCACGCCTCCTTCACACAGTCACAGAGGCCACGCCTCCTTCACTCAGACTGACACACTGTAATATTATTGTTAATATTTAAACTTAGTCATTGTGGTAAACAAGCTGCCATCATGTTATTTCGTTGTACAGACTCATTTTTAGCTTCTCTATTTTAGCTGACCTGTTTCAGCTTTTCATCTCTCTCTCTCTCTCTCTCTCTCTCTCTCTCTCTCTCTCTCATCCTCATCTAATGTCTGTTTCTGGGCCTCCTAACCAGGCCATTGCTGTGCCGTAACTCTGCTGGAGCTCCAACCGCTGTCCCGAATAGATCATATCACAGACGCAGCATTTTTTCCTTTAATTATTTCCATCTCCGCCGCTCCTGTTACTGTGGCTGAGAGATTAAAGTAAATAAAGTTTGACAGTTGTTTTCTCCCAGTTTGGTCACTCGCCAACCCGGATGGCAAACACATGCTGCCTGACACCAGCCAGTCGCATGCTTTCAGACTGCTGCTGAGCGATTTGTCCTGTACATACACGAGCTCACGGACACCTGTGATTGGCCAGTGTCGCTCTGATTGGTATGTTATAGACGGTTTGCCCCTCCCACCCAGCGAGCATAGCCAGTGGATGACTGCCGTATTGTCAGGATTCATAATCACAACCTTCCATAGATGGGGATTTTTATTTGCATATCTTTGTCTCATTACAGATCAGGATTTGTGTTGCGTTCATAGAAACCGTAAAAGGAAAAGATTGACAGTTTATCTATAAGTTAATTGCTAAGTTTATATCCTCTCTACAGTGGACGCCTATGGAACACGAGAGAAAGATCTAGAACAAGGAAATGAGAGTGAGAATGTGCGTTAGCGTGAGTTAGACAACTACTGTCTGTGCTCTGATTAATCTCTCCAGTTGCCAGGTTTCATCTTGTGATCTCATTTTTTGCACAAATAACTGCTTGGGCTCCATGTGTTGTGTGTGAAGCGCTGATTCATGGCTGTTGCGATGAGAAGTACTGACCTGGTACTGACTCGGCTCAAGTTGTGTCTCACATCGTAGCTCTCTTTAGACTGCGAATCCGGGACATGGAAGTAGGACAAACAAACTCCTCTGAAACGGTTCCGGTTCTGATTTCTGTCAAGTCTGTAGGCATCTTAGCAACGTTTACGCTAGCTTTATGTAACCGCCTTCGATCCGGTTGTTCTCTGATTCGAAATGAAACAGGAACTGCATATCGAACTGCTTGTTATCAGACAACCGTGTGTCCCGCCTCACCCCCCTGCCCCCGCCCTAAATTGAAACAAATCTGCACGTAGCTTAGTGAATTAGCTGTATACTGAGAATAGCGATAAGAGATTAAAGGTGCAGTGTGCAGGATTAAGGATGATCCGTTAGCTCTGGAATATGGTACATGCATTAGCGTATAAATAACCTGCGACTACAAATCGTTATGTTTTTATTAGCGTAGGACGAGTCGCTTGTATCTATACGGGAGCGTGTCGTCTTCCGCGGAGGCCACCGTGTTTGCGCCGTCGTGAGATTTTCACATTGATGTAGCACAGTTTAACTGAAGATGGAGAAGAAGAAGAAGAAGAAAAGGCTAAGAAATCTGATAACCTAGATTTTAGCTAATATTTACCAGAAGAAATTTGAAGTTCGCGGCCGGCGGATGTGTCAAACCCAACGGACGCGCCGTGCATCCAAATTCACACTCCTGCTGACTCCTCGGCTGACTAAATCACAAACTCCTTATTGACACATTGCACAATGTAACATATCAAAGTAAACAGGAGAATTTCCGCCTTTTGGTGATGCTAGTCAATTTTCTGTACGACAAAACGCTGTCAAGTAACGACCAAGAGAAATGCTTGGTGTTTCTATATTCATTCAGACAAATCCCGCCTTCTACTCTGCATGTCAGCCAATCCTGTACCAGAACACAGAATCGCATTTTCACACCGTCTGAACTTGTACGTATACCAGCGAGCGGCAAATCGGCAGAAGACCTCAAGTGACCTTCGATTTGAAATGATCTCTACTCAAATTCGGCGTGATGCAGTGAAACAGAACAAATTCCAAACCACTGAGCTCGTTAGTGCGTCCGGTGATCACGTAGCTAGCGCGGTCAGCTCACGGCGCTAATCTGCAAATAGCAGATACGAAACCAGGCGCGTTAGCATTGTTTTTCAAATTATGAATGTTTTTACAGTTTATACTTACTTTATGTACATTTCAAAGACAGATGGGGCATGTATACGTTTCTGCAGCGCATTTCATTGGACGATCGTGAAATTTAAAAAAAAAACATTTTTCCTTTCGAATTTGACAAATAAAAAAATACACAAATAAATAACCTACAAAATATATTCCTCTCCTGACCTACTACTATATGCTGAGCAAACGTTGCACACGTTTTTAATCTGTTACTATAGAAACAACGACCACCTATCAGAACGAGCTCGTTAATTAAAATTTGCCTGAAAAATCATTCAGCAAATTTGTGAGTGTTTTTACGTCGCCAGTCGCTTTGGAGCACAAGCTGTACACATTCCCCTTCCTCCCTATTTCCCTCGCTCTCTGTTGCACATCTGTTAGCTGTGTGTGTGTGTGTGTGTGTGTGTGTGTGTGTGTGTGTGTGTGTGTGTAATGGATGGAGGAAAGCATTTGGCTGTGTAATAAGGCAATGATGTGGCCTGTCCAGACGGGGCGGGAGGATTAAAACCGTTTTCTCTTGAGGATGAGTGAGAGAACGGAGGTGGAGACACCCTTACACACACTCTGGTGCGCACACATTCTGGCACACGCACACGCACACACACACACACACACACACACACACACACACACACACATCCTTGTGCTTTAAATGGTTATAAATCGAAAATATTATATAACAGACCCCAGTCGTTGTAGAATACATTGAATCTGGACAGCTGATCGGTGTGTGTGTGTGTGTGAGAGGTGTGTGTGGGAGAGAGAGAGAGAGAGAGAGAGAGAGGAAGGCAGGGGAGGAGGGGGAGAGCTCTGCCATCTGAACAGAATGTATAATCAAGCCTCCGTCATGTGAACGGTCGCAGCTTTTGCAGGAAAGAGAGCGAGCAGAAGAGAAGAGACAGAGTGGAGGGTGTGTGAAAGAGAGACAGAGTGTGTGTGTGTGTGTTGGTGGCTGAAAAATGGAGCGAATGGAAAGAGATGGAGAAGAAGCGTTCGCCGCGCGGAGCGTGAAACGGCGAGCGCGAGCAGGTGGCATCGCCTTATTTTTAGCGTCTCGTACGCTGTTACGTAACGACCCCAGTACACCGCTTTAATATTTTTTCTCTTGTTTTTCTTTTTTCTCCCCCCCCCCCCATCCTCGTGACTCCTGATGCGATCTAATGGCTGCAGCTTTCACGGGAGATCGCTCGTGTGGTAAGCTCGAGAACGCTGTGTGTCGTCGTGGTAGCATGATCCGTCGTGGTCTCGTTCCCAGATGTGCATGTACACCTGGTTGTTCTGGACGTTTGATAAGTGTGCTCATGGCTCGTAGCATGCATGCACCTGTTTGATTTCCAGCCAGCCGGCGTGTTTGCAATGCCTCGCCCTTTTTTTTTTTTTAAACAATTCATCGTCCCAGTCTGTTCTCCGATGAAGAACTTTGACCTCTGGAACTTGACAAGGGAGGGGCGACGTTCTCCACCAGTGAGCTAGGCTCTACGTAACGCGACTCTACAGGTATGTCAGGTGAAAGTCCACGGCTCTTGTCTGCTCTCGTCTTGTCTTGACTCATAATCGGTGCCAGCAAATCTGTTGAGGAGTTGTTGGAAACCCCAATGGACCCTTTAGCACTTTAGAGTCTGTGAGATTATGATTACAGAGGTCAGATTTAGTGCGGTGGCTAGCGGTGGAACCCGCTCACCCGTGGCCTCCGTTTCTCTACGGAAGCGTTTGGTGACCCAACAGGTGGGTTCAGAATTTAAAACAACACTATAATGATCTTTAATCTGACTAACGTTTAGCTTAGGAATGCTGTTTTGTGCGCTTTGGACGTCTGTTAGTGCTTTTAGCATGTGGAATTGCGATTGCCGTTAAACAGAGGTGGCTACCTGTTTGTACACCAAGATGAGATTAGATAACACATATTGATGTCTGAGTGCTATTGTTTTTTTTTTCTTTTTTCTCTTTAACCCTTTTTTGCCCCGTTACTAAATCTCAGTTTGTATTTAACATCCATGCAATATGTCTGTATGCTTATAGAGTGAGATTCCTGACTTGTCAGACTCCCACACACACGCCACAGCACCCACGCATCCTTGCATCCTCATTAAAGGTAGCATCAGCACTGGTTTGTGCAAATCTTTATCTGACCTGAGTGTGTCTTTCCCGCAGGCGTACTCGCAGGATGCCTACCTTAAAGGTCATGATGCCTACAGTGGAAACGCTCGCCACATACCGCAGCCACCTCCCATATGTTACCCACGAGTAGACTGTAAACCCCTCGGGATGGCCGAGGCAACAGATATCACCACCTCGGGGGGGCTGCAATCAGATTTAGGATACCGCATGGAGATACCTGTTCCCCCCTCGCCTCCACCGAGGATCCCGAAGACTCAGACTGCGGTGTGTGTGTGCAGCGAAAGCGTCCGGACGGTGGTGGTCCCGGTGGACGTCCACATGGGTCACATGGTTCCCGGAGAGTACAGTCACAAGGGTCCTGATCCTTTGCTGATGAGAACCCGGTCGTATCTTCAGCCACGGAAACCTGACCTGTATTCTCCAGGTTTCCATGGAGATTCGTATGCCGTTCCACCGCCTCGTTATCTTCCGTCTTCTTCCACCATTTCTCCGGCTTCCCATCAGAATATTGACTGGCGGACGTATCAGACGTACCGAGAATACATCGACCACAAAGGCCTCCATGCGTACAGTCGGACGATTCAGGAGCGCCTGGACAGTTTGCGTGCTGCCGCGGCTGCTTCCCAGACCACTTCGAACTTTGCGCAAAAAGCCACGTGGGCCAATAAGATCCGACGCAGGAGTACGTCGCACGACCGTTCCTATCAAAGACCCCCTGTGCTTCCTCCTCGCAGTGCCTCTCAGGATCGAATGACTGGGCCAGAAAGACTGCCCCGAGCGCAAGACTGGCCTCCTAGGAGTGTCTCCTCAGACGGGATCATCCGGAACGCTCGTTCTCATTCCACGGACTACATTGAGCACGGTGAAACGGCTCCTTGGCACGTTGATCGCAGAGGTTACGGCAGGACGGAGCAAGGACCTCGTTCCAATTGGCAACCTGTTCCCCAGAGACCGGGGATGTATCCGCATTCCTACGGAAACAGCGTCCGAGGTAGATCCGGTCCACATCAGCTGAGCTGTAGAACGGACATCCCGCCTCCTGCGGTGTCTTCTGACAGAATCTCGCGTGTCAGCAAAAATCAACCCGTAGACACGCAGTTGTGTAAAGACCAAAGACTATTAAGTAATCACGTTATGGTTTCGGTGGCTGGCCAGCAGACCAGGACGCGCGCTGAGACCATGCAAAGTCCCGAACCGGTCAAAGAAGCCTCAATGGGTCAAAGGTCTACCTCCTGCTCTGTGCCGACCCCTAAGAGGCAGTCACAACCCGGAGCTCCGGGGCAAAGGATCCACCCACGAGATCTCAAGGGATTACCGGTGAACGGGTGCAGTCCAGTGGAAGGTGTGGTGATGCGAGAAAAGCCTCCCAAGGGGAAAAGCACACCGCTGCGCCATCCTTCCTACATCCAGGCGCAGGAACATCAAGACTCCCTGTTTAGCTCTGCTAGCCTGAACGAATCACTTGACTCCATCCCCTTCATCGGTAAGTGCCGCCAAACTTCCGTCACCATAGCAACAAGCTTAGGAAGCATGTGTGTGAGATTTGTGGGAGAATAATTGCCAGGATTGAATCAGTAATTGGAGTTGGAAAGTTTTATCTCGCGTCGTACCGTCACAACATACTAGCAGAATACCTCATTTATGTTTTTAAATGTTTTTAAACCAGACGTTTTCATCAAGCACGTCTCGGCCTGTAACGCTGTGATCATGCAATTTAACTCCGTACATTCCCCTACACTGATACATTTCCTTAAGATTTATCTGCTTTTGTGACCACATTCAGCCCAGTCACTTTACCCGCCTGTTAAATTATTCACTTATACAATCCTTGCTGATGAAAAGCATCCCCACAGGATGACGCTGCCACCACCATGGTTCACTGTAGAAACCCTGTTCTCAGGTTGATGGGAAGTTTTAGGTTTGGACCACGCATAGCGTTTCCCATGATGGCCAAAAAGCTGAATTTTAATCTTAGACCAGAGAACCTTCTTCTCTTATGTTCTTCTGTTATGTTTGGTGTCTTTGTTGAATCTCCGATTCTGATTAATGCCCTCTGTGAGCTTTGGTGGGCGAGCTCCTCTCATCAGGGTCTAGTGGTGCCGTGGATTTAAAGATGCTAAGAATCTTTTATAACCCAACCCTGTTCTGTACTTATCCACAAAATTGTCTCTGAAAGTTTCTTGGTCTTCATGACGCTTGTTTAGTGGTGGGCTTTCAGAGCAGGCGCATTTATTCTGACATCATGTGACGGATCATGTGATGCTTTGATTACTGACAGGTGGACTTTAATCCGCTGATCATGTGACTTCTAAAATGAAGTGGTTTTCCCAGACCTTATTTTTTCTTTCTCCTTCAGCAGTTTGGGTTGTTTTGTTAGGTTCTGGTTACATAAAATCCCAAATAAAATTAATTTTAATTCCAGAACGTAACGCAGCAAAACAGGAAAAGCTCCAACGAGGGAGGTGTGAATACTTTTTCAAGGCACCGTAGTCGCAAAGCAGCGTACGGCTGTGTTTAACTTTGTTTCTTTTTTTAAAGTTAGCTATCACTGTTATGTATTGTACCATTTCTACCACGTGGAAACAAAACCGAAGTGCCAAAATCCTTCATCTTAAAAGTTAACTGCTTCTTGTAGTCGTGTTAATCAGCTGACACTCGTGGGCTATAAAATACGTTGCCGTTGATGATGATGCAGTTCACATGAGTTTTTCAGAAAACCACTTTCCGGTGTCGGTTAAACCCTCGAGTCATTGTTAATTGATTGGCCGTATTAATACACGTCGGCGTTGTGTAACCTGAGCCGTAACGAGTTCATTACGTTCTGTTGTTTTTAAATCAATAACCACTCTGCTGCCTGATGGCTCTCGCCGGGATTCATTATGGCCTTCATGGATTTCTTTTTATGTGCGGCTTTTAATCAGTAGGTAACAGTCTGGCCAGGGGAAAGAGCTCGCAGATGCGAATAGCAGAAGACGGCAATGTACGTACGCTAGCAACATTTAAAAAAAAAAAAAAAAGTAAGGGATGTGGCAGAGAAGATATACCAGACTCAGGGGTCTCAGGGGTCATGCTGCTTTGACGGCGTTTGAATCTTTTCCTTGTTTTAGTCACATTTACGAGAAATTTTCCAGTAATAATCGTGTTTATTCTAACTAGCTGGTCAAATCTCGTCGGATAATGTGTTCTCGCGGTAAATGATGAAGATTGTTCAGTCTTTCAGAAAATCCCCTTATTTGTAGCTGAGGTTCCCGTCGTCCTCTGGGTGGATTTTACCCGAGTGTCATAACACACAAACATCTCAGGCTGACGCTGATAGTGGCGCTAAATTTGACGCGTGACTCACGACACGTTCCAAAGCTAACGATCTCAACGTACGGTTACAATGTTGGTTTGTTGTTTTTTTTTTGCGCGGATAAGATGAAGCTGAAAACCGTACCATCTAAATCCAGCTTAAACGTAGCATCAGAGATTGTTTTTTGGGTGAAAAATGGGTTACTGAAATGGACAGAAGCTGTAACCTGTGTTAAAGCTAAGATCTGCTCTGCACTAGCTAAGATTAGCACATTCTTTCTAGATTAGCTCTACATAGTGAAGATGAAGCTAGATGATCAGAGATACGAGCATTCAGGATCGATATCGGTTTCCCAACTGGGTTTTCTCACCCAGATAACTTTTTTGTTGTTGTCCAGAGATCATGCCTTAAACCTTTACTTATCATGTTCTAAATATTTTTTACAAGTGAGGAAAAATAAAACCCAACGATCGTAGAGATAATCGGAGAGAAAAATCAAACAGTGAGAGTGTTGAGCGTCGTTTCCACTTCCCTTCATGTTATAGATGCTTATCAAATAAATAGACATCGACCGAGGAATCTTTGTGTAGAGACGTCAGGAAGATGTGTAACAAACGCAAGCTAAAGGGACATCAGGATAATACGGCAAAACCGGATCGCTGATGTTTTCAGCCATTCACAGGAAACTCGTCACCGCCTGGTTATTTCTGTGGACGCGCTGCGACGTACGCTGACTTCCAGGAGGCGAGTGTTGCGTCAGTGCTTCAGGAGGGTAAAAATACTACGATTGTGTGTCTGGGTTTCTCTTAGTGGTTTTTGCAGACCTAGCCGAGAACACATCCTGCGTTATTCCTTTTCCTGTTTCTTGTAGAATCATGTAATTTGGAGGAAAAGCTCATATCGCTTTTACTGTATGAACATAAAATGGCAAACTGTGACAAGTCTCAGGAGCCGCGTAAACGTGAGCAGGAATTTGGTTAACGTTAATTTATTTAGCAGCTTGTTTCTTGCCACTTGCTAAAGACATCTGAAGACATCTGTTGTAAGTTCCTTCGTTCCCCGGTGAAGGTTTGTGCACAAGTTGACCTGCGTTCATTCACCATGCAGATGATCGTTTTCACCAGAAAATGTTATATTAGTTATATTAGCATAAAAACACCAAACAAACCAATATTCCAGCATCAGGCACTGCGTAATAAAGAATGATCTATTATAAATTATCTTACTTTTTATATGCAAAACAGGTTCATGTTTGTGATCATTTTTATTTAGGGAATAAACTGAAAAGAGGAAAATGCGCAACGCTGAATCGGCTTGTCAGATTGTTTTGTAAATTAAAAAATAATTACAAGATGTCACGATACCTGTGATGGAAAACTGTATAGTCACATAAATCATCACAATAGCAGTATTATGTGATGATTTCTTTAAAAAGGGCAGGACTGGTAACACTAAAGTGACGTGTGTGTGTGTGTGTGTGTTGATCAAAGTGGGACTCTGTAGAAGTGTTATCGCGGGTCAGCAGGGGGCGCCATGGAGCCCCGTGCCGTTTTCTCACACCTCGCTCCTCTCTGGCCGCCGACTGGAACTGGGGCACAGGTTTAATTTTAGCCGCTGAAGCCCCACGGCGCAGAGCAGCTTTGTACTCTGGGCTTTTTTAGACTCGGGACCTCAAAAGTTTTCTGAAAAACAGGACATGAGAGAGAGAAAAAAAAAACTGTCCTCGTTTGGAGAAACGCTTCACGGAGGACCGTCAGTCAGACCGGAACATCCAGAAACTCGCGTTTTAAAATTGTTTTTTATTTATATCACACACACAGATTCACACATGCGCAGACGCACAAAAACTAAAACTCAAAACCGAAATCGTCTCAGACCCTTCAGCTCTGGAAATTTCTGTCCTGTTTATGACTTTCATGGAGTTTCATGGAGACATTTGTAATTTTGTCAGCAAAACAAGTCGATGAGATAGATAGATAGATAGATAGATAGATAGATAGATAGATAGATAGATAGATAGATAGATAGATAGATATTAGGGGTGCGCCAAAAAATCGATTCACATAAGAATCTTGATTCTCATTTACTACGATTCAGAATCGATTTAAAATGTCCCAAAATCGATTTTAAAAAATAAATAAATAAAACA
>JAOVVH010000052.1:17648382-17665825 GCA_028566435.1 Scorpiodoras heckelii
ACTGTTACACAGTTTCTGTCACTGTTACACAGTTACACAGTTCCTGTTACTGTTACACAGTTACTGTTACACCATTACACAGTTACTGTTACACTGTTACACAATTACTGTTACACAGTTACTGTCACTGTTACACTGTTACACAGTTACTGTCACTGTTACACAGTTACTGTCACTGTTACACAGTTACAGTTGCACTGTTACACAGTTACTGTTACACCGTTACTGTCACTGTTACACTGTTACAGTTACTTTTACTGTTACACAGTTACTGTTACACAGTTACTGTTACACTGTTCCTGTTACACTGTTGCACAGTTACACTGTTACACAGTTACTGTTACTGCTACACTGTTACACAGTTACACTTTTACAGACTGAAAGAGCTGCTTTAATAAATAATAACTAAAAAACTACAAATAATAAAACTCTAGAACAAAATCTTATAACATTTAGATTCTTTCTTACTTTCTGTCTGGCTTTCTTTTTTGTCCTTTCTTTCTTTATGTATGTATGTATGTATGTCTCTTCCTCCTTTCTTCCTTCCTTCCATCCATCCATCCATCCATCCATCCATCCATCCATCCATCCATTTTTCTTTCTTTCTTTCATTTCTTTCTTTTTTCCTCTCAAAAATTAAAGTTAACTTTGCGCTGTGAAAATGATGTGAATGTTTTATCAGACTGAATAAATATGATTTTTTAAAATCTGATTACTACAGAATGGATTGATGGATGGATGGACAGATGTCTTTCCTGATGAGTTTATTCTTTGAGTTTTTCTTTATTTATTTACTCACGTGTGTTTGTTTGCGTGGTGTTTGTTCAGATGGAGCCGCGTAACCTGGCCATCGTGTTCGGCCCTACGCTGGTCAGAACCTCTGAGGACAACATGACACACATGGTCACTCACATGCCTGACCAGTACAGGATCGTGGAGACACTCATTCAGCAGGTGGGGGGGGGGGTGTGTGTGCGTGCGTGTGTGTGCGCTCTTTCTTTCATTCTTTCTTTACAAAGAAATGACCAAATAATTGTGAATCTTCTTCCTTTTTTCTGTTCCAATCTCTTTCTGTAGTTGTTTTCAGTCATTCTTGCTTTCTTTTTGTCTTGAATTCTTTTCTTTCTTTCTGTTTCCTTTCATTCGTTCTATGTTCATTTCTTTATTTCAGTTCTTTTTCTTTCCGTCTGTTAGTAGATAGTAATCTCTCGTCCTCTTTCTCCCACAGTACGACTGGTTCTTCTCAGAAGATGGAGATGAGGAGCCTGTAGTGAGTATCCGTGGGGACAGCCCGGGATAATAAAAGAAATCTGTTTAGTCTTGTTTATTAATTCGTAATCGTGGTTCATCTCTTCCTGCTGTATAACGTGTGGGTTTATTAAAGCACCTGAGATTAAAGACTAAACCCTGCTGTGTTGTGAACTGTAGACGTGTGTGGAGCAGGAGAGCACGGTGCAATCTCAGCCTGTTCCCAACATCGACCACCTGCTCACCAACATCGGACGCACGGCTCCCTCACCTGGAGACATCTCAGGTACGCTCACGGCGGGGTGGGAGAGTGTGTGTGTGTGTGTGTGTGTGTGTGTGGTCGGTCTTAGACCGTGTGCTTTAGAAAGACAGGAAGTGAGTTAGGGGTTAGAGTACAACGTTGTTGTTGTTATTATTATTACTGAACATATTTAATGTTATTTACAGTAGGCAGCTACACACACACACACACACACACACACACACACACACACACACACGATGTTCTTTCCATGTTTCAGAGCTTGAAAATATCACCGTCGTGCCGTCCCTGACAATATGTAAAGTCAATCAGGTAGATAAACATTCTGTACATTTGGACGTGTGTCACGTGCGTCACGTGTGTATGACGATCACTTCAGACGAAAAACCTGTGACCGAGTCCTGCACTCTGATTGGTCAGACGGTGTTGATTAATACTCTCTAACAGCAGCTCTGACCGTCCTGCAGGATTATATTAATGCGCTCCTTCTAACACGTTATCGTTTCCATAGTAACAGCTCCTTCACAGGGACGCGTACGACCGTCACACCGCATAATCGCAATTAAAATAATGTTCTTTCTTTCTTTTGTTTTGTTTTTTTTCCCTTGAATTTTTTTCTGTACTTTTTTTTACTTCTTTGCTGTTAGTCTTTTTTATTTTTCTTGCTGTTCCCCTTCTCCTTTCTTCATTTCTTCTTACTTTGTAAAATTTCTTTCTTTCTCTCTTATTTCCTTTTTTGTGTGCTTGCTTCCATCTTTCTCTTTTTATTCTTTTTTTCCTGTTTTTCTTTCTTTCTTTCTTTCATCTTACTTGCTACTTTTTTCCTCTTTCTGTCTCTTTCTTGCTTTATTGTGTCCTACCTTTTCTCACTGTTTCTGGTTTAAGTGTTCTTTCTTTCTTTCTTTCTTTCTTTCTTTCTTTCTTTCTTTCTTTCTTTCTTTCTTTCGTTCTTTCTTTCTTTCGTTCTTTCGTTCTTTCTTTCTATGTTTCTTTCTTTCTATGTTTCTATGTTTTCTCTTTCTTTCTTTTTTCTTTCTTTCTATCTTTTGTGCTTATTTCCTTTTTCCTCATTCTTCCTCGTTTGTTTTCTTTTTTTCTTTCTTTTTTTCTTTTTTTATTTGCTACTTTTTTCTCTTTTCTGTCTCTTACTTGTGTTCTACCTTTTGTGCTTAGTTCTTTCTTTTTTCTCTCTGTTTTCCGGTTTAACTGTTCTTTCTCTCTTTCTCTCTCTCTCTCTGTGTCTCTTTCTCTCTGTCTGTCTCTCTCTCTCTCTCTCTCTCTCTCTCTCTTTTTCTTTGTTTCTTTCTTTCACCTCGTCATACTGCTCGCTGTCCCGTCTCACCCACGACACGACCGACAGCCTGATTTTTTCCTCCAGGACGTAATTTCAAGCTCTGATGTTTGCTGTTTTCACTCAGACTCTAAACTCAGTCAGCTTTTAGAGAAATGTCTTGTTTCATCTGCACATGGAAAAGGGACTATTTTAGCAATTTCACTCTGCTTAAATTTATCATTTTTAAAATAAATAAAGAAATAAATTGAATTGTATAAAATAGTTCCTGTCAGTATGTTCAGCTTTATGTAAACTATTTATTAGTTTTTTTGTTTGTTTAATTTTTTTTTTGTTCTTATGTCAATATTTTTCTTTAAAACCTCCTTTTTGTTTTCTTTTTGTTCTTCTTTAGTTTTTTTGTGTATTTATTTATTTTTTTTGCTTTCGATTCCTCACGCATCATTTCCCTCTTTCTTCAGCCTCCGTTACGACTCCACTCCTCCTTTCCGTTCAGTTCTGTTCCTCCCTCTTTCTTACACCAACCCAGCATGTTCTTTCCTAAAGAAAGAAAGAAAGAGAGAAAGAGTGAACAATGAAATGAGAATTCATGTGACGTTATGGCTCACCCGTCTTGTCTCCAGTGTTTTCTTTCTCCCTTGTCCCCCCCTCTTTTTGTCCCTTTTTTGTCCAGCCCTGCTCTCACACATTACCCGCTCTTGACACAGGCCAAGTGGGCGGCGTCTATCACTCGGTGATGTCACTGATGGACTCTGTAATGTCTGTGATGGACAGCTGGGACTGTAGGAAGAAGGAGGAGTGTTGTCCCCAGTGTAGCTGCCTAGTCTGCAGAAACCCACGCTTCTTGTAAACGTTTTTGAAAAGAAAAAAAACACACAACCGGTCCAAGAGAGAGAGAAACAGAGAAAGAGAGAGAGAGGGAGAGAGAGAGAGAAACACGAACCAAATGTACAAAAAACCCAAAAACGACAACAGCAGCAACACAAAAAGCGGCGCACTCCTTCTGAGTGAATGTCAGAGGTTTATATATTTCTTGTCATCGTGGTGTTTCTTTGCACGTTTCATATCTTATCTTATAAGATGATTAATTAACAGAGAGGATACAGAGCAGTGATGGTGTCATGTGTCTGAAAAGCCTCTTTGCTGTCTCTCGTTGTCTCCGAAGCTGACCGCAAGGAGTTCTAGCATGGTACGGTCTCCGGGTTCCTCCTCCGCCTCATGTGGCATCGCTGTCCATCATGTGGGAAAGAAAGGGGGCGGGGCTAACCCTCACACAAAGCACCCACACGCTCACTATCACAATAATTACGTAGGAGTGATTAATTAATTAATTTATTTATTTATTTTTGTCGTGCTTGTGATGGAAGTGTCCATCTCACACGTCCTTGGGTCATATCCAAGCCCGTGGTGCTGATCAGCTGAAACGTGTTTAAATGTGTCTGAACAAGTTTATAAACTGTTTAATAATAATAATAATAATAATAATAATAAAAACTGCTGCGTTATCTTCCACTTCCTGGATTCAAGAAAATGGCAATAAACAGAGAATATTATCGTTAAAAGACTTCATAACCTGGACCTGCTTGATAATCTCCTAATCCTAATCTGCAAAACGAATCCCGGCACTTTCCTATGCCAACCGCTGACGTCGTGCGGATGATCCTCTGACGCCTTTTTCCTCAAACGTCGAACGGTGAATCCTTTCCAAACACGTTCAAGCGTCACGTTCTCTTTTCTCTCGTTGACGAAATTGTGATAAAAGCTATAGCATTTATTTCCTTTTCATTTCGTTCACCGTGGTTAGATCGCTCTTTCCTCCGGGGGATAAACGATCACGAGTCTTTCGGGTCACCATAGCAACAAGTCAGAAATCATAAACGCTACGAGGGCGGGGACGTCGGGACCTCGGAATTCCGTTTCAGGCCACGCCCCCTTTTAGAAATGAATGTCTGTCGTTATATTACTCCGGTCTGTTTGAGGTGCTTTCTGATCGAGGCTTTAACACACAGACCTTGTTAAACACGTTCTGGCTGATCGAGTACGTGTGGGGTATCAGCATGGCGTCTGATGTGGTGTCTCGGACAGAGCTGTTTTATAATCAATATTCAGACAATACACAGACTAGTTAATTATATACAACTGAAATAAAAAATTTTAAAAAGAGAATAAATGACATGGTATAAGCCAAACAGATGGACAGTTCTGGTCCCCCCAAAAAAACTAACGCAGTACCACATCAGACGCTTGTGAACATTCAGGATTTAAGATTCCTGTGTAAGAGATTTGTAGGTTTTCACTGAGTCTGAGAATCAGATATTAAAGTGCATTTGTCTGGTATAAATGTGCCTCATTGCCTCGTGTGTTGTCTGACAGTTGGGAAAGAGAGACTGTCTTTAAACAAGGCCGTGTGTTTGTGTGTGTATATATATACGTGAGAGTGTGTGGTATCAGTGGACATGTTGTCTGTGTTAATGTGTGCATGAGCTGCTTCCTGTGTCAGCGCAGCACTCGTTTACTCTCTCTCTCTCTCTCTCTCTCTCTCTCTCTCTCTCTGTGTGTGTGTGTGTGTGGTGGCTTTAACTTCACTGCCTTCATCTCTCCGATCTCGTGTCCGTGCTGCTCGTGTGATATAAACCTTTTGTGATGAAACCCCGTCACACACAGATTCTGATTTTCTTCCTCCTCTCTTTTTATTCCATCACCAGATTCAGCCACCAGTGACTCTGCCAGATCAAAGGTGAGTGAGGAGCTAACTCTGTTCGCTCACACCCACAGACGCCATCCCATTGGCTTCCTTTTCTTTCTCTTTTTCTTTGATAATTCCCTTTTTCTGACATGTCGTTGGTCCTCCAGCAGGGCTCCTGGGGCTCGGGTAAAGACCAGCTGCTGCGCTCGTCCATCTTCTCCAGCCGCAAGCGCAAAAAAACCAAACCTCTGTCGAGCAGCTCAGCGGACGCCAGCTTCTCCAGCAAAGAGTTCCAGGACGAGTACGAGCCGAGCGACGAGCGGAACGAGGAGGCGGAGAGCGAGGCAGGAGCGTGCGATTGTCTAGAGAAGTCCGACGACGCCGATCAGAGATCAGAAAAGAGCATCCTCGAGCTTCCGGCTGAATTTAAATCCGACTTCCTGCGCCTGAAATCCGGCGAGTCTCCCAGAAAACACCGTGCGCAGAGAGAGAGAGAAACGGTGCGTCAGAACTCGCTCTCAGACCCGCCGTCCACCTCGTACGACGAGGGGTGCGTTTCGGATCTGGGGACGCTGAACAGCACGAGCTCTCAGGCGTCCGGCCCCAGGATCAGGCAGGGCAGAATTCCGGGTCCCTGGATGGAGAACGCAGGAGCGGAGGTGTGCTCCATCACGTCGGATTACTCCACCACGTCGTCCATGACGTTCCTGACGGGGATCGAGTCCACTGCGCTGAGTCCAGCTCACGACGCCGACGACGAGAGGAGCGAGCTTATCAGCGAAGGCAGAAACATCGATTCGGACAGCGAGAGCAACTTGTCCGTGTTCGCGCTCACCAGAGACGACGGCACGTCCGAGGACGTGATGTCTGTGCGGGAATGCGGCGGAGTCGCACCTTTTCAGAATTCCCCCGGTCTCCTGGTGTCACAGCGCATCGTCGCAGGCGACACGTTGGCACGGAAGAGAGGAAGCCGACAGAAAACGGACAGCGAGTCATCGACGGACGGGGGCCGCAGCGATAAAGACTCGAGGGTTTCCAAAGTGCTGGATGTTGTCAAGGGGAAAACCGGCGGCGGCGAAAACGAGTCCATCTGGCGAATCAAAATCACCGATCGCCTCAAGTGTCGACTCCGCGCTTCCGCCGACGACATGTTCGGCGTCGGATCGCAGCGCACCAGATCACCGGAGACTCGCAGCAAACGCAAGACCAACATACGGCGGCGGCACACCATGGGCGGCCAGAGGGACTTCGCGGAACTGTCGGTCATCACCGGGGCCGAGCTTTCCGCCATGGATCGCTTAAAACCCAAATGCAGCTCGCAGGACTTCTCCATCGCCGACTGGATCGTCCGAGAGCGGCATCGAACGAGCAACCCGGAAGTCAGCCTGGAAAACTCGGACCTGTTGAACGGAGAAGCGGCGGCCGCTCAGCTCAGAAGCTTCAGCTTGGCCTCCGACGCTCATCCACACAAACTGTCCGGGGTTCAGGTGGTGCGCTCGCGCTTTTATCAGTACCTGTGAATGGATACAGACTGAAGTGTGTGTGAGTGTGAGAGAGTGAAAGGTACTTAAAACCTGTTAGTTTTTTTAAACAAGTGATTTAAAAAAAAAAAAAAAAAAAAAAACGAAGAAGGGTGGTACTGACGCAGGTTTCTGACGGTCGGTGGTAGGAGAGGGGTGTAGCGGGTGATCTGTTTCTCCTCCGTCTGACTCCCAGAATCTGTTTTTTAAAATTATTTCCTCCTCTAAAACATGAATTCTGGTTTGACTGGAGGTCTCTGAGTGAAGAGGAACTTCTCTCACCATGAGACGTGACGAAGCCCCGGTGACGCCGGACGATGGTGTGATGTAATGATTCACTGGAATGAAGCAGTGAGAGTTCAGGCAGCGTGATGGTGATGATGATGATGATGATGATGATGATGTTGTTGAAGGGAGGGAAGGTAAACAGGCAGCGTTATGTTCTCGGACGATGTAGGGATGAACGTGATTTCTGAAACGTTTTTAAAGACGACTTGTTCTCGCAAGTGTAAGAAGGTCCTCAACTCAACCAAAATGAAGAATGTATCTAATCTAAACCATTCATTTGCGCTTTTTCGCCTTTTTTTTTTTTTTAGTTGTACATAACCCCTTTGTTTTAATGTACTTGAAATGATTATGTTCATTGTTTGAACTTCATGTAGCTTTTTTTTTTTAATGTATATAATTAAGGCCTATCTGATGCAGCCACTTATCTATTATCATATGACCATGGAAAAAAAAAAAAACGATTAAAAGAAGAAACATTTGGGATAACGTTAAAACGATCAATTCTGTAGGTAAATAACTGCGTCATGCCTGAACCGCTGGACTGCTGCTGCTGCTGCTGCTGGTATTTATTTTCCGATCAGATCCACCAGACGTTTCTCCACAGCGTGCGTGTAAATCTTCCGTGTCCCTGCATCGAGGAACCAAACGTACGTCTTTTTACGCCAAACTCGCTCGTATTAGAAACTGATGTTGAATCGTCAGTAAACATTTAAAATGTGTGATGTGAGACTTTGAAGTGCTGGAAGGTGACGGCGAAGAAACGGAAGAAACGCCGACAGTCACGTGAGTGAACGAGTATAAACACAGTACAGAGAAAAACTCACGAATGGCTTGTTAACTTTCTATACTAGCTTTAACGTAAAGCTGCTACTAACTGGAAAAAAAGAAACTGGACAGGCCACGCCTACAAACGCTGAACGGATTTATAACTGAATTATTAATGTAAAAAAAAACGTTTTGTTTTTAAAACGTCCGACGTTAAAAGGTTTGGAGTAAAACAGACGACAGGTTTTTGGTTCTGTAGTCGTTGCAGGGAAACGTGACGCAGTCCTGACGTGCCGAGAGATGAAATAAAACGTCAGCGTGTTCCTTTAACGTTCGGTTGAAGTGTGGTGTCTTTTCAGTACGCCGCGTGTGCACCTGGGTGATGACGGTGCCGCGTGCGGATCTCGTGCCGCTACAGTGTAGTGCGAAGAGAAGAACACACGCCTTCTGTTTCTGTTCCGTCATTCCACTTCGGTCTTAAGACTTTTTTTTTTAAAGAAAGGAAATTTGCATTTCACCGTTTTAGCAGTTGTGACGATTTAAACGTAAGTCTGTGTTGCAGCACGTCTTTAATCGTCACGAATACGGATGTGTCGACGTAGAGGGACTGGACTGGACCATGTGCATCATCTCCAGGAGAGTGTGTGTGTGTGTGTGTGTGTGTGTGTGTGTGTGTGTGTGTGTGTGTGTGTATTAGGGTGACCGTTGTTTTCCAAGTCTCTCCCCCTGTAGATCGTTTAGGTATCTGACAGAATGTCTTTGTGTAAAATACAAAACATTTACAGGTAGCTGAGAGACCACGGAGTTTACACTGCACAGTGCACAGAAACGTTACCATGCGACCTACAGTGAGACAGAAAACCTCGCAAAGAAAATAACTTTCTTTAATATCTCTGGTTTTATTTATTAAAGTTATCTATGCTGTGATGTCATAAGCGGCCATGTTGTATTAAATAAACCGTATGCAGATGAGTATTAGGATTAGGACTAACCTGTATAACGTTAGTGTCTTAATGTACAGTTAGTGTGACTGTTATCTGACTAACACGGGCGGCTTGGTGGGTCACACTGTCGCCTCACAGCAGGTCCTGTGTTCGATCCCCAGGTGGGACCGGTCTGGGTCCTCCCCGTGTGTGTGTGTGTGTGTGTGTGTGTGTGTGTGTGTGTGTGGGTTTACTCCGGGTACTCCGGTTTCCTCCCACAGTCCAAAGACGTGCAAGTTAGGTGTATTGAACATATAAAAAAAAAATAAAAATTGCCCCATGACTGTGTTTAAAAGTTGAACTTGTGTACTGGTGAGCGTGTGAATGTGAATGGCTGTGTGTCTGACAGCCGGTGGTGACGGTGCTGTCCTGGGTGTCGTCCTCTCTCCCGTCCCCGAACCCTCATGTGGTCTCCGGGTTGAGAGGACGCCGTGTGCGATTGGCTGCCGCTTCTGACCGGTGTGTGAGTGGTGTTAAAGTTGTATGTTGACTGTAAAGTGTCCTATAAATGTAACGTTCATTCATTCATTCATTCATTCATTCATTCATTCATAGTCATGGCGATGAATAGACGTTACAGGAGTTCAGTGGCCTGATCACTGAAGCACCGAGCACTGCAGGTTATAAACAGGTTATAAACCAGCATCAGTAAAGACATCCTGACCAGTTGGAAAGAACTCTGACAGCACAGTGAACTCAAAGTGCACAAGACAGTTTGGTTTTTAATCGAGGCGTGTCGTCTGCCTACGTGGGCTCAGTAAGAAAAACTGGATTTCCTTCAGCAGTGCTGCCAAACCCAAACTTCAGCACAGAAAAGTGACACGTGCATTTTGGGGGATTGTTTTTAGTTCATTTTCTTGGACAATTTTGAGGAGAAACAAAGTGACGTCCAGATTATGGGATTGAAATCGTGTTAAACGGTTTTATAAAGTGTTTGAGTTTTTCTACTCAGTCCCGTATCATGCAGGTTTGTGATGTCGTGACTGTGACACTGTGTAACTTCGAGGTCATTGAGCTTCCCATAAAACTCTAAATATTTCGCTCAGACTTGGGACATGTTCTTATTCTAATAACTAACCTAACAGTCTGGAGAGGTGGGACAAAGGAAATAACAATAAGCAGAAATCAGAACAAAATAACGGCCACCCTAGTGTGTGTGTGTGTGTGTGTGTGTGTGTGTGTGTGTGTGTGTGTGTGTGAGAGAGAGAGAGGATTTGTTTTTCTATCATGTCCTGTTCACTACAAACGTGGACAAACGAAACACTGGAGAATAAAAATAAAAACTGCTTCATGTCTGAAACTGAGAGTGGAGTGTTTTTACTCACAGGTGAGTCCGTGTGCTGATTTTATTCTGATGTAAATATAAAAATATGATGTTTATGTAACAGTTTGTTATATCACACACATCCGGTCCTGTTTATATACTGAATTTTTAAAAAATGTAAAATTACGCGGTGACATAAAGGGGACACGAGTCTCAACTTTCAGCTGTGTCTAGTTCTGTGTCTGTAGTTTATTATTAATCAGGGTCACAGACGGAACAAGAATGAAGAGAAATAATCAGATCAGATGTCAGAACTGGTCCTTAAGCAGCTCTGGAGATGTTCTTGAGATGTTGAAACGTGTCGGTTGCAGCTGTGGTGCCCCCTGTGGAGGAAATTTGATATTGGTATTAGTTCTTCTTCTTCTTCCTGTTGATGGATGTTCAGATTCACCAATTCATATTTTTTTTCTTTTTTTCTAACTTTTTTAAAAAAATCGTGTTTTTATCACAGTCACCCGACACAGCACAGGTTTATATGAAGGCGCTCATTCTGATCTGATAGGTTATCGTTTCTATGGCAACAGCTCATTCACGGGACGTGTACAAGGGACTCCACATAATAATACTAATAATAAATAATAGTAATAATAATAATAATAATAATAATGCAGAGATTTAAACATCTTACTTTTTTATTTTTATTAAATAACTATTTATTTCTCTCAGCTTTTTTTTTTTTTTTTTTTTTTTTTGCTTCTTTCACTCTTTTTTAGAAATTTTCTTGCATTTCATTTTTCTCTAATCTTTCCTTTTTTTTTCCGTAACGAAGACAGAATCCCATGTCCGGTGTGATGTCAGGACTTTACAGGAGTTTACTTTCATGTGATTTCTTGGTAATTTGGTTTATTTATTTATTTAGAATTAATAAAAAAAAAAGCTAAATGTAACTATAAACCGATAAAAACTGACACTTCGCTCTTTAATTAACAACGAACCCTGTTCTGTGGTGTAAGAGGAATAAAACACGTGACAGGAGCTCGACATTAACAGCAGCCTCATCACGCCAACCTGTTGTTGATTGTTTTTCTTCGACCGCACAACACACACACACACACACACACACACTAGGGGAAGGAGGGGTGAGACGGCGCTCCCTGTTTGATTGGCTGAAATGTTTGCTTTAATACTATTGGCTGGTTTTATGTAGTAAATATAAACACTTTATAAACCTTCACGTGGGCCAACGTTAGAACATTTTCTACTACAATTTCTACCTCTTTATAATTCCTGCATTTTAGGAAGAGAACTGAAATTTTTCTTGAAAGATTTCCTTGCGGTTCCACACAAAGGTTCCGCACAGACCCCTTTTACATTTTCAACCTCATCTACTGAGTTATTTTTTAAAAAAGACTAATTTTATAGAATTATAAGTTTATAGAATACGAGATCTCACGTTGTCGATCATCACCACCTGAGGTAAACGTCACGTCACTTTTCCTTCAACCAGGACACACAGGATCACCAGCACCGCCTTATGGAGACGTTCCAGGTGCTAAACGTCAGTGAGTGAGTGAGTGAGTGAGTTATAAGTCAACTCCATGAGAGGCTTCACGTCTAAGAACTGTAATCTGTACAGAACATGTAGACTTCCATTTTTCTTCCTTTTTCATGACGTTTTGTTTATTTTGCGGAAGAACAAGAAAGACGTTTCATTAATTAACAAGAGAAAGCCTGAGGAAGAGGAGGAATTATAAGTGGTGTTGGAACACTGATTTCTTGCAGATGTTTATATCTGTCTAAAACAGGAAACTTTTTAGAGCTTGTGCTCATTTCACCACTAGATGGCGCAGGAGTGCTGTTCTGCTCAAACACTGAGGGGGGTGTGTGTGTGAGAGAGAGAGTCTGTGTTTGTGTAATAAACCAGTGTAAACTTTTGTTTTCTGTCCCCGTGTCAGCACTTCAGTTCACCAAGCTGCAGAAGACGTGACGCTGAAACCCTTCAAACAGACAGGCAGAGAAAGACGAGCTTTCAAAATGCTTTATGTACACGTGACAGACATCAGAGAACAAAACAGCTGGGGTGTGAAATCCACATCTGTACACCAACGGACGAGCACGAGCTTCTCTCACAACAGTAACGTTAACGTGGAACCGCACACGACACGTTCAGGCTGCGCGACATCACGACACGGAAACACGCGGGGCAGAAAATACGACGCAAAGAAAAGCAAACACGCAGATGAGCTCCTAGCATGCTGGATTAAAAACAAACAAAAGCAAACATTCCATAGGGGGGGTACAAAAGTCCTCAAAGACATTCTGAGCTGTTGGTATGAAATACACGCATAATAAAAGCGTGAAGAAAACGAAACGTTACACGTTTGGTTCTGCTTTACTACAGACGTTTAGGCTTTGCTCTGATTTGATGTTTTGTGCACGTTTATAGAGAGCGAACCACACCCACGCGTCTACTGAGGACCTGGGGCACGTGAGATTATGTTCTGTAGCTACAGAGGAACAGGAAACGTGTACGTCTCATTATAGCGTAACGGTAATCGTTGTGTAACAGTAACAGGGCTGGGTGATGCGACGATACGAATCGATAGTGCGACACGGTTTACTGATTAACGCCGATTCTGTTCTACGCAGCTGGACAGATGTTTGCTTTTCTTCGTGTTTTGCTGCGTCTCTTAAAATGTTCAGAGTGAATTTCAGTGGCTGTTTATTATGCCGTAAATTTTTTTTTATTGTAGCGCGTCGACTTATCACTCGTCATCCCTTGTCGTAAACCTAAAAGAGTCTGAACGTTTTTATAATCATCTTCTAATTATCATTATTATTAAAGTTATCTGTCGAATGTAAATCTTCCTGCGTTCCTACTAAATGTAGCTAATGCACTGTTAGCTACGTCACGTGTTTGTCTGATGTTTATCGAATCCGTTTACCATGACAGAAAGCGAGGACGTGGCGTCTACACCATTTGTCGAGATTGCGAATGCAAGTTGGGGGAAGGGGGCGGGGCTTCCAGTGTGTCGGGAAACGTCGGAGAGTTCGAAACCTACGCGGTTGTCAATCAATCCAGATTCTTTCATCATTGGCGTTTCTGATATTCGTATTTTGCAGGAAGATGACTGAACTTTCTGCGCATGTGAAAACTTGCGTTAACCTGCTCGAAGCCCCGACGTGAAGTGCGTGAACACGGGAAGGTCTGGATGCCAGTCGTCGTATCTCCCAGCGCAGGTTTAGCGATAAACTGATGTTTGTTGAGTCGTAGTGTTTGGTGTGTTACAGCTTTACTCCAGTAAGGCACAGTGACAGTGATGTATAAACGTAATGATTAAAATCACACTCATTGCTAACCTCGTTCACGTGATGCTACGCCCTAAAACCGGTAGTTAAGCTGCTTCTGAGCCGTTTATTACTCGAGTTTGATCAGAAGCGCTGGACTGGAACAGGACGAAGGACACAATGAGGAATGATGAACAGATCAAGTTTTAAACAAGGATCTCAATGTTGCAGTATCACGGCGCGTTTGCTGTCTGTTAGTTTTGCGCTGAAGCTACGAGGCGAACACAGCTACTGAAAGAATCTCAACAGAAATCTTTCTGACGTGGAGTTGCGCCATCTGACTTTCTTCACGCCTTTAAACACGAGCAAAATTTCAGCGCGTAGCTGTTGTACGAGTTACGTTTAAGTCACATTTACGACCTGTTGCTATGGCGATCAGGCAGAATTTTTGCCTTTTTCTGATAAAATTCAGTTGGGATGAGGAAGACTGTGTGACTGACCCATTTGGTCAGTAAAGAATCGGAGGATTTTTATTAGCATGTAATGTTTTAGTGCAATTTGTTGCTTGCTGCACTTCAAACGTTTAGCCTCCTACTCCGCTGATACTCGCTACGCAAAATTCAGATTCTTGCTTTCCTGGAGCACTCTGCAGTCTGCACTCACCACCTCTGTGTACATTAGTGCTGTTTGTCAGGACTCCGCCCCTCTAGGCTCCACCTCCCAAAGTCTGAAACAATGGAATTGTAGCAATGTGAAGGATAACATTTGACTTTGAAACAAAATCGCAGATTTAAAAGTCGAAGGTTTTGCGTGTACTGGACGACGTCCGTGACCCGTTAGCTAATGCTAGCCTCGTAGCTTTAGTGCAAAAGGTAGAGATGCGAATGTCGGCCACGTCTTGGCGGTAAACGTGAACGCTGGTTATGTTTTGCTCTTGCAGAAACGTTCCCTTTAATGTAATTTATACGTTTTGCTACAGTTGAGTGATTCCTGCTGTGATTCTAACGTTGAACAAGCGTCAGGATTACACAAGTGCAGTGCAAGCACTAACTTTTAGATTCTGGAAAATACAGTAAGCTCTGTAACAAAGGATAATAACAGAGTGCTATTTAATGTCTAACCGTCCCGCACTGCTCTACAGTGTGTTGTGCTCTATTTATCCACCGCTTAGTTTTCGTTTTCAGTGCAGAGCTGCGTCATCACCGGCTCAGTCCACAGGAGGGCGCTGGACGGCTTCATCAGGGAGGAAGCTGAGGAAGAAACCCGCTCCTTTAGACAGTTCCACTTTCAGAGGCGAGGTGCGACTGGTCCATGCAGATACTCCGTCCCGAGTGGAGATGATGATGATGATGATGATGATGACGATGATAAAGAAGAATTACATGATGTAGGTTTTTATTTTTTTAGGGAAACAAATCTCAGTTTGTGTCGTCAGATTTCCCGGTTGTGGCTTAGCCGTCGTCCTCGTCCTCCTGCTTCAGTTGGTCCTCGGTGACGATCTCCGGCGGCCTGAAGCACGCCTCGAAGAAGCTGACCAGCGACTGAGCCAGGTGCTGCCGAGAGACCTGGGAGTGCAGCAGGTGCCCCTCATCAGGATAGATCTGAGTGGGGGTGGGGGAGGGGTTGGTGGATGGGCAGATACAGTAACACAGGTTACAAAACTTCCTCCTGATTAGTCTGTATGAGGAACACTGCGTTCACACTAGCAAGTAGTAGTTTGTCTCTTGTGGGCGTGGCCTGTCTGGCAGTATTTTAGCAGCTACGTGTAGCTTCTAAACATAGCTAACTGAATAAATTATATAACGCATTCTTCATTGAAATAAAAGGTATGATCTGTATGTTCATACTAGCGTTCCAACTTAGATTAGATTAGATTAGCAAAACATGCTAACTGTACTAGCAACAAACTCGCCAGATTTTCCTCCAAGCTTTCATTTTCTTTGTAAGGTCGAGTTTTTCTTCCATCAACTGTGGAAAATAATTGTACGTGAGATCGGGAACGGAGGAAACATCAGCCCACACGTGCCGGAGGATCAGTCGGAGGAATCGGTCGTTTTGTTTTTAAAAGCGTCGACAGATCATTCGCACAGAATTGAGAGAACCGCAGCATAAAATAGTAAGAATAAAATCTCGACTTGTCACTTGCTAGTGTGAAAATACGATCAGAATGAAAAACGATTGACGCAAATGAAAATGTTTCTGGTGCAATTACATTTTGTAACAGCTAATTAATTATAAATTAGTGTATAAATCTAAATATAGCTACTTAATGAATATATAATTAAATCTAATTCGTTTTTAATACCACACACACACACACACACACACACACACGCTCCGGCTCTTACCTGCAGTGTGTAATTAGCCTTTTTGCTTATTAAATGGTTGATAAATTTCGCCGTGTGCTGGAAGTGGACGTTTTCTGCAAACAGATGAAGATGAAGATGAGTGTTTAGTCACTCTGTCCCGTTAATAAGGAAAGGAAATGACTCGGAGTCGAACTCACCGTCGGCTGTTGGGTGAATAATTAAAAACTCTGTGTCCTCCAGCTGACCTGCTCGATGAGCCAAACTGGACATCTACACAAGAAGAGAGAACACATGATGATGTAGGGGTGGAGGAAATGAAAGAGAGAGAAGTGTTTGTGTGATAAATGAAGCAGGAAGAGATTCACCTCATACACTCTGGGGTAGGATCGAGGAGATCCTAAGTATCGCTCGGAGAACGCCGAGGCTGCGAGAACGACACGGAGATTAGAAACAAGGCTGAAAGAAGAGACTGTGGTTCGTGTGTTTCTGCCCTACAGGTGCCGCTGTAATGAGGGACTCAGTGTTCCTGACGTCACCTGGCGGCGGTGTTAATGTTATGGCTGATGGGTGGAATCTGTGTGCTGGACACAGTGTGAGTGAACTGAACACTGTGTTGCATGTATCTGATTTTACCGTACAGGCTGAAGTCGGTGATGGGCGAGACGGCGGCTCCACATTTAAATCTGAAGCTGTACTTGAACAGCGAGTCGTCTGAGCTCAGCAGGAGGCTGGCAAGATACCCCCCATACACCTGCAGGAGGAGAAAACACACACATACACACACTAAAGCTCATCTGTTTTTATGTTCTTTGTGACATCTGAACTCTAATCTGCATTGTAATCAGTTCGGCGTCCTGCCCAGCAGTGGGTTTATTCTCCTCCTCCTCCTCCTGCTGTTGATTTGTTCTCAGGGTTTGAGAGGCGCCAGAGTGTTTTCAATAATTCATCTGCAGCACAGCAGGTCTCCAGGAGCTTTGCTGTTCCCTTCTCTTGTAAGCACCGGCAGATCAGCTCCAATTATTTCCGCTTTCAAACAAACCATGTTCACCGCTCTTCTGGAACACACTTTGTTTTCAGATGCTCCGTCTGCGTCTGGGAACATGGGGCACTCGAAACTAAGAACACTCAGAAGTGCTTCTGATTCATGGGGACTCGCTTACTAGGTGCGGTGTGTGTTGTTTTAATGAAGGATAAACGCTGTTGGGGGAGAAGGAACCGAGGAGAGAGTCAGGGCTTTTTTATATAACTGAGTTTCTGCACAGCTGCTTGGTGACGGCCAACATGAAAGTGAAAGCCCGTTTACAGATGGGACTTCTGTTGAAGCCTAAACGTCAAAATCTACTCAAAGTTAAAGCTACGTCAAAGTTTTGCACAAATGGTAATCGATGCATCACTGAGAACTTTATACAGACGATGAAGGAACTCCAGGTTCCTCATTTCATCTAAGCACAACCAAAGAGTTTGGGATGAAGGGGATGAATAAGAGACGGAGGGAGAGGGAGGGACAGGGAGGGAGAAAAAGAGGTAGAATGAGAGAGA
>JAOVVH010000052.1:17665925-17668425 GCA_028566435.1 Scorpiodoras heckelii
GAGGGAAATAAGAGGTAGAATGGGGGGGTAAAGAGATCATTGTGTCTCAACGGGACCGACCTGGTTAAATAAAGGTTAAATAAATAAATAAATAAATGAGAGAGAGAGAGAGAGATGGAGAGAGAGAGAGAGAGAGAGACAGAGAGACAGAGACTGGGCCATAGAGTAAGACAGCTCCATACCCCAGGTGTTCTCCCTCTCACCTGGCCGTAGACTCCCATCCTGCTCTTATCGATGTACGACGCTTTAGTTATGATGCTGCAGAGAAAGAACAGAGATGTCACCCTACAGGACAAACAGCAGCTGAAAGGAACACATCAGTTACACACTGTACATCATCACTCCTACCCCTACCCCTTACCCATTCCTACCCCTAACCCTACCTCTACTCCTACCCCTACCCCTACCCCTATCCCTACCCCTACCTCTATTCCTATTCCTATCCCTACCTCTACTCCTGTCCCTACCCCTATCCCTATCCCTACCTCTACCTCTACTCCTACCCCTACCCCTATCCTTACCTCTATCCCTACCCCTACCTCTATTCCTATCACTACCCCTACCTCTACTCCTATCCCTACCCCTATCCCTATCCCTACCCCTACCCCTGTGTGTGTGTGCATGTGTGTACCTGAGTGCCTCCAGCTGGTCGATCTCCTCAAACTCTCCGAGTTTCCTTTTGATCCGGTGCAGCAGGTTGGTGCCCTGGAACCCGCTGCCCCGCCCATCGAAACGCATCACGATGGTGCTGTAGGAGCTCACCAACACCATCGCCCAGTCCACCTGGAACTGCTCTGTCACTGTCTGACCACCGGGGGTACCGTCGCTGTCTCACACACACACACACACACACACACACACACACACACACACACACACACAGTGTACACGGTATAGTATAGTCAACAGGAAGTTACTAAGAAAAATAAAAAAGATGGATGAGGTTTCAAATGATTACAGTTCATAAATCACCTCGTGCTAATTGGTGCAAATTAGTATTCAAATATATTTAAATATTACAATTTAAATAGGCAAGTATTTTTTTTAAAAGCCCTACTCTAAATGATTTATTTCCAGCAGCAATATTTGGTCCTGTTAATTTTTTTTCTTCATTTTGTTAAATAAATTAATTAATAAATAACGTAAAGAAATTAAATAATCACTAACATTAATAAGCGCATAAAATGAATTACACAACAAGTGAATAAATGAACAAGCGTTGAAGTACATTAATAAATGTAATAATGAAGAAATAAATCAGTTAGTTGTGTAAATAATTGAAATAATTACAGTAAACAAGTGTAGAAGTATAAGGAGGAAGTTCACTAAAAAATAAGCAGTTTGTTTGAGATGTGAAACAAACAATAACAAAAAAAAAATCAGTAAATGACATAATTAACTAAACACGATGTAAGTAGATCAAAAGCTATGTTCTGGAAGGATTCACTTTGATCTGAACATATAAAGATGAGCCTTTTTTTAAACTCTACATGGAAATGCACTTCCTGTTCTGTGCTCTTTTTTTTTCCACCTTGCATCATTCTTCCTTCTCAATAACGTCCAACACTCACAAGGGGTTTTCACTGAACTCCCACCAGCTCTGTGGCATTACCTGCGCTCCCGTCTTCCGCCTCTTCAATTTGTTTTTATTTACTCATTAACGTTTTTCTTTTCCTAAACTTGCATGCCGAATGCACAGAAGCGATTATTAGGGGTCCAAGCATTTTAAACGAGCGCTGGCATGATATCAGATTCAGTTTTCTGAAACGAAAACAAAACCTTGAGCATCACATGTTCGCTGATGCAGGTACAGGTGGAGATCTCTACGGGGCGCTACATCAAGCGGTGCAACAGGATCCCTTTCACATCTTGTTACATTAGACATCAGGAGATCTAGGGTTCATCTGCAGTGCATAAAATCCTCAAATCTAGACTAACTATGATGATAATAATACATTTAGGACCAAAAGCCAAAAGATTAACCATCACACACTGGCGTCTAACAACAGATACGAAGCACAGACGTGTTGATGATGATGATGATGATGATGATGATGATGCAGAGGTTAGAGACAGTGTGGTAACTGAATGGTACATTAAGGATGTCTGTTTAAGCTCCGCCTTCAAACACAAACAGCAAATAAATAAACTTGTTTCAGGTGCTGAAGCAAATTAATACAGTAGATTTACTGCACTGAAGTGTTAAACTATGAGTGACTGAGGGTGAATGTGTGTGTGTGATAAGGCGCAGTGTGAATGAAGTCGACTCCAAACAAGTTATAAAATATTAAGCATTAAGATCTGTAATGGTGCAGTGTAGTGCAGTAGTTTACAACTGGAAGTCCTGGAGCTGGTGTGTTCAAGATACCTTTAATACACACACTGTGGTGATGATAATAAGTATTGACTAAATGATTATTTTATGTGTGTGTGTGTGTGTGTGTGTGTGTGTTGGTCTTACACCAGCAGCAGTAAGGGGTAATGTTCCTTGTCAGTAAAC
>JAOVVH010000052.1:17670925-17682325 GCA_028566435.1 Scorpiodoras heckelii
GCGATTCAGTGCACAACTTGTTCACAATTTGACATCCAACTCAGAAACGATTTATCACGGAACTTGTAAATGATTCATCAACAAATGTAAATGAGTCACGAAATAATTCTGTGTGCAACTTTCAAATGATTCACTGAACAATTCAGTGCACAACCTGCAAGCAATTCAATGAACAATTCAGTGTGCAAACGATTACCTGAACAATTCAGTGTGCAACCTGAAATCGATTCACTGAACAATTCAGGGTGCAATATGCAAACAATTCACTGAACAATTCAGGGTGCAAACAATTCATTAAACAATTCAGTGTGCAAATGATTCACTGAACAATTCAGTGTGCAACTTGAAATGGATTCACTGAACAATTCAGTATGCAAAAGAATCACTGAACAATTCAGTGTGCAAACTGAAATCGATTCACTGAACAGTTCAGTATGCAATCGATTCACTGAACAATTCAGTATGCAAACAATTCATTAAACAATTCAGTGTGCAAATGATTCACTGAACAATTCGTTGTGCAACTTGAAATCGATTCACTGAACAATTCTGTGTGCGACTTATGAATGATTTTATGAATGATTCATTCTGCTGCTTGAAAATGATTCATTGTGTAACTTGTAAATGATTCACTGAGTTCCCAGATCAGTGGGAGATGAAGTGGGGCGAGCGGAGCGTCTTTGCTGTTTGGAAAAGTGACATAAGTGAATTTTGCTCAGGAAAAACTCTCTGACCTTTACAGTCCAGGAGGAAGTAGTCGGCGTTGGGGCTGAACGAACCGCTGACGAAGCCGCAGCTGATCTCACAGGACAGACAGCGGCGGTTAAACGAGCCTGTGGTGTAAGCACTGAAACACAACACGCCATCATCAATATCCCTGAACACGAAAAAAAAAATAAAATAAATAAAAATAATAATAATAATAATAATAAATACATACAGAGGCCCTAAAATGATCTGGGCTCTTACGCCATATGCAGATGTTTTCTAACGTGGTGAGACATTTTCTAAGTGTGGTTTAAGAGTCCAAATCATTTTGGGGCCCTGTACATCCAACCGAAAGCTTAAAAATAAAGAAGTAACACTAAAAGGATAAAAAAAAACTGCTTACAATTGGGAATTTTAACTCTTAAGGACATCAACCCTTCCAGTCAGTTTGTAATTATTTAAAAAACATTGAAAATGTCCACAGTTTCTGTAAACGGTGCACTGAGACACTGTAACATCTCACGGGGATATAACACGTCGCTCAGCTCTTAGACAAACATATAATCACTTTCTCTACGTGCAAAAGTATCAGCCAGGCAGAGTGGCAGGTTTCTGTGTTCTGCTTTGTGTCATCAATAAAATAATGTGTTTTAAATGTAAAGTTACAGAGAAACCTGGAAGTTATTTGAGAATGAGATTCATCACCGGAGCAGTTTTTTATTTGTATTTTTTTTAGATAAAGCCAGAACCAGAGCAGGACTGCTTTCATCTCTGATATTGTTGTAATTCCTTCGTTTGCCAAAGTGTGGCGTGAGTGATGAAACAGGTGAGCGTACCTGTACAGGTGTCGTCGTTTCGGATTGTCTTCTGTGCTCAGGAAATATCTGTCAATCACATCAGCGCACATTTTATTACCTGTGACGCAACTGAAGTCTTTTGTTTTTTTAATCGTACTTGCTAAACTGCACTTGTTCAGATAAACAGTCTAATCCAGGAAGCTTGGAGTCCATTTTACTCCTGCATTAACCATCTAAAATACACAGTACAACACCTAATAAATAAACAAATAAACAAACAAACAAACAAATGCAACTGCTAGAAATTACTAGACCTTTTTAATGTATTTTATTTTTTATTATTTTTATATCATTTGATTACACTTTTGAAAGTTGAAAAACAAAAAACTTTCACAAAATAATAAAATCTCTATCTATTTATTTATTTATGTCCATTTATTTATTTATTTATTTATATTGTTTTCAACATCAAAGAAAGGAAGAAGAAATACGTTTATAAAAAAGAGATAATTTGCTAGAAAGTGCTATATATTTAATTATTAATTAATATATATATATACACACACACACACACACACACACATATATATATATATATACAGTATATATATACACACACATGTTTAAGTAACTTATAATTCTATTAAACCTTTCAGAAAAGCAAAGAGTAATAAAAAAACTAAAATGCAAAAAAAATTATGAATAATAATAAACATCTGAGCAAAAGCATATTTCTAAGACAGAATGATTTTTTATGTTACATACATATAGTGTTAAATATATATGTTTATAAATGTATAATTATGTTTTATATAACATAAATGTATATAAATGTTATAAATATTAATATAAATATATTTACAAAAACAAATTTAGAGCAAATACACAATATTATGTCTTTCCAGTGCAGTAAAAATAATTATTAATAGATTATTAATAGATTATTAATAGATTAATACCTTTTTGGCTGAAACCAAAATTCAGGGTGTTTTGGATGAGAAATGAAAAATAAAACCTGCTTTGAAAAAATTCTAGACGTATTTAATATAAATTTCTTTTTTACTGAAATGATTATTATTATTATTATTATTATTATTATTGTTGTTGTTGTTGTTGTTATTATTAAAGCTTAATTAAAAGACTATTAGTGATCAGTCTGTTTAAAAAAAACCCATCAGACAACGTGTGAACACAGAATGCTGTAGTGGAAACCGCTTCAGTGAAACTGTGTGTGTGTGTGTGAGAGAGAGAGAGAGAGAGAGAGAGAGAGAGAGAGAGAGAGAGAGAGGTCTGTGATTGATGCTTACACCAGCTGTGTGTCCTCATCGTACGCTAAAATCTCTGTGACGTCCCAATCGCCCGACGTCAACGACTGCAGCGTGTCTGAGCTACTGTTGAGCTGACACACACACACACACACACACACACACACACACACACACACACACACACACACACATTTTTTGCATTGTAAACGAAAGCTGAAAAGCAGTGTAGGAGTATGTGTAGTGTAGTGCAGTGCATGTGTGTAGTGTAGGTGTGTGTGTCTGTGTGTGTGTGTTTGTGTAGGAGTATGTGTAGTGTAGTGTAGTGCAGTGCAGGTGTGTGTGTGTGTGTGTGTGTGTGTTGTGTAGTGTATGTGTGTGTGTGTGTGTGTGTGTGTGTGTGTGTGTAATGTAGTGTAGGTGTGTGTGTTTGTGCTCACCTGTGAGGTGGACATGGAGATATGGTAGAACTTCCCTCTGCCCCCTTGAGGTACTGCGCGGGTGAAGAAGAACCTCAGTCCGTCTCTGGAGAACAGAGGAGCTTCGTTCTGTGTTCAGGAGAATAAACCATCTCAAACACACACTCCAACACTGTAACACACACACACACACTCCAACACTGTAACACACACACACACACACTCCAACACTGTAACACACACACACACACACTCCAACACTGTAACACACACAAACACACACTCCAACACTGTAGCACTCACACACACACTCCAACACTGTAGCACTCACACACACACTCCAACACCGTAACACACACACACACACACACACACACACACACACACACTCCGACTTCAACAGCGACACTCCGACACGATAACACACACACACTCCAACACCGTAACACACACACACACACACACACACACATACACACACACACACACACTCCAACACCATAACACCCCCACACCCCCACACACACTCCAACACTGTAGAACACACACACACACACACACCCTACGACACCGTAACACACACACTCCGAGTGAGATAGAGAGAGTGAGAGAGTGGTGAAGGTGAAGTGACTCACCTGTCTGTGCAGCCAGCTCTCACTCTCATCCTCATGTTTCTGAAAGAATGAACGCACAGTGAGCAGTTATTCTGTTCTCTAACACACACACACACACATACACACACACACACACACACACACACACACACACACACACACACACACAGCACTGTTTAATGATGTGGAATCGAACAGAAACGTTGTCTGGGATCAGTTTTGCGATGGTACACATATCACCTGATTAGTCAGAAGGTTGATTATTTTCCTGTAACCGCACACCCTGAAGTCTTTTAGTCCTTTTACACTAAGTCCCAGCTTCACCTCTGACACTGGAGACTCCTTCCTGTAAACGTTAAAGGAGCATCTCCTTACAGGAAGACACGTCCCTGGGGACTAGCCGTTACTATGGAAACGATAAAGGATCAGATGAACCCCGGGCTATTTTCAGGGTAATTTCACCGCCTTTGCTTTGAAGCTCTTATCTGGGTCAGTATAAGGGCTAGTCACACATGCTGTATCTCCTTCTTTTCAGCACAGTCTCAGTTTTCCCCTTCTTCTGTCACCTGATATGATAACACATGCAGATGTTTTATATTAGTCTTTATATCAAACAGAATAAAAAGGCTGCCACTTATGTTTTGAAATGACGTGTTTATATGTCTCCTGTAACTAAATGCTGGCAGTAGAGAAATCTTTTCATACTTGTGTACGGAAGAACATCCAGAACCATGATGATGCGAGACTCTGTGACTTGAAAAAATATTAGCTTAGTGCTTACAGAGTCAGCAATACGTCGGAGTCTACGATAACGCTTTACGGCTCGGAGAAACAACTTGGATCGTCGGAAACGGTAAGTTCTGCTGTTTACTTCTAACACGTGGTGCATCGTGACGCAGGAAGGATTTCTGTCTTATTCACCCGAGAATCAGGAACATGAATTTGGAAGCACGGTGCATCCGCAAGATTAAAAAAATGATGTAAACGTCTTCGCAGTTAGAAGTCAGTAGACAGTTAGATAGGTCGAGTCGTGCGGTTTTATATGATGTGCGTAGCTCCTCACTGTGATGAAGATTTCTCGAGAATAAGGGATGTGAATTTAGACGCACGGTCCATCCAGTTTAAATCTGACGCACGTCCGAAATGATTTTGCTCACTAAACATCTTGCCAAGCACGTGACCTCGTTGGAAAGGCTACATCCTGCTGTTTCATAGGATACGCATGACCCAACAGTGCGATGAAAAGCTCACGAGTAATTCATCTGAGGAAAAAGGGGTGTGAATTTGGATTCGCAGGTTGACAGGGTTAAGACAAACCAGAACTCAGATCCCAAACCTTGGTACAGATCCCCGTGGTGGCTTCACACAGGGTGAGGATGGAGTTATTCTGCGCTCGGTTCAGCCAGTTGAGTGCCAGTTTGGTACTGGTGGCCCATTTCACCATGGTGATGTAATACTCCTTCCTGAAACAGGACCCAGTATAACTTTAGTCCTGGTGCATTGTTTATTAAAAAAACACCACATCAACTGAGCAACTTTAAATCACAACTCTGTACAGACATGCACTTCGCAATTCCAAAGATGGCCGACACGCCGAGGTAGCTTCCACTGCTACCTTATGATCACTTTCAGAAAAAAAATACAACTGACCCGATCCTGGGGTCCTCGGGTTTCTTCATCCGGACTGTGTGTAGCGGCCCGTTCAGACTCACCACCGACACGTAGATCTCAGGATTCTCCTCTCCAGCCTGCAGCAGCATTATATATCAATATAATATAATATATTAAATCAATATAGTATATTACATTGATATAATAATATCAACAGTGCTTGAGAGTTTACATGAAACTATTTTGATCAGTCTTACTAAATTTATTCTAAGTGTGGAGAAAACCGTAATCAAAGTTTGGAGTGTGTGTTCATTAGCACGGCATGTTTTATTTTAACAACTTATAAATCAATCAATAAATAAATAGGTTAATTAATTGGTCAATTAAAATGAATCAATAGACTGCAAGAAATTAAATTTTATAATTAAGCAACTGAATGCAAATGAATAATTTAAATCATAATATAATTAATTAATGAAATCAATAAAAAATAAAAATATAATAAATACATTTTTAAAAATGCACAAATAAATAAATACAATTTAATAAATAATTAAGCAAAGATTAAATATAAATAAGTAAACAAATAAATAAATAAATGGGATAATTAATTGGCCAATTAAGTTTCGTGTGTGTGTTTATTAGCACTGCAAGTTTTTTTGCTAAAAAACAAAACATCCTCCAAATGAAAAGAAGTTCAGAGAAAAGGTTAACGTTCGACATTTTTACACCCAAACTCAACCGGCTGCTCCACCTGAAATCAAAGAAACCATTTCAATCAGCATCAGGGAATTTTTTTGGTACATTTCCATTTCTTTGTTATTTTTGTTTATAGCATATTTACCACAAGTGTCTGCATCAAATGTCTACTCTCAGCCTCAGACACTTTTCAGGCCACAAACTTCAGGATCTCTGATTGTTTCTCAGCACCATGTCCACGTTTTGCTTTATGAAAGCTGTGACACAATCAGCGTCTTACATTTGTTTTATCAGGACGTAGCTGTTAAAAGAAGTTCATGGCATCAGATCTTTTCAAGTTATTTGTGAGATCTGTTTGACGAAGAGTCCTGCTGATTTTCACAGACACTTCCTGTGACAGTAGGCGGCTAATGGACACGTTTAATGACGACACGTCACGCTGGTCATGACTGGTTTTTATTCCATCAGATTAGACAAAATTATTGTCCATACTTATTAATTATTCATAATAAAATGGCTCCTGCATAATGGCTTAAAAACCCTAACTGCCTCAACTTATCTCCTTTTTTTATGTTTTCGTTACAGTTTAAGGATTAATATCTCCGCAACGCTACAACAACAAAACCAAGAGAGGGAAAATATTAACGACGATCCTTTCCTCTGGTGTCTGAAGCCTTCCAAAGAGCACGAGATCCAATTATGTAAATGAGCATGGAGTCTGGGCTCTCTGTGTGCCGTATGTCACCAGTGCAGCTGTCTTACTTTAAAAAACAAAATCTCCACTGCACTACGATTAGTGTGTGTGTGTGTGTGTGTGTGTGTGAGTGTGTGTGACATAAAGAGCTCACTTTCGGGTAGCGGTACTCCTGAGTCCCGGGGTACAGGCCGCCCGTGAACAGGGGGATCTCCATCTTGGGCACCAGAGAATCGTCGATGGTGGCGTACGCAAGCCTGAGGCCATCCGGGGACCACCAGTGTGCAGTGTGAGACCTGAAGATCTCCTCTGCAACACAAACAAACAGATAAAAGTTCATCAAAATAAGCGTGAATAAATACACAAATCGACGAATTAATAAAATAAACAACACAACACAATCAATAAATGAATAAATTCAGCAATCAAATCAATTATGAGTTTACAATTCAAATGTGTTAAATAACTAAAAGATAAACAAATAAATATGCAGATAAAAAAATAAACAAATAAGTAGATTAATTAATTGGCCAATTAAGCAATTAAAATAAATAAATGCATTGAAAGAAATTAAATGTATTAATTAAGAAACTGAATATAATAAAACTTAAATAAATACATTAATTAATTAATTAATCAAAAGAATTAAAAATAACAAATATAATAAATAAGAATTTAAAAAGGAAGGAATAAATACATATTAATAAACAATTAAACAAAAACAAACAAACAAATAATTGGGTTAATTAATTGGCCAATTAAGCAATTAAAATGAATAAATACAATTTAATAAACAATTATGCAAATATAAAAAAAAATAATAAATGAGTTAATTAATTCATTTAAGCTATTAAAAGGAATAAATACACTGAAAGAAATACAATTTAATAATTAAGCAACTGAATACAATAAATAATTTCATTAATAAACTAATTAATTAATCAAATAAATAAAAAATAAAAAATAACATAAATAAATTTAAAAAAATCACAAAATACAATTTAATTAATAATTAAACAAAGATGAAATGACTAAATAAATAAACCTTTTAATCTATTAATTGATTAAAAATAATTGCACAAAAATAAATTCAATTAACCCAAAGATAAATCAATCAATATAAATACAAAATATTATTAGATTATCACTGGTGATTAATTAATAAACAGCTTAACTAATTAAACAATTAATTGAACAGATAAAATAAAGAAATAAAGAAATAAATGAATAAGTAAACAAACACACAAACAAATAAATAAAGACAGACACACTGATTAAAGCTGATGGTCGGAATAAAAACCTGAACTGGTCATATTTCTTGAGCTTTAAACACTTCGTTTAGGCGCCACCTCGTTAGCTCAGAGATTGTGACTGTGATATGAATTAGATGAAGGAAAAGCTGTTAAACACGGTCAGAGGTGACGGAGTGAAATAGCCTTAACTGCAAATCTGAGCAAAAATGAAAGGTGTAGATGTGATTTATTGCCCTATTCACTGTGGCTCCTCCGCCTCAGGAGCTCCATCCATCACTCCATAAACCCAACTGAATCTGGCAACACGCTACGGAGTTTAAAATACGACCGGCTGCACGAGGAGGAGGAAGAGGAGGAGGAGGAGGAGGAGGAGGAGGAGTGCTGCTCTCTGAAGCTCTCTCAGTGATTATGGGACAATTAAACACCACTCAAGTCTCAGGAACAAGCCAGCGCTGCCAAAACATCTGAGAAATAAAACTGCACCGTTTTTCTCCGCACTTCTCTGACCACAAGCTACAGATGTCATCATTTTCAAAAGAAATCAGAAGGTGAATTAAAGCTGCAGTGTGTAATATTGTTGAAATGTCTTTAAACCAGTAATAATCACATCATTAGACAAAAAAATACCTTAGAAAGAATGTAAAACTCATTTACACAATGTAGGTCTGAATCACCATCTGGATCATTGCTGAGTTTTAGGTTTTTCTGGGCCGGAAATGAGCTCTGAGCTGAAACAGATGTTTATTCTTCTTTAAAAGGTAAGTTATTAGGCATTTAAACAGTGGCTGTGGAGTCATGTGATTTCTTTTTTTTTTATTGATTTACTTTTTTGCAGGTGCTAAAGTTTTCCAGAAGTTATATACTGCTCCTTTAACGGTTTATTTTTTAACTATTTGTAAGCCCTAGGTGTATGCAGGACAGAATGTCTGTGTGGTTTAAGATGACATAAAGGGAACAAGGGAAAAAGGGAAAAAAAAAAAAACAAAAACCTCCAGCCACAGGATGGCAGTAGAGCTCTGTTATGGTTTTATCAACATCTCAATATTCACACCAGGCCGCAAAGCAGGCTGTAACCTGTTCTGTGTTTCCCGGGGAAGGAGGCGTGTCCGAATCTCAGAGCTGCTTTATCTCAGGTTCAAATAAAAGGCTGAAATGTGATCAATCACTCCATTAGAAATGTACAAGCCTGAGACGTTCATTAAGCCTTATTCAGAACTCTAAAACTGAATTGATATACATTAAGACTTACACTTCAGTATATTATTATTAGATTATTGTACGTCAGATAATTTTACAAAGCGGCTAAAGCCATTTTATTCAATAACTCTGTTATTAAAAATGACTTTCTTCTTCTTTTTCTTTGATTTCTTTTATATAAACTTTATGTAAACACTCAATAACAAGATTAAACATAAACATGACTAAAATAATTACAAACAGGTGAAAGCATTTGAGTGTATAAAAAAAACACAAATTAATTGTCAGAAATAAACAAATCATTTAATAAAGACTAAATAAAAAAAAAAAGGATGTGAGTAAATAAATCCGCGCAGAAATGACATTTGAAAATGATTTTTGGGAAAATGGTTTCTTTCTAAAGGTCACAGAGAGTCTTTAACCCTTCTGGGGTGGCGGTTCGATTCATAGGAAAGAGCAAGATTGTGGAGGTGTGATGCTTTTTTCCCTCCCTCCAATAACGCCGCCTCTGGGGGTTTGTCGTTCTTCAGAGGAGCTGATATTCATCTTCTGTTCAGAACTGATTAGTTAGACTTTCTCCAAAAACATAAGTGTAAAGCCTACTGAGTGTTTAGAGAAAGAGAGAGAGAGAGAGAGAGAGAGAGAGAGAGAGAGAGAAAGTGAGTGAGAGAGAGCAATAGAATGAGTATGAGAGAGAGAGAAAGACAAAAAAGCGAAAGAAAGCAAGAAAGAGAGAGAGAGAGAGAGAGAGAGACAGAGAGAGAAAGACAGAGACAGAGAGAGAGAAAGTGAGAGAGACTGAGAGAGAGAAAAAAACAAGAAAGAGAGAGAGAAAGACAAAAAAGCGAAAAAAAAGCAAGAAAGAGAGAGAGAGAGAGAGACAGAGAGAGAAAGACAGAGACAGAGACAGACAGACAGAGAGAGAGAGAGAGAGACAGAGAGAGAAAGACAGAGACAGAGAGAGAGAGAGAGAGAGAGAGAGAGAGAGAGAGAGAGAGAGAGAGAGAGAGCACTCTGAGGCACCCGACATCCCGGCGGTGAATAATAAACACACACACACACACACACACACACACACACACGTGATTTATCTGTAATAAATTCCAGGTAAAGGATCAGAGGAGATCTGCTTCTTCTTCTGCTGCACCATCAAGCACTTGGGGAGCATAAGAAGGAGGAAAGAAAAAAAACGGGATGATTTATGAGCTGTTTCACGTCAGAGCAGAGCCGCAGGATGGACGTGTGTCATTACACGTGATGCGAGTGTGAAACGGATACGCTGTGACTCGTCACGGCTCTGCGGCTGCTACAGCAGAACGGCACTGTCATTGACCTATCTACTGATTGATTGACTGATTGATTGATTGATTGATTTTACAGTTACGATCTCCCTTCCTGAAGCTATGTGTAGCTAATTCACCAGCTCAATCCTCCTCAGCTCACGTGTTTGGTGCATTTGTGTTTATGTAAACGTTTCATTTATGGAACATGAGAATAAAGACTCATGGAAGGATGGAACTGATGATGTATTAGAACGAGTGCTGCGCTACCATCAGGTCTGCTGTTACACAAAATGAATCAACACCTTCTGACCAATCAGAACCCAGAATGGAGCAGCGGCGTGTCCTCACCTTCGTAGAGCCAGTCGGTGAGTCCATTAAAGACCACGTCCTCTCGTCCCGTACTGACCAGGCGGATGGGTTTGTCCTTCACAGTGGCTTGGTAGTAGATGTTGTTCTCGAAGATGAAGATCTGGTGAGAAATCCGGCACAAATTACGGCTCTGGTTTTAGCAGAATTCATGAAATGTAAACGTTGATGGCTTTACTCTGTACGTTCAGAAATAAGCCAGGACCTTCTGGGGAACTTGATCAGAACATTGTGGATGCAGTTCTTTCACACACATCACTTGTCTAAGGTAAAAAAAACAATGTAGTGTGCTCATATATACAGGGTCATATGGTAACCACCAGCTCACCTGTTCCCTACTGAAGAAAAAGGAAAGTTTGTATGGAAATATTTCTACATTTTAACTAAAAAAAGAGAGAAGAGCAGAGTCCCCACTTCAGGACAGACAGACAGACAGACAGACAGACAGACAGACAGACAGACAGACAGACAGACAGACAGATAGATAGATAGAT
>JAOVVH010000052.1:17686144-17701453 GCA_028566435.1 Scorpiodoras heckelii
TTCATCCATCTATATGACCCACTTTGCATTCACCCATCCATTCAGCCAACTGTCTAAACATCCATCCCTTCATTCATGCATCTGACCCACTGTGTATGCACCCAGCCATCCAAACATCTAGCCATCCATCTCTTCATCCATCTATATGACCCACTTTGCATTCACCCATCCATTCAGCCAACTGTCTAAACATCCATCCCTTCATTCATCCATCTGACCCACTGTGTATTCATCCATGCATCCATACAGCTGTTTATCCATCTGACCAACTGACAATCCATCCATCCCTTCATTCATCTGACTCACTGTGTATTCATCATCCATCCATCCATCCATCCATCCATCCAGCCAACTGTCTATCCATTCGTCTCACCAACTGCCTATCCATCCCTTCATTCGTCCATCTGACCCACTTTGTATTCATCCATGAATCCATCTCTTCATTCATCCACCTGACCTGACTGTATATTCATACATTCATTTGACTGTCTATCCATCCATTTGACAAAATGTCGACCCATCCATCCCTTCATCTGACCCACTATTTATTCGTCCATACATTTATCCAACCAACTGTCGATCCTTCCATCTGACTGTCTATCCATCCATCCCTTCATTCATCCACCTGACTCACTGTGTATTCATCCATCCATTTATCCATCCATCTCAACTCTCTATCCATCCATCCCTTCATTCATCCATCTGGCCTACTGTATTTTCATCCATCCATCTGACTGTCTATCCAGTCAGCCAGTTGTAAACCCAGTCCTCTATCTGACCAGCTGTCTGTCAGTCCGTCTATGTACTGATTCTTGTATTGTCTCTATTCATGTACATACTGTTTGTCTGCATGCCTATAGATCCACCCATCCATCTCTATCTGTCATTCCGTGCATCCATCCATTATTCCATCTCTTTCCTGTACAGTCTTTAATGAGTCTGTGTGTGTGGCATATTATCTGCATAAATGTGTAAAATGTACTGATGCACTTACAAACATCTTATTCTCCACCAGAACCTCAGTGCTGTTGCTGTCCACATCAAGCTTGACCACATCTCCATCCCGGTTACGGTACAGCAGCTCCGTGTCTGAGGTGGAACAGAGGGAAATGTAACATGAATTACATGAACGAGTGAAGTTTAGCATCAGTGACTTCACCATAAAGTGACTGATCCTCTCCAAATAAAATCATAATCTGGTTTCAAGTGTGTTTCAAGGAGAGTAGAACTGCTGGAATAACTGCATCATCATCAACATCATCATCATCATCAACATCATCATCATCATCTGATGTGCGACCGCGATGAGAATAAGGTACACGGATGGTAAAGTGCTGCCTCTGCATTACAGTGTGGTTCTGCAGGAGAAACAATCCAGCTGGTGTGATTTTAAAAGTCTATTAAGGGACTGTAAAAGCCATTACCTTAACACACAGTTATATGATAATGTCTTTGTAGACAAGAACAAACAAACACCTCTATTAATCACTCTCACACAAGTACAAGCCCCTGGCCTCGGTCTGAAGCTTTAAACATGGTCACGTTTTATCTGTTTAAAGTAACATGTAACGTGGCTCGTGAAACATATTCATCCCTGTTCTCACTCACGGTGTAGCCCAACTTCACCAAGTCCGTGATTACGGAGCTTCCTAAAAATCCCTCCGAGGTAGCTGTTGCCATAGAAAGGATAAGGTAAGTGGTGTAAGTATACATATATGACGTACGCAGACACAGACCTCGACACCAGCGGTAATGTTTAACGGTTTGAGAGTTGGGGTGAATACAGACAACACTAATCATCAGGAACAGGTGAGAACAAACAGGACAGGTGCGGACCGATTGAGGGCGTGGTCACAGCTGAGGCAGGGAAAACAGGAAGTGAACAAATGCTGGACGGACAGGACGTTAGATAAGTTATCTTTGAGAAACCAAATCTGAAAAGCCAAGAAATAAACTGCAACAGAATGTAAATGACATGAGCTAAATGTTCAAAAAAAAAAAAAAAACGCAACTCGCAATATTAATATTAAATCAGGAAGTCTGAAAAATCTGGGCTGGAAAGTGGGTTAACAGTCAGACGAGCCTGGAACCGTCTCAGGAACAAGTTTATATATAATTTATGTTCTGTGTTGGTTTCTGCCTCTGGTTTCTTTGTGTTTGGATTTGTTTTTGTTGCTCCAATATTTAATCTAGTTTGATTCGTGTCCCAGTTATGCCTCTGGTTTGTTTTTGTTATTGTGTTCTGCATGCACATGCACATGCACATGCACACACTCACACATACACACACACACACACAGACACACACACACACACACACACACCTCAGGCCTGGATGCACATGCCTTCTACGCTGGTAAATAATACAGACGAGTGATTGAGGCTAAAAAAGCAGTGTGACAAAGAGATGCAGCAGCACAACAGGGTGTGTATAACAGCACTGTTTCCACACACACACACACACACACACACACACACACACACACACACTTCTGTTTACTGTTTAAATCACCAACACACTCACAGGTACTAAACACTCATATATATATATCACACACATGAAGAGTAACACAAATAAAATGAGCATGAGAGTAATAACTACATTTTTTATTAAAGGTGGAGTATGCTTTTTTTTTCTCCAAAAGCCATTTTTGTTTTTGTTTTTTTTAAAAATATGCTTTACATCATGACAGCAGTCTGACACTAAAAAGAAAGAAATTTGTTATCTGTGGCAGCTGCTAAAGCTAGTGAGCTAATCACACAAGAACACAACTCTTAAAATCGCTGACGTGAGCTGTCTGTATTCGGAGACATTTACTGAATATTTATGGAAGACGTCTCAGCAGTAGTCCACTCTCCGTTTTGTCCGATAACTCAGTAAAATGTGATCTCGGCAGTTTCCTTTCTGTTTCAGCACTGCCCTGGCCATGCCCCCTGTTCACAGCTACCACCGTTTTGGACACAGTCATGTTCTCTGCTGTGATCTAATGCTATTCTGGACCGCATTTGGTTCCGCTACCTTTTCATTCTTTCCTTGTTTGATATTTTGCTTCAAATTCAAATCTCAGACAGAAAATTTTCTAAAACAATAAGCCGGTGTTACCCGTGATGAATATGGATGGCCATGATTTTGTAGAAACATCGCTAATAGAGAAAGCCTGTTCTCGTGTCCAGTGTATTACAAATTCAATTCAGCTACTTTCAGAAAGTCATGAGAATCTGGTCACAGCTGCCGAGTGCAGAGCACAGCTGGAATGCTAATGCAGCATTAGAAGGAAAAATGCTAATTCAGAGAGCCGGGGGATGCACAGTGTCCTTGTGGAGGATTTTGGTGGCGTAAATGGAGCCGTGAACCTCCACTCTAGTGGTTAATTAACTTGATCCATCTGCTAGGGGACGAACGAGGAGCCTGTGCTTTTCTGCTGCTGAGTCACTGACAGCTGCCGTGTTTCCTACATCATAATCGGTCCTGTTCCTGATTGTTTAACACGTCATTTAGTGCAGTGATCAGGGCTGCCTAGAGAACCGTGGAAATGGAGAACATGGAGAACTACACTATGTGTGTCACACAGCTGGATAAACTCCAAACAATCTCTCCATCCATCCACTGATTGATTTCTCCATTCAACCATCCACCCACCTAACATCCAGTCTTCTCTCTATTCATCCATCTATCCATTTGTTGATCTCTTCATTCATCCATCCAACTATCCACCAATCCCTCCATTTATCCATCCAATCATCCATCCAACCATCCACCGATCTCTCTATTTATCCATCCAATCATAAATCCAACCATCCACCGATCTCTCCATTTATCCATTCAATCACCGATCCAACCATCCACCGATCTCTCCATTTATCCATCCAATCATCCATCCAACCATCCACCGATCTCTTCATTTATCCATTTAATTATCCATCCAACCATCCACCGATTTCTCCATTTATACATTCAATCATCCATCCAACTGTCTACTGATCTCGCCATTTATCCACCCAATCATCCATACAACTATCCAAAGATCTCGCCATTTATCCATTTGTCCATCTAACCATCAAACTATCCAATGATTTCTCCATCCATCCATCCATCCATCCATCCATCCATCTAACCAACCACGGATCTCTCAGTTCATTCATCCATCTATCCATCCTTCCAACCATCCACCAATCTCTTCATTCATCCATCCAACCATCCATTCAACTATCCACTGATCTCTCCATCCATCTGTCCATCCATCCATCCATCCATCCATCCATCTCATCCTTCCATGTAATACATATTGAATGTACTAAACTGTACACCCTTCCATCCATTGATCTTTCCATCCATCCATCAATCTATTTATCCAACAATTTGTAAGCCTCTAGCTAGCCATTTAATTGCCCATCGCTCCTTCTGGCTTCTTTCAATCTGGTGATCAATGTTAGATGTGGAAATAGGTACATTTCCAGTCATCCATCTCATCCATCTATGTCTGTCTGTCTCATTCTTCATGTTGTGATCAATAAATATTAATTATTGTAACTAGTACCCTCACACCCATCCATTCACCTATCCATCTATCCATTCATCCATCCATTTATCCATCTATATTTATGCCGCTCTATTAATGATAAATGGGGAAATACTAAATAATAAACAAAAAAACCTCTCTATCCCTCCTGATGTAGTAGAAGGTGGGGAGGAGGAAAAGGAGGAGGTGGAAGAGGAGGTGTAGATGTGACAATCAGCTGGTTTGAGTGCAAAAGGCCATCTGGCTGAGCACTGCTCAAACTGCAGGACGGTCTCATCATTAAAAACCGCAGGGGTCAAAACAAACAGCTGTCCATCTTTACTCTTCATTTAGCTCCTTCTGGGTGAATTCTGGAACTTTCGCTCCTTCATTATCCAGACCCCACTGATTCTTCCAACCAAACCCATGTCAAAGAGACAAACCCTCACAGCCATGTACGGTGACAAACCTGACAAACACCTGGGAAACATCCGCGGACGAGGCCAAGAAATTTCTATAAGAAGTTTCACCGTCACCATCATTTTATGTTATCTACCATTTTATTGGTGTAGTTCAAAACATCGCCTGCTTTCTATTCCAAAGTCTTCTGTGATCTGAAACGTCAGTTAGAATTCACCTGTATGTGAGGATCAAATGAGTCAACACGCACAGACAAACACACACACACAGGCACACACACACACGTACAGACACACAACGTACCACTGAGCCACTTGGCCTGGGGGTTATGAACCTGCAGCTCCGAGCTGAAGAGATCCTCCACTGTGACCTTCTTCTTGGAGGCCAAGCTGTCATTCTCACCTGCAGGCAACACACACACACACACACATATCAGTCTGTGTGTGTAAGAAAGTGAATGCACAGGTAAAAACTTTCAGCTCCATAAAACAAACATGAAGCGTGGCAGAGAGTAAAAAAAATCGTCAACAGCTCTGCATTATTGATGCGAGGCACATAATGGATGTAATGCTTTATTAATTATTAATACACGGGTGTGGTTCAATAATTACTTACATAATGAAAATGCCAATGCGCCACTTAGCCATCTGCGAAATGTAAGCAATACGAGGCGCAGAACAATACACCTGAACTATACACACTGTGGTGAGGAAATACGAGTAAACCTACTGCCATGTCCCACACAACACAAGTAAAATGGAAAAACTGTTATTTATTCATAGACCCAGGGTGGGTAGTTCACTGCATTTGTGTATGCCGACTTTGGTAAACCAACACTGAACCAGCTTGGTGAATCAACAAGGAGTCAAAACAAATTAGTAAACCAATTAAGAGTCAAAAATCTAATTTATGAATCAACCAGGAGTCAGTACAAATTGGTAAATCAACAGAGTTAAAATCAACTTGGTGAATCAACCAGGGGCCAAAACAAATGGTAAACCAACAAAGAGTCAGAAATATAAATGGTGAATCAACCAGGAGTCACAACAAATTAATATAGCAACAAAGAGTCAAAAATCAAACTGGTAAATCAACCAGGAGACAAAACAAATTGATACAGCAACAAAGGATCAAAAATCTAACTGGTGAATCAACTAGGAGTCAAAAACAAATTGGTAAACCAACAAAGAGTAAAACATCTAAATGGTGAATCAGCCAGGAGACAAACAAAATTAATGAACCAACAAAGAGTAAAAAATGTAATTGATGAATCAACCAGGAGTCAAAACAAATTGTTAAATCAATAAAGAGTCAAAATCAAACTAGTAAATCAACAAGGAGTCAAAACAAATTGGTAAACCAACAAAAAGTCAAAAATCAAACTGGTGAATCAACCAGGCATCAAAATTGTGACAAACTGCTACACCAGCCAGGAGTCAAATATTTTATAAGAAATCTCATTTGTGGTTCATTTGTGCTTCTCCTCACCAATTAGCGAGCCAGCCAAGTGTCTTGGAGATCCCTCCCTGGATCACAACCTTATCATTGTAAAGGGGTTTGCATGCCTGCATGACCCCAGGAGCTATGTTGTTGTGGGGGGTTTGCATGCCTGCATGACCCCAGGAGCTATGCTGTCGGGGGCAAATAGCCCTGGAAGTTCATGGTTCGGAGGAATGGCCTCTCTGATATGAACCTGAGTGGTGTTCAGTTATTGGATTTCTGTGCTCATCACAGTTTATCAATAACTAACACCATGTTCGAACACAAGGGTGTCCATAAGTGTACATGCCACCAGGACACCCTAGGTCACAATTCAATGATTAACTTCGTAATCGTATCGTTGGACCGGCGTCCTTGTTCTTGGACACTCGGGTGAAGAGAGGAGCAGAGCTATCAACTGATCACCACCTGGTGGTTAGTTGGATCAGATGGCAGGTGAGGATGCCAGACAGACTTGTAGTGAGGGTTTGCTGGGATCGTTTGGCAGAAGATCCTGTCAGAAAGATCTTCAACTCCCACATCCAGCAGATCTTCAACTGCATCTCGGGGGAGGCTGGGGACACTGAAGCCAAATGGGCTACGGCCCGGGCCTCCATTGTCAAGGTGGCTGATCGGATCTGTGCCAGCAAGTTGTCAGTGCCTGTCAGGGCAGCAAACCTCATACCCAGTGATGATTGGCTTGTGGGACTCTGGAGGCAGCTGATGGTACTGAAGGGCCAGGGACTTCGGCTGTCGCTGAGGCAAAAACTTGGGTGTGGGAGCATTCAGTGCGGCCTTGGAAAAAGACTTTGAGTCGGCTCTGAGAAGGTTCTGGCAAACCGTCGGGTGGCTCAAGAGGGGAAGTGGCTGGGATGAGAATCAGCACCTCCAAATCTGAGACCATGGTACTCGGTCAGGAAAGGGTGCCGTGCCCTTTCTGGAATGGAATTGTTCTTCTGCCTCAAGTGGAGGAGTTTAAGCATCTCTGGGTGTTGTTCACGAGGGGGGAAAGGGAGATTGTGAGGTTGACAGGTGGATCAGTGCGTCATCTGCAGTGATCCAGACTCTGTACCAGTCTGTTGTGGTGAAGAGAGAGCTGAGCCATAAGGCAAGGCTTTTGATCTACTGGTCAATCTATGTTCCAACCCTCACCTATGGTCACAAGCTTTGGGTAGTGACCAAAAGAATGAGATCGTGCTGAAATGAGTTTCCTCCACAGGGTGGCTGGACTCTCCCTTAGAGGAGTTCAGATATCTGGGAGAGACTACTACTCCACGTCGAGAGGAGCCAGTTAAGGTGGTTCGGGCATCTGGTTAGGATGCCTTCCGGATGCCTCCCTGGTGAACTGTTCCGGGCATGTCCAACTGGGAGGAGACCCGGGGAAGACCCAGGACACGCTGGAGAGATTATATATCTCGGCTGGCCTGGGAACGCCTCAGTATACCCAGAAAAAGCTAGAAGATGTGGCTGGGGAGAGGGATGTCTGGGCCTCTTTGCATAGGTTGCTGCCCCCACAACCCGGATCGTGGATAAGCGGAAGATAATGGATGGATAGATGGATAGTTCATCAACCAGCTTTTAAAACAAAAACATAAATACAAATAACATGAAACAGGCAAACAACGGAAATGCGACAAATAAAAACAATACAAAATATACCATATGAAAATATACAATAATTAAAATTGTGTTGTGGTGGGTTTTCCTGTGAAGACAGAGAAGTTTATTATGCTGACATAATTTCTTTATTTACATAGAGAAATGAGGAATTGTATGCAGAGAATCCTCCTCTTTCCAGGGTACAGGAGTTTTTATAGCGTTAATCCACACCCATTTATCCCTTGGCTTTGCTGGACTTGACCAATAAGATTTTTTGCTCTGCTCATGACGTCTTGAATGGACTGGGCATTAAGCCAACAGGATTTCTTTCCCCATTTCTGACGTTTTGTATGAACTGGCTGTAAAACCAAGAGAACCTTTTCCCCGCTTATGATGCTGTGAATGCAATAGCCAATCAGGAGCATTTTTGGCTTCTAATGTGTTCTCCCTTCATCTGCCTGATGAAACGCAGCCGTACATAGGCATGCTTGCTTTGCAACTGTTTTACAGATTGTGATCTTATCTTTTCCTGCCATTATCTTTTAAAGATTTGCAGTCATATTTTTCCCCACATAGCTTCAAGAAATGGAGTGTACAAGGCAGAGAGGCCAGCATTTCTCAGATGTTTTTGAGTGAAACACTAATAAATGTATAAAATACGTCATCTCTCTGACATGGTATAAAAACCACACACTACAGTGTAAAAATTTGTAAGAATTTAAACTGAATTGTTTTCATAACTGTAAATAATATAAAAGTTCTGTGAATTTAAGTTGCTAGCAAAATACAAAAACATTTATTAGCAAAGTCTCGTACTAAGGGCTCTCGGTACGTGTTGGTGTTTTGTGGCTGATCTGCAGGTGTTAGCGCTCAGGCTAATTGTTCATCACAGCGAATGAGAAGCACCTTGGTGAGCAGAAGGGCCTGAATAATTACAAGCTCCAGATTTTATTAGTGAGTTTCAGCAAGACATCAGTGCACCATCTGCCCATGATTCCACCTTCCTGTTCCTGACAGACTGAACGCCGCAGGTTAGAGAGCGACACTTTTTTTTTTTCAAAAACTGAATCATTTCTTCTCTCGTCATGTGTTTTGTTGTGACTGAGGTACATGGTTTTCCGAGACAGGTGGAGTCTGGTAAATGGTACTAACTGGAATTTGTCATCTTTTGTTCCTCCTACACCACAACAATTGTTCCTTGTTCCTTCACAGGCATCTCTTTTTCCCTCTCTGTTGAAGTTACAGCTTTACCACTGACTGTTTCAAAGTGCTGACCCTGCAGACTCCTTCCATGAAAGTTACGCAAATCACAGAACACTTCACCATATAAAGTATACATTTCCGTCGTACAAATCCCTGTGAACAAGCCGTTGCTATAGAAACAATAACGTTTTAAAAATGAGCACATGGGACTGTAATAAACAACAACACTGTGAGGACAGCGGAGACACCGGTAAAATTTCATCAGACGCCGAGAGAGCGAGGATGGAAAAAGCGCCACTTCCTGCATTACAGCAAAAGGAGCAGTCAATATTCATTTAACTGAAAAAGTTTCTTTATCCAAAAGGGAAATTAGTCTGGCAGCGGATTTGGCTGTGAATAGACGGCATGTCAATGACGATGTGTGTGTCTGCGCGTCTTTGTTTTGCTTTTTTCCCCGTCATTGGAACTGTGTGAAAACAGCTAAACATTTCATTCCAATCATGTCAATCATTTATGAGGTTAATAAAATAACCACGACGCTGCTGCTGCTTATCTCTGATGTGTCTTATAAAATCTATTTCTATAAATGAACACACAAATGGCTCGCTCTGCCGCTCGTGGCTCATGAGCGTAGATCCTGGTGTTGCTGGACAACAAGTGAAATGAAGTGGAGATGCTATCACGCTTGAGGCTGCTATCTAGCAGGGTGCCAGCTTTCAGCAGTCTGGAACCTACATCTCAAAATCCACACACGAGAGCTTAGCCCAGGAAATCCAGGCACTGGAAAAAGAAAGGTGCATGTTTTTCCAATCTGTCACCGTGGTGCGCACGCATTTCTGATGTATGGACATTATGCACTCACTATTACTCTCCCAATCTTTGCAATACGAAATTTCTTTGATGTATTTGCTTCAGAAGATCTTTTAAGAGTATTTTTAAACGAGCAGCCCTGTCGTTAACTAGGCAGTGTGTATTACAGCTTGCTGTAGTTCCTGTGTTTGACCACTAGGTGCAATAATAACTCAGTGATACTAAACGGGGCAGCGATCATGCTGCAATACAATTATGCAACATCTAAAAGAACAAGCAAATCTATGGACTTATAACTGCTGGTCACTCAAACAAAGGTTAAATTTAAGTTAACAAAGAATAATATAGACTAAAGACTATATAATATAGAATTAAGACTCGCAGAGCTGAGGAGAAACACGTCAAAGCCTTCGTTTTATCTCTAAAATCCTGAAGTGGCTCACTCGGATTAGATCCTGACTCTGTTGCTCGTCCGTCACTTCGGATGAAATAAATAAAGGTTGAAGAACCCAGTGATGTAAATCCTGATATGTTCCCAGAAAGGACTTATTGTCAGGACGTATTTCCTGCACTGAGCTGAAGGTGACAGGTGGAGCTGATGGAAATTAGGGGAAGTGGATGAAAGCTGGATTACCAAGTACAACCCATATAGCGTTACATCACAGTTGGTTTGAGAGCATGTCGTCTCTCTCACGTCCTTATGGACTAGCTGGCTCCAAACTGGGATGCCTCTTCCATGTCCACAAACTGGGCCAAACAACAAATTCTCCATTAGCTCAGAATGATTTTGGAGGACGAACGGAAAGTTATTTCCTATAAAGTCAATTAGAGGATGTGACACTTGTTGGAGGTTGCAGCTAATTTAAATATTAATTAGCACGCAGAGTCAGCAGCGTTAACTTTCACAACACAACTGATTGAATGTGTAAATTATTAAATAGAAACCAACTCAACGCTTTCTCCATTTACCGTGACAGGAAGCGAGAACGCAACGCCAGCACATCTTTCTAGTGGGAAAATCGAGACGAGATGAGACGAGCCAAAACATTATAACATGAGACTTTGGAAAGGGGGCGGGGCTTCCAGAGGATCAATTAAGAGTTCAACACACCTGCACAACCGTCAATCAATTCTGACTCATTGACTGATTGTATGACTGTGTTAAAATGCAAACTCCTGGATTCTGAAAACTTTTTTCTAAGCATCTTGATGACGAAAAATAAAATACTAACTAATTCTGGTGTAATTTTGCAAATAAGGCAGTTTTATGGGTAAAAAGAAAATATAATTTTTTTTCTAAATGGAATTAATAGCAGTTTTTTGTTTTTTTTTTTAAAGTAAAATGCTAGCTGACAATGCGTTCTAAGATGCAGGCTGAAAAGTAAACAAACTGTTCGAGAGTTTATGTTTTTTTCATTCTAAGCGAGACTCCACAAGAACGAGTGACTCCAAATCAACTGGTTTTACCGCTGCAAATATTCTACCGAATATTAAAGGATGGATGAAAATTGCAGATGAACGAATAAGTGCGATCTGGCAGGACAGGAAGCAGCAGGTCGTCTTCGGTCACCAAACATAAAGTACAGGAGGAGAAATTATAGATGATGAGCTATAAATGGCACCTCTGATGTCCTGCCAATTTTACAAACGAGCGGCGCTGTTAGAATGTGATAATCTACAGCGATGAGACAGAATCGTTACCGTAATCCACATTAAAGCACCATTACAGAGCAGGAGAGTGAGCGCCGCTTCCCTGGAAAAACTCTCTCTCTCTCTCTCACTCTCTGTCTATCTCTCTCTTTCTCTCTCTCTCTCTCTCTCTCTCTCACACACACACACTTTTTCTAGCGTGTTGTGCATCATGTTTTGAATCGCAGGTTGTTAACAGCATCGTGTGCTCCTGTGAGGACGTCTGGCTTCTTCTTCAGGGTCAGTGGAATACGATTCCTTCCAGATAGAAAACTACGCAGACTTATCTCCAGTTAAAATCACACAATCACAACTGTTTTATCTCGTAACTGTGAGATGGGGGTGACGGGAAAACCTAACAGGCGGAAGCACAATACACTGCGTTATAAATGACTTAATACACAACTGCGTACAAATGTGTAATAAACAGCTGAGGAATAAACAAGCGTGTTATAAAATTCAGAACGGTGAGATAAAAAGTCACAGTTAAGTAACAAAAGTCATAATAAGATTAAAAAATAAAGTCAATTGTGATATACAAAGTCACAATTGTGGAATAAAAAAAAATCGCAATTAAGAAATAAAAAGACACATTTGTGGAATTTGTGAGAACAGTCCAGAAAGCAGCAGAAATCAGGACGATGATTTAGATTTGATTACAGTGACATGGAGTTGAGTTACAGCTGGAAAGGGTTAACGTGGCCCAGGGTCACGATCTGAGTCACATTATTTTTTTTTTCACATGCGAGGACTTACGTGGCGTCAGCAGGATAACGGAGGTGATGATCAGAGAGCAGATGAACAGGATCACCAGTAGGGCGATGGCTATTCCCTTCCAGTTCCTCTGGGGAGGGGTGCTACCCACCAGCTCCTGTTAACACACACACACACACACACACACACACACACACACACACTATTAAAACTCCTGATCACTGCTTAGCGATGTTGCGTCTCATTGCCAGAGGAGTGTCCCTAATAAGGCTTTGCACCACGCCGCTGTAGAGATCTGCAATGACGTTCTAATATGTCACCGTCTCCAGAGCAACAGCTGATTCACAGGGACGTGTACGGGGACCCTCCCCTAATAATACACGGAATAAAACGATGAATGATGTGGTGAAGTTTTCTGTAAGGACACGTTTATGTAACATGTAGGGAAGGAGTCTCCAGTGTCAGTGCCATGTGTCTCTGTGCTCTACAAGTGATTTAGGAAAACTGACAGTTTTAGGTATTAAATCATTTTTTAACTAAAAACAAACCTCCATTTCTGAATCATTCAATTGGAGGTCTTTCTTTCTCTGCTGCAGTCTTTTCTTTCGGAAGAAAACAAACAGCCTGTAATTCTGCACGGAGATAAAAACAGCATGTTAGCGCATGTTAGTGTCAGTGTGTTAGACGGAGTGTCGTTAGCATTCCGGCGCTTAGAGGACGGCGATGGAGTGAGCTGGATAACTGGGAGCTGTCTGTCTGTCTGTCTGACTGTCTGTCTGTCTTTCTCTCTGACTGTCTTTCTATCTGTCTCTCTGTTTGACTGTGTCTGTCTGTCTGTCTGTCTTTCTGTCTGTCTGTTTTTCTGTCTGTCTGACTGTCTGTCTGTCAGTCTGACTGTGTGTCTGTCTGTCTGTCTGACTGTCTGTTTTTCTGTCTGTCTCTCTGTCTGACTGTGTGTCTGTCTGTCTTTCTGTTTGTCTGACTGTCTGTCTGTCTGTCTGTGTGTCTGTCTGACTGTCTGTTTTTCTGTCTGTCTCTCTGTCTGACTGTGTGTCTGTCTGTCTTTCTGTCTGTCTGTCTGACTGTGTGTCTGTCTGACTGTCTGTCTTTCTATCTGACTGCCTTCTGTTTTTATGTTTGTCTGGCTGACTGTCTGTCTGTCTGTCTGACTGTCTGTCTGTCTGACTGTCTGTTTTTCTGTCTGTCTGACTGTCTGTTTTTCTGTCTGTCTCTCTGTCTGACTGTGTGTCTGTCTGTCTTTCTGTCTGTCTGACTGTCTGTCTGTCTGACTGTGTGTCTGTCTGACTGTCTGTCTTTCTATCTGACTGCCTTCTGTTTTTATGTCTGTCTGGCTGACTGTCTGTCTGTCTGTCTGTCTGACTGTGTGTCTGTCTGTCTGTCTGACTGTCTGTTTTTCTGTCTGTCCGTCTGTCTTTCTGTCTGTCTGTCTGTCTGTCTGACTGACTGTCTGTCTGTGTGTCTGTCTGACTGTCTTTCTGTCTGACTGTCTTTATGTCTGTCTGTCTGACTGATTGTCTGTCTGTCTGTCTGTCTGAGGTCCGTGGGGGAAATCAGAAGTGTGCTGGGTTATTTTTAGGACTGAACTGACATGAACAATTCAGTAGGGAGAAAGAAAAACAGAGAGAATGAGAGTAAAAGAGAAAGAACATGAATAAAACAAGAAACATTACACCCTGAACCCTGTTCTTCATCAGCTCGACATCTTTCCTCTTCACCTTCTGCAGCTTAAAGCCTTAGAAGCCCTGCTAAAACTCGTGTCCTCGACGGAAGAATAACAGAGTAACTTCAAACATCATCCTGCTCACGTTTTACCGAGGAAAACAAACATCAGAAAGTGTTCAAACAGAATAATAATCATTACCTTGTTGGTTAGTCTATTAACGCACCGAGCTAGATAAACAGCTCACTATGTTATGCTAGCTGCAGCTTTTTAGCTTTGTCTGTATCCAGGCAACCAGAACGTCACTGAGCAGAACATAATCATAATTACATTAAACTGTAACTTATAGTAAACTATTAGGGAGGTCACGGAAAAGGCAATTTGCCCGAATATGGCCACTTTAAATTTTTTGGCTGGGAAATTATGAAAACATTATGAATTTGTATCTTTAAAAAAAAAAGAAATACGAAACATGACTACAAAGAAGCATCAAAGTGTAAAACTGTGGAGAGAATAAAGATTAGGAAGTTAGCAATAAACATGTTAGTAAGGTTAAATGTAAAAGTTATGTCTGGATATTATGTCTCTGGAAAACCAAAGTTTGGATTTTCACATATGAGCATTTCAAGGGTGTAGCGTGACTACAAGAATTCTGACAAAACCTCGAACTTACGACAGCAGTGTGGCCATGAAAAGATTCAAAGAGAAGACAATGAGAACATTTGTAAGCTGATTTGAAGTGCATAAAAGCGAAGAGCGTTTTCTCTCGGAGACTTTCAGTAAAGTGTGTCGCTTCATCACCGATAAAAAGGCTGAAGATGGATTATTAAAAAGCAAATTAGACAAAAACACACCACTTTTCCACTTTAAACACAGCTGGAAGTGCTGCAGTTAGAGCTCGCAATCATTCACGTCATTCACACTGTGAAAAAAGCTTTCGACACTTTAGAAAGAGCACTTCCTGTTCTTCTTCCTGTTTGTGAATCAGGAGCGAGTGACGGGAATTTAGTTTCTGCTCCTGTAAGGAATGTATGATGAAAAGAAGGTATGGGTAAAAAAAGGGTGTGGCATGATAGACAGACAGAGAGCTCACAGACCGACAGATAGATAGACAGGTAGAGAGATAGACAGACAGAAATACAGACAGACAGACAGACAGACAGACAGACAGACAGACAGACAGACAGATAGATAGATAGATAGATAGATAGATAG
>JAOVVH010000052.1:17725480-17738450 GCA_028566435.1 Scorpiodoras heckelii
GTCTCCTCTAATTGTCTGTTACAGTAAAGGAGGTGTGGCCTCTGAGTGTATGCTTCAGTAAAGGAGGCGTGGCCTCTCAGCATCTGTTTCAGTAAAGAAGGCGTGGCCTCTGAGTGTGTTTCAGTAAAGGAGGCGTCTCCTCTAATTGTCTGTTACAGTAAAGGAGGTGTGGCCTCTGAGTGTATGCTTCAGTAAAGGAGGCGTGGCCTCTCAGCATCTGTTTCAGTAAAGAAGGCGTGGCCTCTGAGTGTGTTTCAGTAAAGGAGGCGTCTCCTCTAATTGTCTGTTACAGTAAAGGAGGTGTGGCCTCTGACTGTATGTTTCAGTAAAGGAGGCGTGGCCTCTGAGTGAATGTTTCAGTAAAGGAGGCGTGGCCTCTAAGTGTCCATTACAGTAAAGGAGGCGTGGCCTCTGAGTGAATGTTTTGGTAAAGGAGGTGTGGCCTCTGAGTGTATGTTTCATTAATGTGTAGTAAGAAGATGCTGTAGTTCCTCCTCTTAATATTTTCATAATTTAGTTGTGTATCAGATGGATTACCAGTCTACTTTATACCAGTGTCAATATGGATGCAGTGTCACTGACGCTTCCTCAGCAGGCGAGTCTTCAGGAAAACCTGCTGGAGAAGAAAAACGCTGACGGCGTTACAGCGTTTCCTCTCCTGCTAAAACAGGGGACGCACACAGGAATCATGAAATGTTAATGAACAGTGCATTATGGGGTGTGCTATAATGTATGCTTTAGCATGTGAATGGGCAGTCACAGGGACTCTCGTGTGTGTGTGTGTGTGTGTGTGTGTGTGTGTGTGTGTGTGCATGCTCTGTGGTTAGTGCTGTCATTTCTAAGTCAATAACCCACAACCTCCATGACGCTGCCACATTAAAACAGGAGCAGAAATCTCACCAGGTCCTCGAAAACACAGAGCTTGTATTCACATCTATAATATCTTTTAACTCACTCACACACACACACACACACACACACACACACACACACACACACACACACACATCTGCAAAATGATGAGAGAGAAATTAGGTTTGGTGTTTTTTTGTCCTCCAGGTTACAGGAGGATTATTCTGCCCCCTGCTGTCAGCATCACTTATTTATTTATTTATTTTATTTATTTTTTTATTTAATGACAAGGAAAATGCACCTCTGAGAAGCAGGGACATGAGCTGCATTGCTGTTTAATGTGTTTACATTTCTCTACAAGATCATTTATAGTTTATTGTTTCACATCTGGAACAAAACAATCTGTCCATTCTGTGTCTCTCAGGGTTTGTTTAATATGGTTGCTTTTTTCTTATTTTATTTTATTTTATTTATTCTACATACTGTACTTTTTTCTTTAAAATATGAAGAGGCCAACTCTTTTTAATTGTAAAACTGTAAAATAATATTTCCGATTAAATGCTCCATTTTGCGTTTTAAATCCATGCAGCATGAACGTAAATGAGTTCGTTTCAGCAGGACGACGTTTTGACATTTCTGGAGTTTGAGCTCGTCTAGTGGCCGAACCGTGACATGACACCTCAGACATGAGACACACTGAAGTCTAATCTGATTGGTTAGAAATAACAAACAGCATGAGTAAGAGCTCAGAGTCAGAGACAACTCACAGCACTGATGAGACACCAGAAAGCCATGGAGATGGAAGCATCTGAATTTCATTTTTCGTCACAAATAATACAAACATTTTAATGCGCCATTAAATGAATTCACTAGAAGTAACCCTCACCCTGGTCTTTATTTATATTTATATTGGATTTAGACGATTGTACAGGAAAAACACAGTGCACTGAAGAAGCAGAGAAGAATAAAAAGAAGGAGCGAGATGTATACAGTGTCTGTGTATGGTGTATTCCTTATAAGGTGTGATCTGTATTCTCATTTGAATCTGTTGGGGTGGAGCTTAATATATCACCGTGGGGATAATACAGAAATATGGAGTGCTGTTATAGGAAAATAACCAACCTCGGGGTGGGGGCAGTGACTCTGCTTCATAATATCTCCACCGCACATCTCCATCAACACCACAACAGCACCACAAGAGTACCACAAGAGCACCACTGCACCAGCACCTCAACACCACATCAACACCACAACAACACCAGAATACCACCACAACAGCCCCACCGCACCAGCACCACAACACCATCACACCAACACCACAGCACCACACCAGCACCTCATCAGCACCGCCACCACAACACCACCACAACAAGTGGTTTATTCCTCACCAAATATCAAAGTTGACATACAGTTGTTTTATGGTAGAGCTGTTCATGTACTCTTCTCTCTCTCTCTCTCTCTCTCTCTCTCTCTCTCTCTCTCTCTCTCTCTCTCTCTCTCTGTCTCCCTCTTGGTCTCACTCTCTTGTGCTCTCACTCTGTGTTGTTTAAAAAAATGTAATCATTGTTAAACTGAAGTGGTAAAGGAGGAATAAAACACCTGCCGATGTGGTCTTATAGGAAAATAATCAACCCTGAGGTAACAGTAACAGTGCCTCTGCTTCATCACCCTACATCCTGCTGTTGATTATTTTCCTGTAACAGAACCACATACAGTGTTTTATTCAGTACTCAGTAAAGCTGAGGTATGTACATTGTTCTTGTCTGTAACAAAAACAGGTTGCTGCTCGTTCCCAGTTTCTCAGAGACACTCCATCATGTCGACCCAGTAAACTGCAACCAGAGTTTAAACTTAAAGTGGATCAGAGCGTAAACACACACACACACACAGAGCTATTCTTACCCCGGAGAGTGAGACACGAGTCCAACTACAGATAGAGACAGAAAGAGCTAGACAGAGAGGGACAGAGGAAGAGAGGGAGAGAAGGAGAAAGACAGCGAGAGAGAGAGAGAGAGAGAGAGAGAGAGAGAGAAAGGGAGGCAGAGAGGGAGAGACTGAAAGAAGGAGAGAGGGAGAGACAGAAAGAGGATAATAGTAGAGAGACTAAGCGGAGGAGAGAAAGAGAGGGAGTATGTGTACTCTAGTCTATCCACACAGCCTAAAAAAGGCATGAGTCAAGCAGCATGGTTGTGTGTACAGCCCGACTGTCAGTGGGAAAGATAAACGGCTGTAAACACTTCCACTCATCACACATCTGGAACACACTTAACATCAGCAAAGCAGAGAGAACGTCCCACTAACTCAGCTAAAGCTAACCTCGAAATAGATTACTGCACCATGCTGCCATTACACAAGCACATCACAACGGAACTACACATACAACAACAGATACACCTACAACTACAACTATAACTACAGACACACCTACAAATACACTTACAATTACAGACACAACTACAGATACACCTACATCTACAACTACAACTACAGACACGACTGTAACTACAGACACACCTACAAATACACCTACAATTACAGACACAACTACAGATACACCTACAACTACAACTAAAGACACAACTACAACTACAGACATACCCACAGATACAACTACAACTACAGACACACCTACAGATACACCTACAGATACACCTACAACTACAACTACAGACATAACTACAGATACACCTACAACTACAATTACAGATACACCTACAACTACAGACACAATGACAGCCACAACTACAAATACAGACAACTACAGCCACAACTACAGACACAACTACAGCCACAACTACAATTACAGCCACAACTACAACTACAGATACAACTACAGCCACAACTACAGCTACAGACACAATTAAAGATATAACTACAACTACACACATAACTACAGACGCAACTACAACTACAGATACAACTACACCTACAGACACAGCTACAGCCACAACTACAGCTACAGACACAACTACAGATATAACTACAACTACAGACACAACTACAGACACAACTACAACTACAGATACAACTACAGCTACAGTCACAACTACAGACACAACTACAATTTCAGACACAACTACAGACACAACTACAACTACAGTCACAACTACAGACATAACTACAACTCCAGACACAACTACAGATACACCAACTACAGCCACAACTACAACCACAGCCACAACTACAGACACAACTACAGATATAACTACAACTACAGACACAACTACAACTACAGCCACAGCTACAGCTACAGACACAATTAAAGATATAACTACAACTACACAAATAACTACAGACACAACTACAGATACAACTACACCTACAGACACAACTACAGACACAACTACAGCTACAGACACAGCTACAGATATAAATACAACTACAGACACAACTACAGACACAACTACAGCTACAGTCACAACTACAGACACAACTACAATTTCAGACACAACTACAGACACAACTACAACTACAGTCACAACTACAGATTCATATACAACTACAACCATGACTACAGTCTGAACTACAACTAAAACCCCAACAACAACCACAGTTACATTCACAACCACAGTCTCAACTGCAGGTACAGCTACAACCACAACTACAGTACTAACTTTTAGTGAACAGTTAGAGAGAGAGAGAGAGAGAGAGAGAGAGAGAGAGAGAGAGATGGATGAATTTTTATCCCTCCGAGCGCAATCACTTCTATAATAACCTCAGCCTTCCAGTAGAAATGTGAAGATGGGAAGCAAACTGTACAACATTACACAACAATAAAATGAACTCTAAACAGATAGAAAGTACAGTGTGTCATTCTTTAATAAATAAATAGAGCTATGACACTGTGCGTTACACATCTTTCCCCAACATCAAATGTAACTATAAATGGATAAAACCTATAACGCGTAGTTCTTCAAGTTATAAAAAAGTAAAATTGTTTTTGATTTGCTGTGGTGTAAGAGGAATGAAACACCTGGAGGCATGGTGTTATAGGAAAATAATCAACCTCAGGGTTGTAACAGTAACTACGCTTCATCACACCACAGTGTCGCTGATTATTTTCCTGTAACAGTTCAACAAATAGGACACATTCAACCGGTTCCACACGGGTTCACATCTGGGACACGTTTATCGTCACAGAGCCTGAAAGAACATCCTGTTAATCTGAACATCATAAACACACACACACACACACACACACACACACACACACACACACACACACACACACACACACACACACAGGCTTAGATAAGAGGGAAAAAGAAAAAGGCCAAGAGAGAGAGAGAGAGAGAGAGAGAGAGAGAGAGAGAGAGAGAGAAACACACAGAGCAAGAGAGAGACCTTTGACTTTTTAAAACTCCTTTAATAAAACATACTCCACATAACAATTTACAATGACCCTGAGTATAACCGAAAAATAATACCAATAATAATTAATAATAGTAAGGCAAAAGGTTAAAAAAAAAAATCACAACCTTTACACCTTTAACACAAAGCCACCAAGTTCATCAGGTTCACAAAGCAAGCCCTCCTCCCCTCATACAAGAAAAACATTATCTTCATTATCAACAAGGCTATAATATGCAAATTCAACCAGAAGTCGCTTCATCACTAATCCTCTAACCATCAGCACCGTATCAGTATCCCCTCAGCTCTTCGTTTTATTCCTCCTAGTGCACCATATGGTTAACTTCGCTGCACCATACAAAAAATTAATGAGTACCACTTTAACCTTTTTTGAAACTGAGTACTTAGGCCCAGAAATAAATAGACTCTCATCAAACAAACCTAAAAACTTCAAACTCCACTCTTTAATCAGAGCCAAAATTGGCCTCAACCGTGCACACTGGAGAAACACATGCACAACAGTCTCCGAAACAACACAGAAACGGCAACCATCGTCAGCTGAGGGATCAATCTGTGCCGCGTGCCTGTTTCTGCCTAAAATCCCATGCACAATCCTCCACTGGAGGTCACCCATCCTCTTCTCAATGGGCCTCATGTACAGGGACCGTCAGCTACCTTTAGGGAAAGATCAAGTCTGAACAAACGATGTCCATTTTGTTTCTTGGACGTCTTTCAGTCTGTGAAAACGCAGAGCTTTAGTGCAGGCAGAATATAAACTGCTCTTAGGAAGAGTGCTGACACGTCCAGTGGTTTTAGATCCCAATGGCAAGAGCTTCCCCTCTCCCTCCTGCCAGTCTTTAACACAAAGCCACCAAGTTCATCAAGTCCATCACTAATTCCGTGAAAACGATATCTTTGCTCTGGTACTGTTCCACAGGGGTCATGTCTAGGTACTCCTCCACAGCCGATGGTAAATTAGATTTCAGCTGGTTCAGCACTTGTAAAGCCAGACGAACCGACCTAATCATGATCATCTCAGCCAACCGCTCTGGTGACACCCAGTCCACATCGCTCCATATACGGCAGATCTTAGAGATGCCACTTTCCAACAGACTAATCCTTAATGCTCCTGAGACCTGGTTCAGTGATGGAAAAAAGGGATTAAAAAACAGTGGTTCCTCAAAAATCCAAGTGGTCGGAGCCACACTTCTCTCCTTAGAAGAGGAAAAAAGTTGCCAAGCCTCCACAGCTGCTAGATAAAAAGGAGTTGTGCCTTCCAAGTCCACCGGTCCCAAATGAAGGGAGAACAGGTGACTGTCTAGGCTCATTCTGCCAGAAAACTGTAGGAGAGCACAGGCCACATCCATCCAGCCATGATGATCATGATATAGCAGCCGCTGTATGGCCTACATGCGCAGAGCCGCGATTCTGGAACGTAGGTCTATCAGCCCTTGCCCTCCCTCTTGCATTAGAAGATATAGAACTTCAGCTCTCAGCTACTGTTGTTCATCCCAGAAAAAGTTCACCAATGCCTTTTGAATGTCTTGTGTCTACGTGGATTGAGTACAGTAAACTTATACCACAAAGCAGATTCAATGAGGCTGTTCACAACTAGAACTCGTCCCCTGTAGGATAGCTGTGCTAGCATCCAGGACCATTTGGACAACCTGGCACAGATCTTTCCCATCACATTTTCCCAATTCTTAGCCTTTACCTCATCAGTGCCTAACCACACTCCTGGGAACTTTAACCCGGTCCTACTCCACTGAATACCACCTGGAAGTGGTGGTAAAATGGTATTGTAATCCCCACTATAGGAACAACACCACAGAGCCTCAGTTTTACTCCAGTTTATTTTTGCAAAGGTGACCCAACCATAAACATGTAAATCATTCTTTAGGGCCACAACGTCCTGTTCATGACGTATGACCACTGTGATGTCATCAGCTTATGTTGAGACCTTAAATAAACTTTTCACGATCTGTAAACCAGACAGTCTTTTCCTAATTAAACAGAGAAGAAGTTCTACTGCACTTGAGTACAGATGTCCAGACAATGGACAGCCCTGCCTGATTCCCCCACCTACTGGAACAGGAAGACTCAAAACCCCTCCCACCTTAATCATACAGCAGGCGCTTGCATACAGTAACTCTATCCAAGACACAAACACATTCCCAAAGACAAAAGCTTTCAGTGTGGCTATAAGATCATCATGATCTACATGATCAAAAGCTTTTTCTTCGTCAAGGGATAAAAAAACCCAATCTCCATTTCAGACCTTTCTGCATAATCAAATAAATCTATTATTAAAAACAAGTTATCATAAACAGATCATTTGGGTATACAGCAAGACTGATCTTCATTCATTAGCATACCCAGAACTTTTTTAAGTCTATTTACAATACAGCGTGATAGAATTTTATAATCAGTGCAAAGCAGTGATACAGGTCTCCAATTTTTCAAAAGACGAAGGTCTCCATTCTTGGATATGAGAGATAATATAGCATGTTGGCAACTTTTCAGAAGTGCATTGGCATTAAAACTAGCCAGCATAACTTCAAACAAGTCCTTCCCTATAATTTTTCAGACAGCCTTGTAGAAGTCCATTGGTAGACCATCTATCCCAGGCGCTCGCCCAGAAGAGAGCTGATGGACTGCCTTGGTGAACTCGTCAAAGTCAAAGGGGTGTGCAGTTTTTGTTGATGGTGTTCGTCCAGTTTAGGTAGATCCTCATGCAGGATACTAGCACACTGTTGATCCAAGGCATTGGCCGTAAATAGTTCAGAATAAATCCCAGAATGAAAGAACAAACCCACTGCATCTCTCAATTTGGTAGTAGAATAAGATGTAAAATCTTGACAGGAGGCTTTAATCTGGGCCTTCCCCACTTCCCACCATTGCATAAGACTCTCAGAGTGTTCTTTTTTTCCAACCCACTCCCTCCAGAACAGTTGAAACTTTTCACAAAAGCATTTGTCTTGCAAAAGTGTCTTATTAAAATACCACATACAACTTCTGTGTGTGTGTGTGTGTGTGTGTGTGTGTTGTGAAAAAGAAATCCACAGTACATAAGTGATGGTCAGAGAAAGAAGTGGGCTGAATATTAGCCTGGCTTAACATATTCCTCACATCATTCAAAACGTAAAATCTGTGCAAACGTCCTGCAAAAACGTCCTGTTCAAAAACTTTTACCCATGAATATAGCTTGACAGTAGGATGTTTTTCCCACCATACATTTGTCAGCCCAGAATCAGATAAAACATTAGCCAGAGTAAGAGCAGACTAAGGGTGTGGCTCCTCTCCATTTCTGTCCCTGACACAATCCAAGGTGCGGTTCCAATCTCCACCCAACACCACCGTGTCCTCTGGGCGGAGTGACCGCAACACCTGATTCAGTCTAATAAACAACTCATTTCTATCTGCTCCTATTTTAGGTGCATACACATTAATAAAGACAAACACATGATGACAAACATTAGCTTTAAGCATAAGCAAGCGTCCAGTTACCACTTCATGTAAAGACAGTGTAGTGACCATAGAAGATTGAGAGAAAAGAATTCCAACACCAGCACTAACATTGGCACCATGGCTAAAAAAAAAAATCCCCTTTCCACCATAAACCCCGATCAGATAACGTATTCTTATCACGATGTGTTTCTTATAAAAAGCACACATTCAACTTTTTTAGACTAAAAAGTTCAGAGAAGAGAGCCTGTTTAGCCCTGTCTCTGAGCCCATTAACTTTTAAAGAACCCACCCAGTCATATAGAGAGAAGAGAGATGGAAAAGGGAAACAGTAAAACAAAGGACAAACAGAGGAAAGTGTAGGTGACCTTCTGCCCACATGTACTGTGTTTATACATTTACAGCCCTTAATCTATTTTCTTTTCTGATCGCAGTTATGTTTTTTTAAACTATACTGCTTCCTCTTAGGGAGAACATCAAACCTCACACTCTTTTGTATCTTCAATACTGAACACACAAACTTGTCCAGGTCCAGTACTTCAACAGACTTTCCTTTTGTTTCATCTAAAACGGACTTAATCTGATCTATCGTATGTAACGTCTCACTGTCATACTGACTCTCTCCATGAACAGATATCTCAGACATGGTGTCCTCCTCCACACCCTCCTCCAAAAACTCAACTGAATCCAGCTGAGACTCACTCACTTCTTCAAAACTCTGCTTTTCAGCACTGCTCTGCTGAGTCCTCATCCCAGCCTCCACCACTTCTCCACTCCCCTGAGCACCAGCCTCACTACTCATCTGAGCACAAATTTTAGCACTACGAACTATTTCTCCGCTCACATGTCTGCTTTGTTGGGCACTAAGTTCTTCACTGAATTGAGCTCTCACCTGAACATCGGCCTCACCTACACACTGGTCAGCTTTCTCCTCACCACCAGCTTTATCTGAAAGTTTATTCATCAAATGCTTACTTCTATTCTGTCCATGATCTACCTCTGGAGCTGGAGCTATAGCAGTAGATGAACCCTCACCTGGATCTTCAAACACGTTACTTTCAGTACCCATCTTTAACACTTTGCTCAGTTCAGCTGCATTTGAAGCCTGATTTTCCTGCAGCTTCCTCTGCTCATTTAACGGCCATTCAAACCGATTATGTTTATCACTCCCACACTGGAACCATTTTAAACTGTCCGTGCTGGCGTACAACATATACGAGCTTTCTCCTTGAGACACCCGGAAAGAGGCCTCAAGAGTTTTATCTGCGTTATTAAGAAACATAAACACTCGTCTTCTAAATGAAAGAACGTGTTTAACGCCGTTTTTTTACATCCCAGCGGAATCAACTTAATGTCACTCACAAACTTCCCAAAGCGACTCAGCTCCTTTGCGATTAAATCATTCGAAATGAAAGGAGGAACATTTGAGATGGTGACCTTCATAAATAGAGATGGTGGCTGGCGTAAATAAAGGTGACAACAGAACAAAAGTTTCCAAAACCCATATTCCTCGTTCTACCAGCTTATTAACCAATCGTTCATCCTTCACTAACACCACTACAGCTTTGTTCATTCTAGAGTCCGAATATACACTATATTACCAAAAGTATTCCCTGAGTGACTCAACGGCACTGCAAAGATGATGATGATGATGGTGATGATGGTGATGATGGTGATGATGGTGATGAAAGTGCGATGGTATCTCGTGGGACAGCACAGTGAAATGTTACATCGCTATTCTTAGAGACTTTTTTTTTCTTCCTCCTTTCTCTTCACCGTGACGAGGCTTTGAGACGTGTTTATTTAAACCCAGCGCATCAGCGACGTCTCTCTTTCCGCATCTCGTACTTCAAGCACGTGTCAAAACTCTCCGACATCCCCGCTGATGCGGAGAAAAAAAAAAAAAAACAGATATGAGAACGGATGTTATAAATAAACCTACAGGGAGGAAAAATTCCATTACGGTTTAAAAGTTAGTGTCTGTGTGATTAATAACACTGCTGTGTGTTCGAGCGGGGCGTGTGAGCCGGGATGGAAGCTGAAAGGGTAGAAGAAAGGCCTTCCTTTCTTCTTTTTTTGTTTCCGAGAAAAATCCTATGTCGTCTGAATGACTTTCCTGGGGGAGAAAAGAGGAGGATTAACATAAGCGTTTAATTTTAATTTCCGGAGCCCAGTGAGGAGGAAAAAGGCGTAATGTCTCATTCTCCACTGACAGACTGCTGATGTTTCTCTTCTAATGGATCACATGAGACCTGGAGCAGAATGACTTCATATTCAGATCCAAATCAAATTTTTAATACACATTTGGGTTTGAATAATTATAAAGATTTTGAATCAAAAGAACAAGGTACTGGAGTTTTTCTGATATTGCTTCAATATTACATGTCTCATTTTGGAATTTACTTTTTCGTAAAGTGTACACGTTTTCAACATTTTCATGGCATGGCTGATTTGCATTTAGCCACGCCCACAATATTCCATAAGAGGTTAAGAGAGCTGAAAAACGACTAAAGAGCATGCACTAAATCCTAAAGAACTACGTCGCAGCCGTTGTACGGGGTGCCATTACTTTTGTCTGAATTGAAATCCTAAATTTATGGATTGGTTTCTTTCAGATGAGTAACACAAAGTGACTGAGTTTCACGTTGTTGTGCTGATAGAGGTGCAGTGAGATTTATCCCTCGCTTCATCTCTATGTAAAGAAAGAGTGATGCGGCGGTGCTTTAGTGCTTTACTCTGTTTGGCCCTCTCATCCCCTGATCTGTACGCTCTGCTAAAGCCTCGGTCATGCTAACAACACCATCGTCATTTCACAGATCGCTAACTATGTAGCTGTAATGCTGCATCATATAGCTGCACACACACACACACACACACACACACACACACATAACAGCTCCATGTTTGGAGTGTGTTCTTGCACCAGGCTGTCATTCGGTCTGCTTTATGATCCTCCTGTCCAGTAGTAAAAATCACCCACATCTCAGCTAATAATCAATTACACACACACACACACACACACACACAGTATTTCTATAACAGACACTTGAGAATATCATCAGTACCCTGGTGTTACAGTCAGGATGAGGATTCCTATTCTGGGCAGTGTTTGTACTCGGATGTCTGCTGAAGTGGTTGTTTATGGTTCGCAGAAGAAGAAGGAGAAGAAGGAGACAATCCCACAGTTCTGTTCCAAGGAGAAATCACATACAACACACATGAGAAACTAAACCTGAAATTAAATGAATCGTGTGTCAAACTACCATCCTGTTGTCCCGGTTATGGATGAAGACCAACAGCATTGGATTTGCCCAAATAAATGTTTATATGTGTTACAGGAGCGGTGGCCAGTCACATCACTGGACACCCGGGTTCTGGGTTCAGTGCACCATGTCCCCTGCAGGACTTCTGGGCTCAGCAGAACTGATTTCAGTGACACAGTAATCAATCTCTGAGCAGAGCTTAGAGGTGTGTGTGTGTGTGTGTGTGTGTGTGTGTGTGTGTGTGTGTGTGTGTGTCAGTATGTGCATGCTCCATTTCACTTCCAGAATAAATTCAGGACAGCATCTTTTAACATAAAGAATACAAGTCGTGTTTACTAGGCCTGACATGCCTCAGTTCCTCAGACAAGCCTAAAGGAGGCCACAGTAAAACTGAAGCCCACAGGCCACGCCTCCCTAACAATGACTAAAGCCAAGAGACCACAGATCCTTTACTAAGACTAAAGCCCTGATGCCACACCTCCTTTATTAAGATTAAAGCTCAGAGTCCATGCCTCCTTTCCTAAGATTAAAGCCCAGGTGTCCTTTACTAGGACTAAAGGCCAGAGACCACACCTCCTTTATTAAGATTAAAGCTCAGAGACCACACCTCCTTTACTAAGCCTAAAGCCCAGATGCCACACCTCCTTTATAAAGATTAAAGCTCAGAGACCACACCTCCTTTACTAAGATTAAAGCCCAGAGTCCATGCCTCCTTTCCTAAGATTAAAGCCCAGGTGTCCTTTACTAAGACTAAAGGCCAGAGGCCACACCTCCTTTATTAAGACTAAAGCCCAGAGACCACACCTCCTTTACCAATACTAAAGCAGAGAGACCACACCTCCTTTATTAACACCAAAGCCCAGAGACCACACCTCTTTTACTAAGACTAAAGCCCAGAGACCACACCTCCTTTATTAAGACTAAAGCAAAGAGACCACACCTCTTTTACTAAGACTAAAGCCCAGACACCACACCTCTTTTACTAAGACTAAAGCCCAGAGACCACACCTCCTTTACTAAGACTAAAGCAAAGAGACCAC
>JAOVVH010000052.1:17740709-17755531 GCA_028566435.1 Scorpiodoras heckelii
ACACACACACACACACACACACACACACACACACACACACACACACACACACACACACACACACATACACACACCAGAGCTCCCAGAGGAAACCCACACAGACAAGAGGGAGAACATGCAAACTCCACACAGGGAGAGCATTATTTGTGGATTTGGCCTGGCAGAGAAAAAAACAGCTTGGAAATGCGCGGTCATGTCGTCACACATCGCTGGAATTGTATTGCTTTAAAATCTAAAGTGATGGTTCGAGCTAATGAGATGGAACATTGCTAAGAGGGGAAAAAAATAAATAAAGAAAGAAAGAAAGAAAGAAAGAAAGAAAGAAAGAAAGACAAGTTTCCTAACTGGGGTCCATCACAGGGCTCCGTCCTAATCACGCCACAGATATTATGGAAGCACAAACACACGGACGCTTTATTAGTGCGCAAGTGTCAATTAACTTCATTGGTTTTGCTGAGCGTGTCAGCAAATCGAGGAGCCGACTGCAGTGTGCTTAATCACGCACATATACACACACACACAAGCACACACACACACACACACAAGCACACACACACACACACAAGACAACACAGCGGCTGGAGGCTAAACGTCTCCCCGCATTATAGACACAGCGCTCATAACTCGGCTCAAATTGATTTTTGGCCCGGGTGTGAATGAAAAAGATTGAAACAATATGGAATTGTGTAAGCATGTGTGTGTGTGTTTGTGTGTGTGTGTGTGTGTATGTGTACCATGTTTTTATATCTTTGCATTATATCTCCACAAGGAAAGGAATATCCTTGTGGGGACATTTTGCTGGTCCCCATAAGGAAAGTGTTTTTTTTTTTTGTAGTCTACAAAAAAAAGAAATAAATAAAAGAGCCAAAAAGTTGCTTTATCATTACTGAGGTTATGGTTTGGGTTAGCAGTAATTAGCTGTAGTAATAATTATGTAAATGGAATGTCCTCACAAGTACAGCAATGCAATGTGCGTGTGTAAGTGTGTGAGTGATGTGAGGCCTGCAGTGAAGCCAAGTTTCCACCCTGAAGCTGATTATTTTCCACAAGTTTCATTCCTCTCACACTGACTGTTTAGTTATCAAAAAAAAAAAAACGGCGCATCATACTTTTGATCTGTTTATAGCTATGCAGAACGAAGTCCATGAACATCCGTTGAAACTTGTTCCTGTTCTCGCTTCTCACTTAGCAGTGAGATAAACAGTCGTTCACTCACCAAACTCTCATCTTAGTACTCTTGAAGATTTCCAGTCTTACCGCTGACTGTTACAAAGTGCTGACACTGGAGACTCCCTCCATAACCATTTAATAAATTACAGTAAACACCATTTCACTGTTTATTTACGTTTATGTGGAGCGTCCACATGGCTGGTGTTTCCTCTGGAAGGTTTTTCAGCGGTGGAAGGAAAAGGGTTTGTCATACCTGAGCAATGCGTGTGCGTAATACGCCAGCATTCGAAGTGAATATTAATTGGTTATTAATAAAATATGAAATACAGTGACACTTGACTGTAAAACAAACTTAAGTGTTTATATCATTTATATCGATTTATTCCCACGTAATGCAGCTTTGGCCCACTACTTAGAGACGACACTATATAACTTATTAGCCTCAAACTTTGCAGCTTGGCTGAGAGAACTTAGTTTTTCTTAGGTCTGATTATGCATCCAGAAACAACAGTAAAAAATTGTAGTAGCCAGGACGAACTTTAATGATGTTTAGAACCAGAAGAACCATAAATTGTTTCCCTTGAGAAGAACCTTGAGTCATTGCCTAGCTTCCTCTTGGAGACAAGGCTGTATACAGGGGGTGCTGGGTAAGCCTATGCCCCCCAGATTCTTGCAATGCCACCCCACTCCCCAACCCCCGCCCTCTTCCAGTCCTCCCTCTATGCATGCCTTTTATTTTTATTTAAAACATCTGGTAACTGTTAGGTCCACGCCCATGGGATGGCGCCAAAGTGGACTTTGATCAGGACTACAAGGTAAACTATGTTTCCCAGAGTGCCCCAGTAATGGCCTCCACCTGGAAGCGATTCCAGGTCTAGACTAACGAGATGCGAGGGAAGTATAAAAAGCGACATTTATAGTGCTTTCTCTTGTGGATCAATGTATTTATAAATGCGAATGTTTACTGTGTTAAAAGCTGAGCCTTTTTTGTCTTTTTTGGATTTTGCTTTGTGGGACTTTTTGCCATTTGTTATCTGTTTGCCTTTTTCTGACATCGTTCTCATTTTGACTTTAACTTGAATGTATTCATGTGTGTGTGTTAATAAAGCTGCACTTGTCTCCAGCCTCTCGAGTGGGATCCTTTACAGTAACCAATCATTTAATTCAATTATTCAACCAGTTTTCCTGCCATTTTCTAATTGACTGGTTTTGGCAGCATAAAACTGCCCAATGAAGGAATATTTTAAAAAGATTTTAACTTCTTAAAATGACATGCTTTTCTTTTTAATTTATTTAAATTATATTAAATCTTATTTTTCATTAAATGATTCTATTTAAACAAAAATTAAAAATTCATTATTTGCTTTTCTTTCTTTCTTTCTTTTTTTCTTTCTTTTTCTTTCACTCTCCCTCTCTTTGGTGTGACTTTACTAGATATTAGCTAAAAAAACTTTGTTATATATTACCTATGTATATAAAAACATTTTTTTAAAAAGGTCCTTAAAAAGTCTTTCCAGCTGCAGGTTTTTGATCCACCCCCTTCAAAACAAAAGATTAAAAAAAAAAAAAAAAGAGTTTAATCTTGTAAACCAAACAGTGCCGTAAACAATTGGGCATCCCACAAAGATCCGCTCTAGGCCCACTTTTATTTCCTTTATACATGCTTTAATTTGCTCTGTGGCATTTATACACACACTCCATGTTGATCTTCGCATTCCTGAACTATTCTTATACACCATGCAGCCGTGATGATGGGATTCTTCTGAACACGAGCTCCAGGGCTTGAGCTGGAATCTTATAAAGCCCACCATAATGTATAACAAAGACTTCAGTGTTTGTGTGTGTGTTTGTTTACTCATGAGTCACATCTAATGTATGCAGTTTCATCACATGTACGACATATTTCAGAACATTGCACCATGTAGCACCACAGAACACACACACACACACACACACACACACACACACACACACACACACACATTCAAATTCTAACAGGAGCTCGAATTGATTTGACCTTGGTGTTCGTTTTTTAAAAAATTGATCACTGCTGGTTAACAAAAGAAGAATGAATATACAGTAACTTCATGGAGAATGTATCAAAATTCAATTACACACGCTGAGCGCTCACCCTAATGCGACGCCAGACGAGTTGTGAAAACACACTCCTTATCACTCAATTATGCTCCGGCACTCAATTACAGCCGGGTTTGTCTGAGCCGCCGGGACAAATGACAGACGCAATTAAAATGCTCTGAAACAAGAGCACTTCACTTTTTATGGAGCAAAGCCTGAACGTACTCGGTTACTAAATCCTCAACATCACAGTCTATCCAGCGATTGTGTTTAATGAAAGAAAAATAAATTTCTTTAGCTGAGCTGAGCAGAGAAATTTGGCTACATAACTAAATTAGCTTAAATACTTCAAACTTATAAGCATATATTAATGCACTTGTTAGAGTACAGACTGTATGTTATCGTTTCTATAGTAACAGGGACACTTGACATTCACAGATTTAAAAAAAATACTAGTGCTGTCAAATTAATGAACGTGTTAAAGCTTTAAAGAATTAATTGCGATTAAAAGAATTAACGGCACTAAAAATTTTAACGCAGATTACAAATTAGTTACATTACACAAACCAGCGGTGCCGTCAGTGAACACAATGCTGATCTCCGAGCTCGTTATCTATCATAAATATTACTAAAGATTGAAAGGAACGGTGGAGAATGAAGAAGTTGTAGCTCTTTTTGGGTTGCTATATTTTTGTATGTTACATCAGTTTAATGAGCGACGGAGACGACAAAGGCGACGGATCCACATAACACACACAAACTCCTCCCCTTATATTGCGGGGCGGGTCTCTGAAGTAAGATCGAAACAGCCAATCACGTAGCAGCAGCAGCACAACAGAACTTCCGGTGAAGTGATATACCCATGTTCACTAGCTCCCTACACACTGTGCAGTTCACTTTAAATTAAAAAAATGAAAAGACATCAATCATCTTTAATATTTCACTTAAAGTCAAGTGAAAAATGAGGCAACAATCAACAGTCGTTTCTCTTAAAATAGACCAGTGATAAACGGCAACAACATTTTTAATGGCCCTATGATGCCAACCAGCACGTACAACACAAATCACAATGTGCGTTTAAACCGCGATTAACGCACGATTAAAAAAATTAATCGTTTGACGGCTTTAAAAAAAGAACGTGTGTAACCGATAAAGTTGCATGTTATTTATGTAACATTTCCCAGGAGTCTCCAGTGTCAGCACTTTGTAACAGTCAGAGGCAAAGCTGTAACTATGTTTGCGTTTTTGTTTTTGTTTTTAAAGAGAGGCCGGTGAGGGAACCGCTGTTAGTAGCTGTTATAAAGTAACGAAGAACAGGAACTCATTTGGAGACACAACATTAAATATAGCTATAAACAAATAAAAAGTAAAATATGTGTATGTTCTGATTAAGTGACCATGCACCCACTGCATACACTTGTCACCAGTACTGTTCATTCCCTGTCTACCCAGGCCAGAATGCTCAAGTATCAAAACATTCTGGTGATGATGTCCCATGTACAGTTTGTGCAGTGCACTACAATGAATCCCACCACCCTACCGAATACTGAGGAAGACGTTAGCCCCAGGATTGCACTGATGTAGTTGAGGTGGTTTCAAAACCTGAAACTAATGTCACTAGGGTTTCTTATGCTATCTGTGATGATTGTGGCATTGTGGTTTCCCACAGACTCCCTGGTCATCTCTAAGAGGATGTATATTGGCCAAAAACAAGTTTTATAATATCGTCACTGATTCTAGGTATGCCTTTGGTGTTGTTCATGAGCATGAAATGTTATGGTAAAACAGGAGGTTCCTGACTTCTAGTGGTATCCAGTCATGCATTACCTTCTTGTCCTGTCCAGAATGTGCCAAGCTCACACCTCTTCAAAAGGCCACATCTCACTCAGCAAGTCTTGTACTCATGCCGATGCTAAATTAACTGCTATTTCCTCTCACTTCCCAAACGCCTCTCAGCGAGTCTGATGTTGGTTTTCCATTGTCCTTACACTCCTTTAATGATGTCTCTGAGTTAGATTCTCGGACCTGATGCAGAGGAAGTGCGCACATAAATATTTCACCGCTCTCTTAATCCCACAACAGGTGTCTGGATATGATGGTGGTTAAAGGCCTGCTCTGCCTCACACTACATTTCCCTTCCTTGCCAAGCTGACACATTGGTAGGCCCATGTGTCAGCAGCGTGGATGGTTGATTGTGTAAATAAATATTGGTATACTGAAGGTTTTACTTCATATGCTAAACTCTATTCTGTACAATTTATTATTTGCATGCAGAACAATATGGGAAAGTGGATGGAACAAGCCCTAACAGCCCACCCTGTACCACAATGTCCTGTTGATCATTCGATGATGGATTTTATAGAAGATAATTCATGTGAGGGGTATAAATATTGTCTGGTAATGGTGGCTATGTTCTTTAAATGGCCTGAGTGTTTTCCCTGCAAGCATGCTGATTCAAAGTCAGTCTCTAGGAACTTGCTACAAGACCTGGGGCATCCCCTGGAAAATATCTTCTGATTGGGCGGCCCATTTTGTAAATAAAGTGATACAGGACATATCTGAAGTATTACAAATTGATTTGCATGCACATCACACATATCATCACCAGAGCGTAGGAGCGGTATAACAACTGAACCAAACCATAAAAGCAAAATTAGAAGTGGATGAGTGGGTGCAGGTGAAGGACTTGAGAAAACATTTCTGGCACCAGTCTCATTGAATGGTTCCTTTACAGGTCATTGCCACAACATTTGCTAAGAAGGAGAGCTGGATCCACTTCAGCCAGTGCAAGAAAGGAGAAGTCCCAGACCTGCCACATGATCAGGAAAAGCTCAGGCGAGACTCAGTAGAGCAGAGAAACTGAAATGATTGAGGTAGAAACGCAGGGAGATATCACAAATCATAGACTTGACAGACTGGGCAGAAAAAATAATGAAACTCCTTACTGAAAGCCTTTTTGAGATGCTGAGCCAGGGTCCAGACACTCTCCTGATAGAGGGACTTGAGAAGCACTCTTAGATTGGAAAAATGGTTAGATTGGAGAAAGAAGAGTAATTAAAAGTGTGAGAGTCACCAGGAAAAGATCAGAATGGGTGAAACAAGCACAAAGATTTAAAGACCCAACTTAAGGAACAAACTATTGAACTGTTCATTCCAAAAGGAAAGGAAATGAGGGCACTATTATGCCATTTCTTAAAGCAGAACCCATTGTTGGACTGAATCATGGGGAAACTCACAGTAAAATGTGGAATGACAGCAAGGACTTTGGAAAGACCAAATCCAAGATTTGAGATTTTAGAGTCACGTGAGTTTGTAAGGCGTAAGACATATCATATTATTGATATTGTTCATGAAATGTTAAAATAATTTATGGGTTGAGATATAGAACATTTTCCTTAGGAAGGTTTCAGAATACTAGAAGCAGGAGCGATCAAATGTGAATCCTGCTAACACGTGTATATTGTGGGAATTGTTTTTTTTTACACTGATATTAGCAAGAATAAACAAGGTGGTAGAATAGGAATGAGGAAAAAATGGATTTATCTCGGTTGTAGGTGCAGCAGGGGGACGCAAAGGGGAGCATAAATCTTGAGGTGGAAGTCATTACTGCTGTTGGGTTTGTTAGCCAGGTTTTTGCTGGAGAATAGAAATTCTGAAGGAAAGAATGGACAAGTCAAGGAGAACGGAGCAACATGGGTAAGGGTGGACATGGCAGGAGCACACAAGCATAGTACTTAGGTACATTTTGCAAAGAGGCTGTTCAGGTGCAGAGAGATGAGATGAGATGGTTCAAGAGATGGCCCCAAATCAAGGATTTCCCCTCATTAGACCACGCTATTAGCAACATGGGTTTCAGGCACCCGTACGTCACTAATTTGAGATCTTTCAACCCTGGAGCTTTCTCTTTGCAAGTTAGATGGCTGGAAGAATATGTTTCTGGGTGTTTCAGATCCATATCCCCAGGGATCCCAATGGTGTGGATACAGTGGGCTTATTTTGAGAGTAGGGATAGGGCTTATCATTTGCTGCCAACTGGTGGTAGGTATTGCAGACCTGGATTGCATTGGACTTACTCCAGACAATTCAGTTTCAGCCCAGAACTGGGGTAGTAGTGGTAGTATTAGTGATAGTAGTAGTAGTACACAAAAAAGTGGCAAAGGTCACAAGTTGCATTAAGGTCACAGATTGTTTTCAAAGAACAGTGAGTGGTCACAGTGGTGGTCATAGGGTTGGTGGGCTGTTGCTGCATTCCCTGCATTTGCACTGTTACCAAAAATCTGGTAGGGGCAATGATACGTTTGGTGAAAATGGTTAGGAAGGAGAATATTATGATGAAGGAAACTGGGAAGGATAAACCTTACCAAGGGATGAAGACACTTTCTGAGAGATTTGTTTGCAGTAAGGAATTTTGTAGAGGTTTGGTCCTTAGCAATGACCAAGATGAGGGGATATATGAGAAAAATTCTGACTTCATATATGCATTCTTAATACAACAACTTTGTTGTACTTAGCAGTATCTGATTTTACTATAAATATACAGTATATTCCAGTAAATAAAAAGTCTGCTCGTGAGCATGTGCACGGGGTTGAGAGAACGTTAAGCAACTTGCTTTCAAGAATTTCTGATCATCTTCTATTGTTTTATGGATCATCCTATGATGACCAAGGGTGTATTGATGGTGTAAAAATGCGGTTCTTCATGCTCATAAAGGGAGATTCTCTGTGCCGAAAGTTTCACTGCCGCTGTTTGTTCGTGATTAAAGGTAATTTTGCAGTGACAAAAGTATCACGTCTCTCAGAAATAAAAAAAAAATTGTGAACCATAACAGAAACCACACAAAGCATTATATTTCTTCAATAATGATATAAAGAGGTTGCCAGACAACTTGCTTTTGGTTTTGCTCTGTCTTTTAAAAGAAACACTGCAATTCTTTTCCATTGATATTTAAAATTAATGTTCTGTGAAACAAGTTCATTTCTGTTCACAGTTAAGCTAAAGCAGCTATGAAGTATATGATTATCATTGTATTAAGTTTTTTCCCCCCATATTTAAATTGTCTCTTGCATTCGTGTTCCGTCGTATTACATTTATGAGCGAAGAAATAAAACGTGATTTCTGTCTTCGGTCCACATTTTGTATCCTTGTCTGCTTTTTTGCATTGGTCCAGATGCTATTGAAAACCCTCATCCTGGAGAAAATCTACTCGAGAGAAACCTGTCAAGCTCGGAGGCATGAAATCGACACAAGCGATTTGCATCCAAATGGAGAGGCCAATAAAATTAACTGTGTGTATGTGCAAAACCCACATCTGAATATGAATAACTTTCCCTGCGTAAATATTGGATTAATGACCAGAATCGATTCATTTTGGAAACATGCAAATAACATGGATTACCAGAGCAAGGTCACAGGTCGAAGTTGATGAACATGTTAGCATGGTGGCCAAGTGGAAGGGTGTTGGTTTTGTAAACCAAAGATCATGGATTCAATCCCTGTTCATGCCTTGTATCAGACTCTTAGCGCATTTTTGTTGCCTTGAACAGTGACAGTAAAGTTGAATCTATCTGTGTACAGTACATGAATGGAATTATGTTACAGATCTAAACGTATAAAGCTCTTAAAATGCATTTTTACTCACAAAAGATACACATGGAGCAAAATCCATTGTTATCAGGTAGAAAATTGTACAAATGGAAACCGGTGTGCTGTTGACTGTGTGTGTGTGTGTGCGTTTGTGACGCTATACTGTTGAGTGTTTGTGTCAGAGAATTCGGGACGAAGTGGACATTGACTGAGTTCCTGACTGGGAATTCCAAGTTGAATGTCTTTTGCTTTACACTTTTCCAGTGTCGGAAATAAAACCTCAAGCATTAAGTCAATTTTTGACTTAATTTTTGACTCAATTTTCTTATCACTGGAAACTTCACAATGTTATATTTACAGTGTGTAAAGTAAATCTTAAAAAGGTGGTTTATAAAAGGAATTTATGTACATATACCTACGTATACGAAAGGGGAAAATATTGTGTTGATGTTTTTGCTTCACATTACAGTCATTCATTCATTCATTCATTCATTCATTATCTTAACTGCTTATTCCTGTCCCCAGGGTCACGTGAGAGATGGTGTCTAGCCAGCGGCATAGGGCACAAGACAGGATCAACCCTAGACAGGGCGCCAATCCATCGTAGGGCACACACACACACATACACATACTCATACACACTCACACACTAGGGGCACTTTAGAGACACCAATTAACCTAATATGCATGTCTTTGGACTGTGGGAGGAAACCGGAGTACCCGGAGTAAACCCACACAGACACGAGGGGAGGACATACAGACTCCACACAGAAAGGACCCAGACCACTCCACCCGGGGAAGTGTGTGCCACCCTTCACATTACAGTCATGACATATTTAACAAATATTACAAGCTTATTTTTCGGTATTGATTCATTTTTTTCTCCACACACACTAACACATTTCAGACTCCACAGTGATGCAGGGCCGTGTGTTTTCTCTCCTCTGACACACACTCAGCCCTGCTTAATGAGCAGCCCAGTTGAAGCCGGTGTGTGTAATGAGGCGGGATGATAAACTCGCCGCTCTCTCCAGGATGGAATCTGACATTCCAGGAATATCCTTATCCTCACTGAGGTCTATGTGATAAAGCCACAAGGACGTTAAAGTGTTATTTATTGTTGTAATTTGTCTAAAATCTACAGTACAGTCTCTGACTAATTACTGTTTCATTAAACATGTACTCTCTCTTGTTTATATAAAGTGGGAGGGGCTAATGTTGGGTACTGTGTAAGCTCCACCCACTGTGATCACAAGGCTTCAAAGCTAAATATTAAATAAATAACAAATAAAACGCACGCTAAAAATACAAAGACATTCAAATACCTACAGATTCACTAACGCACATAAATGTTAAAATACTTATGACAACAAACTTAAACTAAATATAGAAAAAGCCGTAACTCATGAACGGGCTTAATTCAATGAATTGATAAATGAAACAAACGAACAAATTCAACAGACACGTATTAAAACTGAATAAAATATCTGCAAAACTTATCATGAAAATATCAAAATATGAAAATGAATTGTTTATTACATTTTATGAAAATGTTAAATAAACTCGAATAAAATTAAAAAAAAAACTTTTAAAGATGTTTAATTCGATAAAAAAAAAGAACAAATATAATACACAGGTATTGCATTCGGAAAGATGTTAGCTAGGAAATGCTAACCTAGCAAAGCTAGCAAAAGAAACTTGTAAGCTAACTTAGTGAGCGTAGTGAGATAAAAAAAAAATAAAAGTAACTTAGCAAGTTATCTTTGCAAAACAAAAAAAGAGAGATAAGCCTAGCAAGGGAACATGAACGTAAGGACAGAAAGAGAGACAGAGTTAAAGCTAATCTAGTAATTGGAAGCTAAGCTATGATGTGAACGCTAACCTAGCGAGTATGGCTGCTGTGTAACTCTGTAAATAGGTATTTGTTCCATGAAGGTTGAATCCCAGGTCTGCTTTGTTGTGTTTAGTCTCAGAGAGATAGCTGTCAATCAAGTCAGTTCATTAGAATATTAGGCCACGCCCACCCAGGACGGTCCTCGTATCTGACGCTGGTGTTCGAGACGCATTTTGATTTGGTTTTTTTTTAAAATCCAGGCTTTACTCGATATTTAATAAAGCACATACAAACACTTTCACGCATTTGTTTGTAAAATGTACGCTTTATTTGGGAAGCAATACACTGAACTCGGCGTCTTTATGCTGTAGCGTTTCGAGTGTTTTTTTAATTATTTATTATATTATTGTATTTGAATTGCAGTAACCTGCTGTACACCGTACAGTACCTGCTTTATTATTACGCATTGTTACTGAACATGCTGTTTGGGAAACATTTGAATATTGATTCTTGAATTCATGTAACGAACTTGGACAAACATGGATTTTATTGATTTATTTTTTGGAGAAATTTGGAGAACATTTCATTTTCAACTTAACTTTGAACAAATCTGCTCAACTGATCTGTTGAACATAAGGGAAATTATTTAAATTATGTAAACTTTTACATTCAGGAGTTTTATTACTAAATTAAAACATATTTCAACTTTTCTTTTTAAACACACTTGTTTTATTTAACGTTTAATTTCGTAACTGAACACCTTCAACTTTTTTATATCAACTTTTTTCCTATATTTTGGGTTTTAATTATTTGAAATGTAATATTTTAAACTTTTGTTTTAAATAAATAAATAAAAATAAATAAATCAGGAAAAGTTCTGCTTACAGTTCGCATCCTGTCCATTGCTGGAGCAAAGACAGTGACAGTTTCTTTCACTTTCACTCTGTTCCTCACTCTATCTCTGCTCATCTCTCTCTCTCTCTCTCTCTCTCTCTCTCTCTCTCTCTCTCTCTCTCTCTCTCCCTGCTGTATTTCACTTGAACAGTCCTGTTTACATCTCAGTCACAATTTTCCCTGCAGAACAGAATTGAATTCTTCACCTCTTGGCCTTACATCATATTTCTTATCTGCTTTTTATTTATTTATTTATTTGTGAGTTATTACAGTGTGAAAATAAGAAAAGCCTGATTTTTTCCCTGAATCGGAGAAAAAGAAGAGACCCAGATCCAGAGAAAATGTTATTTAAACAGGGATGATGTGGAGAAAAAAAAAGCTCACACAGCTGCTGATGTCTCAGGAAAGTGACAGCCATGACAGGAAGTGAGGAAATAAACAGATGTGATAGTGAAAAAAAAAAAAACCAACAACTTTATTTCCTTGTCACTCAGATGCAATTTTTGTGGACATAATAAACTTTTAAAATGACCCGAGCACCTTCAACTTAATTTTTTTGGAATAATATTAATGTGTTTATTTATTCATTCATTTTTTTTTATATGTATGTTTGTTTGTTTGTTTATTCCTTAGTAATATTTGAATGTAAATTATTTATCTGTTTGTTTGTATATTCATTTAACATAAAAAATTTCCCTGAACATTATTATTATTATTATTATTATTATTATATATTTTTTTATTAAATTTGTGTTTGTAATATTTGGCCATTATTTGTTTATTTATTTGTTTCTTTCTTTGTTTGTTTGTTAATTATTCAAAGTTATAGCTTTACCGTTACCATATATTGAGGTTGTTTATTCATTTGTTTGTTTATATATCAAATTAAACATAAATTGGATGTTATACTGATATTTACATATTACTACATTTGGGTGTTTCCTTGTTTGGTTTTGTTTTTTATCATCACACCAAACTTTGAGCAATTTTGCTGCAATATATTTTTTTTAAATGAATCTTTTATACATAATGTTTCAACTTTATAGTTTATTTATTTATTTGTTTGCTTGTTTGTTTGTATTATTACTGTTTAAATCAATATTTGTCTTTTACTTTACTTGTTTTTTTTTCCTGGTAATTTCACACCTCGTCTTCATGCAGCATAAAAATGAATGTCCAGTTATGATGAATTGTGAGTGTGTGTGTGTGTGTGTGTGTGTGTGGAATGTAAATAAAAACAAGTGTAATAACTCTGTTTAGTGTCAGTGGCTCAGCCGTTTCTGTGTATTTCAGTGTGTATTCATGAGTAAGAGAGAGAGAGAGAGAGAGAGAGAGAGAGAGAAATATGGCAAACTTTCATTATGCACTCGAGTCCACTACACTGCTTTTATTCCATTATTTATCACACACACTAATACAGTGCAATGCTTTCTCTAAACACACACGTGTACTGAGATGTGATTTCTCAGACCACGTTCGGAGATGGTCAAGGACACATATGGCCACGTACTTTAACAGTGTGAACACGGATGTGTCCCGGGTCACACTGAAGCACCGCCTACTCAACTGCATATGCAGAAGGAGCTGTACTGTTTTGATTTTGCATTTCTGAAACGAATAAAACAACAATGCATTTGGTCTTTGCCAACAGAAATGATGTACATATTTATTTACCTACAGAGCGGGGAAGTGAGATACGATCACTCGAAGTGCTTTCTAATGCCAGGTGTGAACTGGCATCCTTAAAGCTGTCCATTTGTAATCTGATCACACAGAACACATGTTAATGCCAGGTGTGAATGGGGCCAGAGAGACACAGAGATAGATAGAGACAGTTAGTTGGATTGGAGGGATAGAAGGATTTATACACAATCAAACAGTTATGGATGGATGGATGGATGGATGGATGGATGGATGGATTTATACACATTCAGATAGAGTCTGATGGATAGGTAGATAAATGGATGGATGCATGCATTTATACATATTCTGATAGTGTGATGGATGGATGGTTACATATTCAGTTAGCATTTAATGGATGGATGATTTATATACGTTCAGATACAGTCTGATGGATGGATAAATTTATACACATTTGGATATAGTCTGGTGGATGGATGGATGGATGGATGGATGGATGGATAGACAGCTGGACTGATTGTTAGGTGGATGGATTTATACACCGTCAGAGACAGATAGACGGAGAGGTGGATGGATGGACACCTGATTAAAGGAATGGATGGAAGATGGATGGATGGATGAATAAGCAGCTTGTGAGTTGTCTGGATGGATTTCTTGTACACACACTGGATGGATGAACCAGTGGGTGGACGGATGGAGCGATGGACGAAGAGATTTACACACAGTCTGAAAGACAGAATCAGATGGATGAATGGAAAGATGAAGGGATGGACAGCTGGTCTGGTGGATGAAGGGATAGATAGGGTGAGTGAGTGAGCAGGAAACATTGTACACATATAAACACATAAAATACACATATAAAGTACACTTCACAACATACACACACACACACACACACACTTTACTAATACACTCAGACACACTACACAGCAGACTTTGCTTATACACACACTACACATGCATGCTACACATACACGCACACACACTATCTCTCTACATAGCACACTTTGCTTACACACACACACACACACACACACACACACACACACACACACACACACAGTCTGAAGTACTAAGTGAAATGAGACGTGTCCAGTGTTCACTCGCAGCAGCTCGTATGTACAGAGAGGGAACAAAGCGGCTGTGTGTCGAATCCTCAGAGCAGTAGGGCCCTTACCTTTGTAGAGGAAGTGCTGGTGTCTATCTTCATGTGAGTGGCGACGAGAACCGACATCACGCACGGCGTCTGGTTCCTCTGCTTCTCAGTTGGAGAGCTGTGTGAGAGTGTGTGAGAGTGTGTGTGTGTGTGTGAGTGCGTTTGTGTGTGCAAGTGTGTGAGAGAGAGAAGTGAGTGGGATTGTAATTGGGGAAGTCCACTAGCAGCTCTCGCTCACTTCCTCCCTATTTATAAATTTTTTTCCTTTTAATCCTACTATCACTCCGTCTCAGTGATGTGATTCCTCCACACCCGGAGCTCACAGCTTCCTCTCTCTCTCTCTCTCTCTCTCTCTTCCCCTCTGTCTCTGTCTCGTTCTCTCTCTCTCTCTGTCTCTCTCTCTGTCTCTCTCCACTCCCGCGCTCTCTGAAGCATGAGGTGAACCAATTGTAAATTCTGGGCAGACT
>JAOVVH010000052.1:17830097-17849165 GCA_028566435.1 Scorpiodoras heckelii
ACTAATTATCACAGGTGTCTGAGATTGATTTCTGTGATCCAAAGAGCTCTGAGACACAATACCATCCATGAGTTTAGATGAAAAACAAAAAATTTTATCTTTATGACACTTTGCATAATAATTTGGAACACGGTGTACACTGGATATTCCGACGGTGGAATTTCTTCTGCACGGTATCTGCTGATAGAACCCAAACCTGTCACTTGCTTTCCCTCCAGATGTTAACCGGTTTTATTCTGGTTTCACAGAAAGCTATAGATCTGGCCAGTAAGGCGGCGCAGGAGGACAAGGCACAGAATTACGAGGAGGCGCTGCGGCTGTACCAACACGCAGTTCAGTACTTCCTGCACGTCATCAAATGTAGGTCTGATCTTACAGGAGCCTCAAACTCCTCATAGCTTCATCTCATAGGTGTGTGAAGTGCTGCGCTTCCTGTTCAGCGGTGACAGGATTTGATATCACAGCCTGTGTATGTGTGTGTGTGTGTGTGTGTGTGTGTGTGTGTGTGTGTGGTGAGAGTAGATGAAGCTCAGGGGGACAAAGCCAAGCAGAGCATCAGAGGAAAGTGTGCGGAGTACCTGGACCGAGCGGAGAAGCTGAAGGAGTACCTGAAGAAGAAGGAGAAAGCTCCAGCTAAACCTGTCAAGGAGTCGCAGGCTGATGAAAAAGGGTGTGTGTGTGTGCATGGCATTGTCATGTTTTGGTCAGATTTAACACCGTTACCGTAGTCACAGGCGTGTGAATTTTCTTTTTCCTAACAGAAACGACAGCGATGAGGGAGAAGATCCAGAGAAGAAGAAATTCCAAAACCAACTTTCAGGTTCGTTGTTTACACGCGACTCCACAGTGGAAGTGGGAAGGTCAGAGTGGAAGAATTATTTCATATCGATTTATCTTCCTGACGGATGAACAGACCAGTCAGATAGGTAGGTGGTTAAGTAGAAGGTGTACAGATGAGTGGACCGAGAAAAACTGAATCTGGTGGATGAATAAATAGCCAGGATGATACATGGATGGATGGATCTATCAGCAGGCGGTTACATGGACAGGCTGATGGATAGATGGATCAGTGTATATTGTTAGAAAGATGGATGATGGGTAGACAGATAAAGTAATCACTATATTAGTGGATAAACAGATGGATTGGTGGATGTGTGGATAGATGATGAAGAGATTGACTGGCTGATGGAGGGAGGCTAGATCAATAAACTGAAAAATGGATGGCATGGATGCAGGGACAGATGATGGTGACAAGTAGCTGGACAGACAAGGAGATGGGAGAACAGACATGCATTCAGTCAGATGAGTGGTTAGACAGGCAGCAGGAAGGACAGGCAGCAGGAAGGACAGGTGCACAGGTAACCAGAAGGACGGGTAGCAGGAAGGACAGGTGGACAGATGGCAGGTAGGACAGGTAGCCAGATGAATGAATGGAGTGATTACCGGAAGGACATGTGGACAGGTAGCAGGAAAGATGAGTAGCAGGAAGGACAGGTAGGAGGGAAACCCAAAGGACAGGTGGACAGGTAAATGGATGAATGAATGGACAGGTAGCAGGAAGGACATGTGGACCGCTAACCAAATGGACAGACATTTAGCGGTATGGTGGTGATAAATGTGAAATGTACACAGTGCTAATGGAGTGTGTTTGTGTGTAGGGGCCATCGTCATGGAGAAACCAAACATCCAGTGGAATGACGTCGCCGGACTCGAAGGAGCCAAAGAGGCCCTGAAGGAAGCCGTTATTCTGCCCATTAAATTCCCACACCTCTTCACAGGTCAGTGTTCTACCATCACTAATAACCAGGTACACCACATGAAGCTGATAATCCCTATTATCAGACAATTTGCATATTAAAATGCTTGACACCAAAAAACGTGTGCCCGTGGTTCTCTCGGCTCTCAGGTAAGCGTACTCCGTGGAGGGGGATCCTGCTGTTCGGTCCTCCAGGAACGGGAAAATCGTACCTGGCCAAGGCCGTGGCCACCGAGGCCAACAACTCCACCTTCTTCTCCATCTCCTCCTCAGACCTGGTGTCCAAATGGCTGGGAGAAAGTGAGAAGTGAGTTCTTGAACAGCCAGGCTGTGTGTATGTGTGTGAGATGACCTAATGACATAATAAAAATGTCTTTTCAGACTTGTTTCTACTGTAGACGTGACATAAGGTACTGAGGCCATGCCTCCTTTACTGAGACTTAAGATTAAAACGCAGTTTTATCATAAATGTTTAAGAATAGAAACATTAAAACCTGACGCACGCGGGAAGTGAAACTGGATGCTTCAGTAAACATCACCCATCATCAAACACAGTTGTCACGACAACCAGAAGCTCCCGAGCTGCAGGCTGAAGGAGTACTATAAATAAAAATGGCTACTGCGACTTCGAGTCAGTGTTGCTACTGTGTTTGTTTTGAACGCATCCCTGATTCCTTTCGCTTCGCCGCTTGCCTTTTCCTTCAGGCTGGTGAAGAACCTGTTCGAGCTGGCCAGAGAACACAGTCCGTCCATCATCTTCATCGACGAGATCGACTCTCTGTGCGGCTCCAGGAGCGAGAACGAGAGCGAGGCGGCTCGCCGGATAAAGACCGAGTTCCTGGTGCAGATGCAGGGTGAGAAAACGAACAAGTTAACGATCCTGAACCTGAACAAGTCGTTTTCTCTTCTCTTCTCTTACATCTGTACTTTGGATTGTGCAGAATTGGACTTCACAAAAAATATCACAGCCCCCAAAACAACAATGTGCTTTATTTAAATCTGTACAGTTACATTTTTGGCTAATTATTGAATTCCACTTTTATATTTATAGACATGATGACTTTAACAATGAACTCCACTACTGTACTAAAAGAAAAAAAGTTTTTACTCTGTTTGTCAGAAGCTGTTCTTCTAACCAATCAGAAACCAGTAGCATCACTAGCCCCTCCCACTGAAGTTCCTAAAATGTATTCCTTCTTTGTTGACCCGTTTTTGAACCAGTGACCACTGAAATAATTGTGAAAAGACATTTTTACGGAGACTTTTTACGCTTCTTGGTCTTTGTCAGGTGTTGGGAATGACAACAAGGGAATCCTGGTGCTCGGAGCAACCAACATCCCGTGGACACTCGACTCCGCCATCAGGAGACGGTGAGCAGTTTCATTCGGTCATATCGTATCGTTGAGGATGCGGTGCTGGGAACAGGCTGGAAGAACCCTTTCCGAGGTGTATCCGTAGCAACAAACGCATGGCCGTCGCCGATTAGTATGTAGATCCGGGTGGGTCATAACCAGGCGGCGTTTCTGTTTAGCGTTTCCTGATTCTCCTGCTGGGCGTCATCTCGACTCGGACGCCTTGTCCCCGAGATTATCCAGTAACAATGACGCCTGCGATAGGGAATGCGTGTCGGTGGAAGAATAGTTGCTCTTTTCAGGTTACACAACAGGTTTTTCACCTCTCTATGACTCAGTGAAGGCTGAAAGCGTAGATGTTGCTGTTTATATCTGCAATTAGACATCTGTGTCGTGCTGGAAATCAGAGGACGCCATCAGGCCTGGGGATTTTTGTTCAGTCACAAACAATGCCAAGCTGTACACTGTGTCAGGAGCTTGTACGTAGTGTAAGAAATCTGTGTGTGTGTGTAGATTTGAGAAGCGTATCTACATCCCGCTGCCGGAGGAACACGCCCGCTCCTTTATGTTTAAGCTGCACCTGGGCACCACGCCCAACAGCCTGACCGACACCGATTTCGTCACGCTGGGAAAGAAGACCGAGGGCTACTCAGGCGCCGACATCAGCATCATAGTGCGTGACGCTCTCATGCAGCCCGTCAGGAAAGTGCAGTCAGCTACACACTTCAAACGGGTACGAACCCCTCAATCGGTACACCTGAGCCGTGTTACCTGTTGCTTGTTACATGCCTTAAATTTATTTATTTATTTTTTTAAAGGCACGAGGACCATCCAGAGACAACCCCAACATGATCCTGGATGACCTTCTGACCCCGTGCTCTCCTGGAGATCCTCAGGCCATAGAGATGACGTGGATGGAGGTCCCTGGAGATAAACTCCTTGAGCCGGTGGTTTGCATGGTGAGCTTCGTCTTCCACAGCGGTTTCCATCGTTAAATTTTTTCGGTCAAAACTGACCCTGAATCAGAATATTAATTTCTGTGCTTATTGATCTCTATTGTGTCAGAACTGACCCTGAATCAGTGTTTATATTCCTGCCCTCGTTCTTATTAGTCTTAATGTCAAAACTGATCCTAGATCCTTTTATATTCCTGCATTCATTCTAAATTGATTATAGTGTTTCAAAACTGACTATATGGACTAATGTAAATGAGAACAGAAATATGGCATCAATACTGACCCTAGATCAGCAGTTATATTCCTGCCTTCATTCTTATTAGTCTGTACAGTGTCAAACTTACCCTAGATCAGTTTTTATATTCCTGTGCTCATACTAATTAGTCTATAATGTGCCAAAACTCACCCTAGATCAGTATTACTGGACTAATATAAATGAGAACAGAAATATAGCATCAACACTGACCCTAGATCAGCAGTTATATTCCTGCCCTCATTCTCATTAGTTTATATTCTCGAGCAGACTTTATATCCCTTATTTTATCCTAATTAGACTCTAGATCTACGTTAATATTCAACAACCCCTTAGTCTATATAGTCTGTCCCCAGATCAGCACTGGGAGCATGTGAGTGTGTTTTTTTTTTTTATTTAATAGTTTTACCATTAATAATTCATATTGGGACAAAACTGATCTCAGAACTGTTTTCATACAGTCATTAATTTGTGGTTAAAAACAAACCCACGTCTCTCTTCGTTGCATGTATTCGCAGGCGGACATGCTGCGATCGCTGGCCAACACGAAGCCCACGGTGAACGAGCAGGATCTGGAGAAGCTGAAGAAATTCACAGAGGATTTTGGCCAGGAGGGTTGAGGGGAGGAACCAAAGCAGCAGGGTCCAGGGATTTGTAAAGTCCTCTCCTCGTCTTCTCTTCCCTTCTTTTTCCTCTCTCTTTTCTTCCTGGACTTCCTGTTGGACTAGCGAGTGGAAGGACAGCTCAGCTAAAGGCCAGTCTGGAGCCTACGTGGGACTGGATTTACGTTTATACCTTTCATTTTCTAACATTAGCTCTTCTGTTTGTTTTTTTTTTAAATATCCGTTTGTTCGGATTCACTACGTCACTGCTGGTTAAATCGTTAAGATTTCTGTCGAGCACTAAGCTGAATTGGGCCTTGGGCTGAGGGTCAGAATTTTCCCATCATGATAATCGCCAGACTTTATATTCCAGTTTACAATATTAAATTGTCTGTACAAAAAATCAAATGTCTGTACGCTTACAAGCATGTAGGACACTATCAAGGCTGCACAGAGGTCGTAACACTGTTGTGTGCATGCTGAAAGTCGCAGTACAGCAGATGTCTGAGTATCACACATGCCTCAGTCTGAGAAGTGTCCGGTGATGAGCCTTATTTGGATTGTGTTCTACTTCTTACATGATGAAGCTGGCTGTAGAGCTCCACTTACCGCAAACGGCGTTTAGAGTCATGGACGTAACCCCGAACATCATATGGAAAACTTTATTTAAATACCCGGTTTAACAAGCTGCATCAAGAATCATTTTGGATCACAGTAACGTTTAATGGTTTTGCGTTTTTCTTTCCCTTTTAGTCTACGATTTAATGCCATATTTAAAGCCCCCTAGTCGACTTCACCCTACAACTTGGGAGCATGTAACGTCGACACCACGCAGCTATCTCTAGCTAGATCGCGTAGCCGGTTTCCACGGTGATTTGTTCATACAGTTGCTAGCAAGAACGATGGATGCAGTTGCTTTCCATGGCTATTTTTGTACAAGCTGTGTCTAGCAAATGAATGAGACAGTTGGTTTCCATGGTGATTCGTAGAAGCTCACGCTAGCAGAAATGACTTGGTTGGTTCGTGTGGTGATTTGTACACAAGCAAAAAAGATGTAGTCTTCTATACTACATTGACGTATTGACTGGCTAACTAACTAGCTGTCTTGATCGCTACCTCTCATGCTTTTGAAAGTTACTGATCATATTAACACCTCAGCCAGTAGCTTCGTCCTCCGTTTTTGAAAAGTGCGTTGCGTCAGACCGTCGCGATTTTCAAGGTGACTTTTCCTCCTGAACAGTACAGCAATGTTGACTTTGATCTCTCAGGACTTCAAAGGGCTTATCTGACAAAAGTAACACCAGCTGATGAAAGTAACAGGCGACTAAAACGTTGGGGAGTTCATGCAGTCATAATACACTTTTACCTTTCTTCCTTTGTGCTATCCTAACTAGCTAATTATCATGCTAAGCATGCTAGCAGTGAAGAGTGAAGTTGGCCTAGCTGTCTCGTACAGATCAAAGAGTTGTAACCCAGTTTTGATCTCAGCTAATTAGACGTTTTTGAAGTATTGAATGATTAATTACATTAGAACGCAATACATTTTAGGGCTTACGAGTGAAACTGAACAGCGTATAAAAGCAGCCAAGCAGAAACTATGAGGAGAAGTCGACAAGGACGCAGGACATGCAGAATTGTTCCAAGACTCAGATGGGTATAGACCTTGTGGAGATCATGTGTCTGTTAACAGCATAAGTTCTGTGACTGGGTTTGTGTTCTGTTACAGAATTGGGAATCTTTAAGTAGTATATATCATCAATATATGGTACATTTACTTTCTTTCAAACTGAACAGGTGGTATTTTTGGCCGACAGTTATGGGATGTGACAGGAAGGTATCCTTTTTTTTGGGGGGGGGGGGGTCTTGTTGCTGCGGCAGACTTGTGCCTTCAGTACGTTTTTCTTTGACTTCACATACAAACAAACCAAATTTTTTTGTGTATATCTCATAAGTGTTTAATAAACGTTTATGCACGACAAAAAAAGTAAAGTTATTTGCACATTTCGCTTCATTGTCTTTCCCTGTCTGACTGTACACAGCTTCACTTTCCTGTACACGTCCGGTGTTGGGTTTTCAAAACAATATTCTTATATTTTATCCTTCATAGCCCTTATTTTTGTTGTCGTTGTTTAAAAGTGACTTTGTTTCATGAGGTTTTGGTGTTGCTCATGTACTTCTTTTATCATACATGTGTAAATAAAAGCTGAAATTGAAAAATAACGGAAAGGAAAACACTCGTTTGTTAAGTAATTGGCATCAACGGATTCGTCTGGATCGGCGGAAGGAAGGAAGGAAGGAAGGAAGGAAGGAAGGAGTCTCCAGTGTCGGCGCTTTGTTGCTTCTTGGCAACATAAGAAGATGCAGATTTATAAAAAATTATTATTAACTTCAGAACGGGAGCTAACTTCTTTCTCAGACATTCCACAACATCTAATGGATAAAAATGTGATGCTATAATTTTGTATATAAAAACATGTAACACATGGGCGTAAGTGATGCCATCGTCATTTATTATGTCACCTAAATTTATTATGTTTTATTCCTTGCGTAAATTGTACAACTTGCGCAATCGCTTGAGATCGTTTGGATCTCAAGCTAAGAGCTATTAAATTAAGCTGGTGTAGCTAACAAATAACGGGCCTCAGTCTCTCACGAAACCTTTACGAGAAATGTTGGCCTTAAAAATGACCAGTTTTTCTGCTTTGTGTGATTTAGGACACGGGTTTACATTACTTGTTAGCTATATTAGCACGGTCACTTTAGTACATTGTGACCAAAATATCACATTTTGTGTTTTGTTTCTGAAAACTTGTGTAAGCTACATTTCTTTTTTTTTACTATTATTAATTTAATGTACTACAGCGTACAACACGACATTGTGTTTACATTGCATTTTTTCTTATTATTTTAATGTATTTTTGTGGTATTTTATTATTTATTCCTACAGTTGGCTTGTATTATGGACTAGCTTTATTGCTAACTACAGAAGACCCTCTTCCCTCACAAAAGGCGGCAAAACGCGTCCGCTGTGTTGGATTCTGGAATTTGTAGTTCTTCACGCGACGCGGCGCCGTAATCGTCACGTGTTAACGAACTACAAATCCCAGAAACCAGTTGCACGAGCAGGCGGCGCTTCATGGACGTCGCTTGTGATTTGGGTTGTGTTAGTGAACGGAGCTAGTTGCTAGCTAGCTGGGAGCGATTATCGGTCGAAACTCGCGTGAAGCCTTTTGTTTTTGTGAATCATTACGCTTTTCTAAAAGTGTAACTTATTGCAGAATTTCCGGCCTTGTCTTTGTGGCGCTGAAAAACGACCATTTTTGTGAAGTCCGTAAGCAGAAAGCGTTAGCCTGCTGTTAGCTAGCTAGCGCGGCTGTGTCCTAAATAGTGCGCACACGCTGTTGAAGTGCACTAGGTTGTCGTTATTGTGATATCATATCGAGTGCACGTACACAGGGAGTAAGAAGAGATTTGGGATTCGGCCCGAAGTCTCACCCATGCCCTCCGAAGAGGCTTTTTGGAGCTCAATAATCCCGGACTGGCTTTTCTTCCACTCCCGCTGGTCTTTTCTTCCTTTCATTATGATGATGATTTTAGTTTTTGCTGCTTTTATGGTCGCTTTTGTTCTGTTTCTCTACATGATTTCGCCTTTAATAAGCCCCAAACCGCTCAAACTCAACGGGGCCCATGTTGTGGTAGGTTAAGTGCACTTGTTTCCATTAAACGTGTTTGTTTTCAGTGTATTTATTTGTTTTTTTAATAATTAAGGCCTAGCTAATCGTTTGCAGTCTTTATACTTTTATTTACCAAACAAAAACCTGTTAATTACTGCTTTCTAAGTCCAAGAAAACGGCTGGAGAACAAAATCTACATAATATATGAATATTAATCAAAATGCAAATTACACTACATACGGAAACGCCCCCTGATGCAACGCCCCGCCCCCATTGGCTTGCTATGTGGACAGTAAACCAGCTGGACAATTCACACTGACGTATTTTCATTTGTTTATAAATCAAAGTAGTAAAAGTTGTGAACTTTTGTGTAATGTTACCATAGCAAACAGGATCTGTTCATCCCAGATGTAACCTTAAGCAGGTTTTGCACTGTAGAAAGGTTTGATTTTGCCTTTGACTGTGAGTTGTGAACGTCGGCGTACGTGTTACTGATTATTTTTATTAAAATGCGAGTGCTGCTACGATGACTCTTGACTAGAATCCACAGATAGGAAGACGCCGTAGGACGCGTCGAACTCTCGCATCAGCTCCAAATACAGTAAAGGCAACGGCCATAAACATAAACAGGACATGCTGACGGACGGATAACGATTTCCTTATTACCTCACGATGGTGTAGTGGTTTTCCTGAATCGCCGGTCTGTCGTCAGGAGATCTTCGTTGTGTCTGAGACGGAGTATCGTGAAGATTTTATCGTGGTATCGTACAGCGGCGATGCGCTCTAATCTTCTACGACTGCTCAGATCGCACCGTTTACGTCTTCTAGCTTTAAACCGTAAACAGATGTAAGCCGTAAGCCTTGACGATGTCCTGTAACCATCTGCACGTGATGAGACGTGATTGGTGCAGAATGCAACAGGACATGTTATAATTCTGTTATAATTTCCCGTTTTTATTTAATAGATCCTTTTGGTTACGTACTGGTCTTATTCAGAGTGTTGGTGTATATGTTGTGTAATAACCCGTGTGTTTATTTGTGATGAGCAGGTGACGGGGGGCAGCAGTGGGATCGGGAAGTGCGTCGCCATGGAGTGCTACAGACAAGGAGCCTTCATCACGCTGGTGGCGCGCGACGAGGTGAGACCAGACGCAAACACTCACACGTCTCACGTTTCTTTCTTAAGCTAACGTAGCTGACACGGAACCGAAGATCATAGCCGCCGCTTTAGCTCTGTGCAGACGACTCCTGTAAATAATCACACGCACACACACACACACACACACAGTGTTCAGTGTCTCACACAAGACAGTGTGAAGCTGAATTGGTGTCAACTGAGGCAGGGGGCATGTCCTAAAGTGTGAAGGCGGAGCTGTAGTTCAGACAGGATGCAAGGCGATAAAATAGTCTGAGAGAGAGGGAGATGAAGACACGGAAAAATGCAAAGTGATGAAAAGGAAAAATGAGTGAGAGGGAAAGATACAAAGAAAGGAAAGCATGAATGAAGCAAGGAAGGAGGTGAGAGAAAGAGAGAGAAACACACACAGAGAGGGAGACAGACACAGAGAGAGAGACAGAGAGAGGGACGGAGGGACAGAGAGAGAAAGAGAGAGAGAGACACAGACAGAGAGACATGGACAGAGAGAGAGAGACACACACACACACAGAGACACACACACACACACACAGAGACACACACACACAGAGACACACACACACAGAGACACAGAGAGGGAGAGAGACACAGAGAGAGAGAGAGGGAGAGAGACACAGACAATGAGGGAGAGAGACAAACAGTGAGAGAGGGAGAGAGACACAGAGAGGGAGACAGACAGAGAGAGAGAGACACACACACAGAGACGAGGCACTAAAATAGTTTGATTTGTTTATTCCGGATGCACACAATGAAAGAAAGAAAAAAGTAGACAGAAAGACAAAAACATGAAGGGTGGTGTTACTAAGTGTGTGTGTGTGTGTGTTGTTTTCTGTCCCCAGGGTAAACTGGTGCAGGCGAAGAAGGAGGTGGAGAAGTGTGCCGTGAACGATAAACAGGTCAGTACCTCCACCTGACGCTCCGTGATGATGTGCAGCGAGACGCCGTGACTCGTCCCCACATTTCCGACACACTCGGGTCCGAGTTCTGGTGTCTGATCTGGAGCTCTTTTAGTGGTGGGAGAAGTGAAATCACACTGCAGTAGTGCGGAGTGACAGCAGGGGGGCAGTGTGGAGCTGATCATCACACCAGAGTCACAGCTCTGAGAGAGAGGGAGATGAAGAGAGGGAAAAATGTGAAGTGATGAACAGGAAGAATGAGTGATAGAGGGAAAGATACAAAGAAAGGAAAGCATGAATGAAGGAAGCACAGGAGAGAGAGAGAGAGAGAGAGAGAGAGGGAAAGAGGGAGACAGAAATGGAGAGAAAGCAAGAGAGAGACAAAGAGAGACACACAGACAGAGAGAGAGAGAGAGACAGAGAAATCGAGAAAGAGAGAGAGACAGAGACGCATACAGACAGAGAGAAAGCGAGAGACAGAGAGAGGGAGAAACGGACAGACAGATAGAGAGAGGGAGAGATTGAGAGAAGATGAAAGGAAGAGGGGAAGGATGACTGAATATGAACACCAAGTGGTAATAAAGCAACGAATAAACAAGAGACAAAGAAAGATACGGCTGAAAGAAAAATGTAAGAAAGGCAGAACAGAAGGTGAGACTCGGACAGAGAAATGGAAGAACTGACAGAGGAACATCCCGTAATACTCTTCCAAATCGCCATGGGGACAGAACTGTCACTCTGAGAGCTGTTTAAACAGAGTGTGAAGATGGGATTTAATAAATAATAATAACAATAACGCGCGTGTGTGTGTGTGTGTGTGTGTAAAAGGTGGTGCTCTGCATCTCAGTGGACGTGTCAAAGGATTACAGCCAGGTGGAGAGTGTGCTGAAACAGGTGAATGAGAGAAAGAGAGTACATTGTGTGTGTGTGAGTGTATGTGTGTATTAGTAAACCTACATATACAGTCTTTACATCATTGTAAAGTGCACGTGTACCCGTGTGTGTGTGTGTATGTGTATGTGTGTGTGTCAGGCTCAGGAGAAGCTCGGGCCGGTGGACATGCTGGTGAACTGCGCAGGGACGTCGGTGTCGGGGAACTTCGAGGAGCTCGGAGTCCAACACTTCCAGGTTCAGCTTGGAGATCTTTCTCTTTTTTTGTCAATATGTAAATTAGGAACATCACCAAAACCCATAAGCCCCGCCCCTTCCTCTGTGTCTGTGTCTGCGTGTGTGTCTGCACGTCTGTGTGTGTCTGTGCGTCTGAGTGTGCGTCTGAGTGTGTGTCTGAGCGTCTGTGTGTGTGTCTTTGTCTGTGTGTGTGTTTTCAGGCTTACAGCTTATACCTGTACACTTTCCCATGTTCCTATGTGACGTGTAACCTCTGTGTGTGTGTGTGTGTGTCAGAGTCTGATGGAGGTGAACTACCTGGGCAGTGTGTACGCCACACGGGCCGTCATCAGCACCATGAAGGAGCGGCGGATGGGCCGCGTGGTGTTCGTGTGTTCTCAGGCCGGGCAGCTCGGACTGTTTGGCTACACGGCGTACTCCGCCTCCAAATTCGCTCTGCGCGGCCTCGCTGAAGCTCTGCAGATGGAGGTGTGTGTCTGTGTGTGTTAGGGTGTGTGTGTCAGTGTGTGTCAGTGTGTACCTTGTCCCCACAAGGATAAGATACCTGAAGTTTAAAGTGAGAGCATTAATATAAACCTGCACTGCTGGTATTGAAAATGAACCAACACCTTCTTAGAATCTGGGATGTGATCTGTTATTGACTCCACCTCGTCCCACTGCGCTCCTTCCTCCAGGTGAAGCCGTATAACGTCTACGTGACGGTGTCCTACCCCCCCGACACAGACACGCCGTCGTTAGCCGAGGAGAACAAGATGAAGGTGAGCCCCCGTTCGATCAGATCCTAAAGCCACGTGTCTGCCGAATTAGCAGGTACTAATGGTACTAAAGGTAATATGTTACAGTCGAAACTAAGAGCCACGCCCAGACACAGGTCTCAGGGCAGTGTAGGTCAGACGAGCGTAACGTTCTTCGTGTTCTCTGACGCAGCCTTTAGAGACGAAGCTGATCTCGGAGACGTCTGGAGTGTATCAGCCTGAGCAGGTGGCTAAAGTCATCGTTAAAGACGCCGTGGTGAGTGTTAACATGCACACACACACACACACACACAATGATAAATTAATCAACCCCTCGTCTTCTGACCAATCAGAACGGAGAACTCGTCAGTAGAGTGTAAAGCGTCTCGCTCGGCTACGTTCTTACTGGATTGTGTGTTGTTGTTTTTTTGCCGTCATGCAGCAGGGGAATTTCAGCAGCTCGGTAGGTCCTGACGGCTACATGCTGTCTGCGCTCACCTGCGGCATGTCCCCCGTCACGTCCATCACCGAGGGGCTGCAGCAGGTAAACACGCCAGTCAGTCACACACGTGCACGTAAAACAATAAAAATAAATAAAAAAGCAAACGCGTAACGTACGAGTTGTATTTGGTGTAGATTGTGACCATGGGGCTGTTCCGCACCATCGCGCTCTTCTACCTGAGCAGCTTCGACAGCATCGTACGCCGCTGCATGATCCAGAGGGAGCAGAACAGAGCGTCAGACAAGACCGAGTAACGGCCATGCCTCCCGCCGTTCCACCATCACTACACACACACACACACACACACATAGGACGGGAAGGACGGACTGCTTCTCCATCAGGCGCCTCATCATCTCCATGCTCTGTTTTCATTTCTGTTTACTTATAAATGTGCATGTGTGTGTGTGTATAAGTGTGTGTGTTGTGTGTGTATATATGTCCACACCATGTGTGTTACATCTTGACCCCGCCCCCAATCTTGTAACCCGCACGTCTCAGATTTGTCTGGATCCACAAGGGCGGAGCTTAAGCTACATTTGAACAGCCAATGAGCCTTCAGTCGAGTCTAGCCACTTCAATTTTAACGTTAGCGTCACTACGATTAACGTAAACTCTCCAGCGGTAGCTATCGGGTATGAAATAGCTAGCCGAAGCTAGCGCAAATACTTACCACGCGGTAACCGTGTTATCAATTTAGCATAGCTAATTATATCTGTTAAGGAAACTGTTAGCCAAGCACCTCGCCGAGGAGCCTAGTACTCAGGTGTGCAAAAACTACACAGTATAACAGTTTAGGGAAATCTAGCTAACTAATTAATAGCATAATGAAAACTATTTCTAGTTTTACCTACACAGTGCAGGAGCTAGCCAAGATTAGCTAGCTTGCTAGTTAGTGGATTTAAATGTCTTAATTACACAAGCTAAAAATAGGTGAAATAAAACCATTAGCAGTTGAACACCGTGTTTGCTAGCATACGGTAATTAAAACCATATGCAAACAAGTTAACGTACGGCTAGCTGTTTTATCATATCGTGTATGCTGTGCGGTCATTTGGCAAGCTAGATAACGTCAGGCTTGGATAATTCAAAGATTCAAAGAAGTAGCCAATTTTTGCCAATGCTAGCAAGTGGTAGACGATGTACGATTTTGTATTAGAACTCTAGTATGGTTTGCTAGCAAGCCATCCAACTTTGCCTTTGTACCTTTAGCTCCGCCCTTATTAAACACTACGGTCATCTTTAGCACATCTTCATTTTGTCTCGCGGCTTATCTTTGCAGGCGAAGATTTCGATGTTTGTTGTTCGATGACTTCAGTCAGGCTCGCTCGCTTTCCCCGTCGTCATGGTTTACTCCTGAATTCGTCTGCCGTTTTTGCCTTAACCTCGATTCTCTGTGCAGGCATCCCGATGGAGATGTTTGACGTGCATTAGGCTCGCTGGTTCGAGCTGACAGGAAGAGTTTAGCCTGACCTAGAAGGGGAAAAATTAACTAGTGTGTTTTAGCATCCATGCTAGCTGTTAAAGCAGGATAGCGTCGTGTGCTGAACCTGCGCAAGTCAAGCAAATTCCTGTGTTTCGGTCTTTGCAACTCTCCCTTGTTTATTAGCACTTAGGAGGATTTGGTGAATTTCGTTCCATTCTTGTCAGCATTCCGAAGTCTACATAGCATGCTAACCTGCTAGCAACAAAACACCATCAGCACTTGTAGATATTAGCAGGAACACACTCAAAGTTGAAGCACATTCCTTCAGTTTTCAGTCGTACCAACTGACTAACCGGCTGAATAGCTAACCTGACTGCCTTGCTAACTTCTTAGCATGTTAATTAGCTTAAAAAAACTACAACTTTTTAACAGGAACAAACTCGACACTTTCCTTGGAGACTGAAAGTCATTTTCTGCTAAAATCAAATTAGTCTAGCTAGCATGCTTTTTGGTTGGCTTGCTAACATTTGCTATCATGCTAATTAGCAACAAGCTCAGCACTATTAACGGAAACAAGCTTAACATTTAAGCAGTGTGAAGTTAGACTGAGTGAGAGTGTAAATCTCTCCAGGATCTCCAGCTTGTCCCTTTTGTCCAGCCATATTAGGTCAGCTTGCTAACCAGCTAGCTAACCAGTCGTTAGTATGCTTACCTGTCATGTTAACCAGCTAGCATAAGAATCAGCTTGCTAGTTAGGCAAAATAACGATTCACCAGCTGTCAAGAGCAATCAGAGGAGTTAAAGAAAACCCACGTCATTTGGGTTTTTAGCATTAACGTTATTAGCTACCGTTTTAGCCGCGATTAGCATGATTCGAACAAGGCGCGCCAGTCACGCGTTACCCATTTTAAAGCCTTAAGAGATGATTAGCTCACCCGGATTTGTTGTTTATCGTAGTCGTAATCGTACTTGCGATTAGCCGTGGGTTTTACGTTATTCGCAACGTTTCCGTTTTGCGATTTAAGGCGCCTTACGCGTGAAAGTGTGGACACGTGAGTCGCAGCGACGATGTTCTCATTTGACGGTAAGGCTAATTAGCGCTCAGCCGTTCTCAGAGCAGCTAACACACAAGTAGGCACGTTTTCCGATTTCCAGTTACTTTGATATTCTGCGCTCGCGCTATTTTCATTGCACACACTTCCGAGTATTTAAACGGAGGCCGCCTGATTAGGCATCGCTACGTCGTTACGGGATTTAACGTTACAGTTTGAGACAAAGAGCGACTGTTTTTACGATGAAGTCGCATGATGATTAAAGCGTTTATAAAGTTCCACACGCCTCCATACAAGCGACGATCCTTCATTACAGTCTTTAAAGCTATGCAAACGAAGCACATACGTTTAAAACTAAAACTGTTTTCACCTTCACGCTAGACTTCGCTTTTTACTGCTCGTTTGATGTTACGGTTTATTTTATTTAAATGTTTCGGTTAATATAATTTAATAGTAATTTAAGTAAAGTAAAACCAGCTTTGAGACATTCCACTTGTCTTTACGTTCCTTTGACAAACCTGTGTTGTTAAAAATAATAATAAATTTAAAAATAAAATAAAAAATTCACCTTGTGTGCCATTAAAAAAAAAGTTCAAGATCTTGCTTTGTGTTAATTTCTTACATGATTGAATAAAATGTTTTGGAGACTTGGTAACGTTGTTTATTGTAATTTTTTCTCTCCATTATTCTTTGAATACAAATTAAAAAACAAACAAATGACAATAAGACAGCAAGCGTAAACTCCTCGGTTACAAAGTGACTGACGCTGGAGACTCCTTCCATAAATGTACAAAAATAAATAAATCTTTTTACAGAAAGCTACAGAACCCTGTTTTATTCGTCGTCTTAGACGGTGTATCGTCTGTTACTATAGAAACGATACCGTTTCAGAACCAGCGCATTGGACAGAAAGCTAATAATCGGATTTGAGAATTAGAGAAGGTCGTTGTATTATCAGTGAGACTTTTCTGTTCAATAAATATCAGTTTCATTACTGTAATGAAAGTGAGTCCACTAGGTGTCTCATGTCGAAGGTGTCTCCTCGTGTCGGATTTAAACCTAAAGCGCGCTGCAATTATTCATGAGTCCATAAGAGCGTGAGCTGCTTTCATGGCGTGTCTAATATTCAAATCAGGGGGAAGCAAAGATCAAAGGGCTCGAGCACAAAGAAAAAAATATATATAAAAAAAACTTTTAAAAAAAAGCAGAACTGAAACTAAATCTGAAGGTTTTTTTGCCTCTTGGTTTCTCTTCGCTGTTGAGTCGTAAATGAAACTTTACAATGTCAGGCCGGAAAACAGGAACTCTATGCAAATTAGCTGATTAATATTACTTATATATTCATTTATTCATTCTATATGACATCCAGTGCTGTACTGTTCTTCATATCTGAGGGACGGAATAATTAGAGCGAGAGTGAGGTGGAGCTGACGGAGATGAAGATTCTGCAGTGCTCATGAGGAGTGAAGAGCATGTGCAGGATTAGGAACCAGGTGATCAGAGGGACGGTGAGGGTACGATGAGGGTTAGAGATTGAGATGGTTTGGTTATGTGCAGAGGAGAGATGAGAGCTATATTGGAAGACGAGTACTGAAGATGGCAGCAGGCAGGAGGAAGAGAGGAAGGCCGAAGAGGAGGTTTATGGATGTGGTGAAGGAGGACATGCAGGTGATGGGTGTGACGGAGAGTTCATGTGATGTTCATGACAGGATAAGATGATCCACTGTTGGTGACCCCTAACGAAAGAAGAAGATTTGAGAGATGGAATTAAGCGAGAGTTTGTTTTAAGGTGAAATCTTGGGAAATTTCTGTAGCAAGTAGCTATAAACTGGCCAAACACGTCGCTGTTAAGATTTTGACGCGACCGGTGGGAGCGGAAATGAAACCTAATCATCAGAAACGTCAACGTTTACCTCAGACGTGTTGCTAAAATACTAAAAAATGGCTCTGTTTGATCAGTAAGTACACCGTGCTAAGTGTAGGCTAATTACACTGAAATTTTAGTCATGGAGTTTTTTTTCTATATTTAACCAAAGCAGAACTGTCAAGAACATCAACCTTTACCTCAGACGTGTTGGTAAACAGCTGAAAAAGTGCTCCGTTTGAGTAAAATTTACATTCTAGCAACACTTAGCATTACCGCTAGTCAGACATCCCTAAGTTCGGTCATGATGCCGTGAAGTGAATGAGGTCATGATTTGTGACATGATGTAAATGCCAGAAGCAAAGGAATGTTGATCAGTAAGTACACCGTGCTAAGTGTTGGCTAATTATAGTGAAATTTTAGTCACAGAGGTTTTTTTCTGTTTGTAACCGAAGCAGAATTGTCAAGAATATCAACTTTTACCTCAGACGTGTTGGTAAACGGCTGAAAAAATGCTCCGTTTGAGTAAAACGACTAGTTAGTTACACGTAGCATCTCCGCTAGTCAGACATTCATTCAGACTTTACGAGTTGTGACGCTAAAGTTGACGTTTCATGGTGACACAGCGAAAGGAACCTCGATACACAGACGAGGCAAAGGGAAATTATTTGATGCCTTTTTAGCTGTACGAAAATAAAAACGATGAAAAAAAGTAGATAATTCCTGCCAGTTTGCTCCGGTTTCTGTTACTGTGTTTACACGTAACGGCGACACACAAACTAAACTAGCTAAATATGATCCAATGATCCAAAACGGCTGCGAATCAAAATGTGTATAAATTAGAGTAGATTAAAAGTGAAAACGTTTTTAACCTTCTGTAAAGCTGCAGTTTTGGAGACGCTGTTTTTCTCTGGACACAAAAACAAACAAACTATAAACACAATATATATTTATAATAAAGATTATTACAGGAGACACAATAACTCTCTGTGCTTTTATTTATTTATTTATTATAGATACAGATTCTGTAGTAGAGGAAACACACACACACACACTCATACATACACATACATACACACACACACACTACGCACACACTATACATACATACACACTATACACACACACACACTCATACATACATACACACACACACACACTATGCACACACTATACATACATACACACTATACACACACACACTACACATACATACATATACACTATACACACACACACACACTATACATACACACTATACACACACACACTCATACATACATACACACACACACACTACGCACACACTATACATACATACACACTACACACACACACACACTATACACACACACACACACACACTACACATACATACATATACACTATACACACACACACACACACACACACACATACATACATACACACTATACACACACACACTATACATACACACACACACTATACATACATACATACATACATACACACACACATACTATATACACACACTATACATACATACACACACACACTAACACACACACACACACAGGGTCCGTGTTGTGAACCAAACCCGCATTGCTCCTGACGCGTCCCGCACGCGGGCTCGCGGTTTACAGTCGTAACGGAATGACGCGCTCACGCGGACACACTTCCTGAGCCACTTTTCAGGACACCCCCCACCCTCCCACCCCGCAACACACACACACACACA
>JAOVVH010000052.1:17858041-17869009 GCA_028566435.1 Scorpiodoras heckelii
TCTTTGGACTGTGGGAGGAAACCGGAGTACCCGGAGTAAACCCACGCAGACACGGGGAGGACATGCAGAATCCACACAGAAAGGACAAAGACCGCTCCACCCGGGGATCGAACCTGGGACCTTCTTGCTGTGAGGCGACAGTGCTAACCACTACACCACCGTGCCGCCCTAGCATTATACTAAACAAGCTAAAGCAAGCTAGCATAACAGTAAACAGTCTAACCCATGAACTAGCATTATAGTAATCAGGCTAAAGCAAACTAGCATTACAGTCAACAGTCTGAATAATGAACTAGCATTACAAGATACATACAGTACAGTAAACAACATCAATATGGACCTATCATTGGTCAGGTTATAAAAAAGCTGTTACATTTAATTTGATAAATATCTATAGCTTTATAGTAAAAAAAAAGAAGCTATTGCTATATAGTACACAGTCTAAATTATCATTAGAATTATCATTACAGTAAACATATTCATTCATGAGCTAGCTTTATAGAAAACTGTCTAAACCATAGACTAGCGTCGCAGTAGACAGGCTAATAATAATCCAATAATTATGGTTAACAGTTTAAATATATAATTAGCACTATAGTAAACAGGCTTGTCCATGAATTAGCATTGCAGTGAAACAGTTCAAAACAAACAACGTTGTATTCGGCTAAATATATAACGAGCGTTATAATAATAAACAAGAAGGGGGAAAAAAAGGGTTAGCCATGAACTAGCATTACGGTAAGTAAACTAAACACGTCTACCTTCACACATACACACACACACTGACATTTAATGTCCGTTTGTAAATGGTGACTGAATGTGAAAGTGTGTTTTGAAGCAAGTGTCCTGGCCAAGTTTCCCCTGCCAGGGTCCTCTGACTGGAGCTTTTCTCCACCACTTTCCAGCTGCGTGTTTGTGTTCTGTGTGTCTTGGAAATCTTTTTCACTGACGCAGTTTAGCCGGAATAAAGCGTTCCTTCACGGTCGCGTGTGTTCACACTCCGGCTCTGTTCCTCGCTCCCTCTGGACCCTTCATGTGTAAAGAGCCTCAGCAGCACTTATTGATTTTAAGCATGAAGCAAGACAGAAATAGCACAAGACGAGGACAAAACTAAATGCTGCTTGACGTGTGTGTGTGTGCGTGAGTGTGTGTGTGGGGAAAGTTCTGGAAAGTTTCGAACTACGGTACCTTGCTAGTTAAGATATTGAGCTAACTAGCTATTATGTAACTCATACTATATAACTACTGCTATAATCACATTATTTAACATCTTGTATTATTATTTTACAGAGCTATTGTAAATAGCTAACAAAAAAAATACATTTAATGCTTCTTTATGGTGCTATTAATTGGTATTTGCTAACAAACTTTGTCACAGCTTTTTATTTTTTAGCTAACAAACCGACTAATGCTAATCAACTAGCTACACATAATGCCTTATTTAACGTAGATTACTTAGCCTCGTTTTTATTTGTAGCTAACAAACTCTGTGCTGTGCTAGCCTGTTAGACAGACTGCTAATCCCATTCCCCGAGGAGATATTTGGCTAAGTAATACATGTAAAAAATGATTCATTTCATTAATTTAATCTGCATTCTTTTTCTGAACATCCTGAACCTGTCCACTTTGTAAACGTGGTGCTTACTGGGTTTACGCGGCTCTGACGTCGCTCTGACACCAACCTCCTCTTCATAATTTTTCCATTAACTACCTGTTTGCGCTAAAGGTGTCGTCGAAAGCAAACACCTACTGAATACTTCTGTCCACAAAGGTCACTGAATTGTTCTAAAGGCTAGAAACAGAAGCATTGTCCATTAGCATGTGGGATGCAGTGATCCGAGACTGCATGGGGCCATTGTTCTGCTTTGCTACTGTGTAATTGTTCAAACAAAACACAGTGTTAGCAGCGAGGCTGCACTAATCCCACACACGATTCTCCCACAAGCCCTCCACGCCCTTCCACTGCTTATTTCTGGGATCGTGAATAAATAAAGCAGACGACCTGGGTGTTGCTTTCCTGAGAGGCCCATCACGGGTGTGGGCGGCATTTTTTAATTTTATTTTTCCCTCTGGAAAACGATTGGAGGCAGGATAACTCCCAGGGTCAAAACATGGCCTGTTTTAGAGCTGGTTGAAGACCAACGGATGTGCTTGTGTGTCTATCATACGTACCATACACCATACAATAGAGGGTAGAACCTTTTTAGTTCCACAACCCCTTAAGGAACGCTTTTTTTCCCCTCCCGATGATTTATCACTTAGCACATCTCATAACTGTGTGTCTCCCAACCATGAAAAGAATGTAGGTTTCTATTTGACTGCAGTTTGCATAATTCCTGCACTTGCCTTGATGAGCACGGTTCTTTAAGGGTTCTGCTTGAAACACTTCCTAGAACCTCAAACTACAGCGCTGGTCGTGTTTTAGTAAAATGTAGTTTGGTTTACTGTAAAATTACAACATAGGAATTACAGGAAGGTGTTCTCGGGCATTACTGTTTCCATGGTAACTAACTGCTCAATCACAGGGACTTGTTTGGCAGATGCGCCACATAAGCTGAAGCCGAATACTAAACCAATAATGAATTAGTCAGCTGTAGAAATGGTAACCCTTTCGTGCAAAGGAGATGTCTGTTTAACAGTTTTCGAAGGAGTCTCCAGGGTCAGTCTGAAGTTGGAACTTGTCCATTATCTTCATGCTTATGCTTTATTAACATGTCAAGCTACATTTTCTGTTGATTAATTTTACCCCCTAAGTGTGTGTCCTGTAGATTTATGTCCTGTTCCTATCCTGACACGGTGAGCTCCCTGATCTGTGCGCGCATGGGCCCATTAGCCCACATGAGATCACGTTCCCTGTAGAGCCGCCGCCCCGAAGAGAATGAATTACGTCCTCGCGCTGTGGCTACAACCAGGGAAGAACACATGTTAGTGAAAGATGGATGAGCTGAGTAAAGTGGCCGTCGCTCACACACCAGCTATCCGTCACGCCTCCTGTTCCACGCTCTGTGTGCTCTCCGCAGTTGCAGCTCAGTGTCAGGTGACCACACGGGCATTAAAATATTCAGGGTTATGTGACACAGCCTGGAAATAGAACTGCCTTGACTGTGGACGTCTAAACGACTAATCCGTTTGGCTCCTCGCGAAAGCGGCGAGGACCTTTCCCGGTCGTGGACGTCCCTTGTGAACGGTGTGTTCACACCTGTGGGAGTGAGCTGCCGGTGAAATAGGAGTAAGGCTGAGATAATGACCCATATTGGTGCACGGAGCCCACTCGGATTTGTTCCAGTGAGGGAAAGGTCACGCTCGAGGCTGCTGTTGCTATTTTTGGAGCACTAGTGCTTCATCCTGTGCTGTTGTATTGTTCGTTGTGGAGCACCGGAGGGTCGTGCCGTGTGAATAAGCTATGGGAATTCTTGGTTGAGAGATAAAACTGGGGGGAAAAATGGCAGATTGTTGCAGGGGTTTGACTCTGGAGTATGGTTCATTGTACTTCAGATATAGGATCTAGTTTAAACGGTACTCAACATGCAGCTTTGCAAATAAAAGATACACGCTGAAAGCTACACAATGCATGCCTCCACCCCAGCAACCATGAAACGTACACTTTAGGACCTTGTTATTTTTTTTTTCCAAATGCATACCCTTAAATCTGACCTTTTTTTCTTTCAAATGTCTTTCACATTGTGCATTTCACTACGGGCGTGGCCACAGAGGGCGTCTCGAGAAGTGCTTTGAATCGTCTGGGAAAGAGACAGCCATTGAGATCTTTCCAGACAAAGTAGTGAGGCATGAGCAGCTAGTGTGAAATCGGTAAAGTGCCTTTGTCACTGGGTGACACACGGAGCCATGGTGTGACAAAAATGGCCTCGGGGGCATTAAGCTTCCTGTCTGACGCCTGGTGGACTGGACATCATGTCCCAGTGCCAAAGACTGTTACAATAAATCCTATCCAGAGATCCTGTTGGGATCTGGGCTTGGGGATATGGCAGGACACAATTTGCCTGTCAGGCTGGACCACGCTGGGAGTAATATATAATATAATTTAACATCCTGGTATTGATGAGCATGATGCAAACTCTGGTGAAGCCTTTGATAGCAATCGAAGGTCAGTTTTGCCAGTTTACATATACAGCAAGAAACCAGACTTTCAGAAGAAAACTTTAAAGCATCTCTGTGGACTAAAGGATATAACAAATATGAATTATTATTATATTATTATTCAGAATAAACAGATAATGTGTTCTATAGAGATGCGAGTAAACTGAGAACTCTTCCTTTCTATCTCTGGCATTTTTTCTACGTTTGGTTTTTTCCAGTGTATCTGGGGAGCATCTGGTTTAAGCCACACCCACTTTGGGTTTAAATCTGAATACAGATATAAATAGGGATATTTGGAGCGCTAAACAGATGCCGCTAGTTTCGACCCAGTTGTACTGAACGTTTCTGTTCACGTTATGGTACGTTCATCTTTGTCAATGAACAACAAGAACAACAAGAAATCTGTATATTTTTTAACCTGGTGACCTTTGAAGACATTTGGACATTCTGAAGACGACGTCAGCAGGATAAAAGCTCACATTTTCCATGTGCTGTCAATCGAGTTGAAAGGATCAAGCAGGTCAGGTTGAGTAGTTCATCCGTGGGTTTTCATTGGTCTAATTCACTGGGTGGGCGTCGTCTATTTCTGACGTGCCTCCTCGTCTAATAAAGGCTGGGTATAGCCTCGTCTAGACGTGTTAATGATGTAAAATGCCACTTTTTAAAGTGCCAGTAAAATGCCCATGCTGTAGGTCTCACATGTCAAGATGATTTAAATCACGCAATATATTTTAGAAAGTGGTTCTCAAAGAGGATTATGGGATTTTTCTTCATTTTATTGAGGTATTTGCATGTTTGACTGGTCGATTGAATTAAATGGATTTACTCCAAACCCTAATAACTCAATAACAAAAAAAACCCAAAAAAACAAGTAGGCCTGTAGTATAAATCATCTTGGATCTAATGTGTTTTGTCAGTGGAAAGTTCAGTAATAGAAATCTCTATGGCTTTAGTAAGCATACAAAAATATGTGTGTACACGATCCTTGGAATGTATTTTACCGTTAAAAGGGCGACTGTTTTAGAGACTAAATTATAATTAACGACTGAGACCCTTTGTAACTCCGGTCTCATTTTAAAGTCCAACCCGATACCATATTGCTCACACATTCTTCCATTACAACAGGATTTTTTTTCCACATTAAAGAGCAGCCAATAACAGAGTGCACCGCGGCAGTAGCACGGATTAGCGCTCTCTGATCTCGAAAGAAATTAGCCGAATGGAGGGTAGGGGGGTGGTTTTTGGTTTCGAAACATTCATGAAAACTACAGACGCCTAGTTTAATGAGCATCAGACAGAGGAGTGTGGATACAACAACAGCCAGACCACATCAGATGAACAGGGGCCCAGGGAGCAGTTTGCCCACGCTGTCAGCTACAAAACGCAGTCCTTCGCTAATAGGAAAGTGAATCTCAACGACTAAGATCCATGTGGCAAACCAGCTGATCTACAGTGTTGAAGTATCAGCTAAGTATCGGCTGTCAGCTCTTCAAGCGTCACCATTTCACCTTCGCTTTAGTGCATTAATCTCATATGGATTCTGTAGATTTATACCTAAAAACCGCTGCTGCCGGAGTCATGAAGTCTGTCCTGTGGTCGTCCCTTATTCAAAATCAGCTCTGCTGAGCATACTTTCCGTACACTTAGTACAGTTTGTGTTTACTCTTCTACACTGTAATGCCCAGAAGAGGATGGATTCCCTTAATGAGTCTGGTTTCTTCCTCTTGTCGTCTCAGGGAGTTTTTTACTTACCACTCTCACCTCTGGTTTGCTCATTTGGGATCTGAAGTTCTGAAAGTTTTCTGGATTCCTAGCTGCTTTGCCCAATTGATCGGTGCATTTTTTTGGAAGTCTGAAAGCTGTTTTCAATCCCACAAGTGGTCCAGAGAACCACTTGCTGGTCCTGTTATAAATGGTGGCCTGGAGTTTGCATCAAATGAACTTTGAGGAACCTTTCCACAGGTTTGAAAGCTATCCGCTCTCACCGGATGAACCCAGTGCCTAGGATTTTACACAGAACTGATGTATGAATTCTTTCATATGAAATCAAACCTGCAATGGTGAAACCACCATATATCAGCATCTGGATTTCTGTAAAGCTGCTTGGTGGCAGTTTCTGTACTTAAAACACTTTACACATAATTGTTAATTGAACTGAACCTGTCCATTTCTGTTGCTTGTTTTTGTTTCTTAATGGGCGCCCAACAACTGAACCCACAATGACTGCATTTGTCTATAGAGAGCAAATTTGCTCTGACTTTCTTGCTCTTGCTCTTGCTCTTGCTCTTGTCATCTGAACTGTTTGTCATTCCTGAGGCCAGGAATTTGGTATCCACTGCTTTTTTTTCTCCTGACCCAAACTGACCAAGCCTGTCTCCAACCCCGTCCTGTCTGTGGGTCGCAGCCAGATGGTGCAACAAAGTTTAGCCACAAGGAATATTTCTTTTTTTTTTTAAGCAAACATCTCCATGAATGTTCTCTTTGTGATTATAATGCACTCATGGCATCCTGACATTCAGGATCTAGTATCCCTCTGTAACGTACCAGTCTCAGCAGAGTACTTTAGGATCAAAATAGTCAAACAGGTCATGGTCAAAGTGCAGATAAGTCAAACAAGGAAATAAGGCTCAGAACTTACACGAGAGAATGGAAAGATGTCGTGTTAAACAACTAAAGTACATGTTCTTATATATGAAATAGACCAGACAAAATGATCACATGACCAACTCATCTGGGTCACAATATCTCGTCACATATTAAGGCATAGAAGTGGACAACCCCTGAAAACACATCCCTCCCTCCTCAGTAAACAAGGTTCTGTCTGGAACCATTTCAAATCCACGGACCCAAATCCAGGAACCATTTCCAATCCAATTCTGACATGAGATTCAGTAACAGAAAAGGTACAAAGACCTCAAAGATTCCTCAAGGGTTCTTTCAAACCTCTTCTCTAAGAGTGTGGCAGAAATACTTCTCGTCTTCTTCTCATCCCCATCTATATTTTCCCTTCTTTCCTCAAATCACTGGGGTTTTTTTCTAGACTGTTTTCTTTTTCTTCTGAAATAGTCGGTATGTAACAAGCGAAGGCGAAAGCCTGATGTTGAAATCTCCGTCCTTTTGTTTCAACAATAAAAGCCAAATTATTCTGTGGTGTGGCCTTCACTCATGACTAACTCTGAATGATTAGTTTTCCAAAAACAAAAAGAGAGAGAGAGAGAGAGAGATGTAATAGCTGTGCATTTACATGATGCAAGCTTCAAGGCTTTATAACTGCCTGTTGTCTTGTTCAACCTTGACATAAATGGTATCAACCTTGAACGCTGTCAGTGGGTTTTGTACGTGCTTGCAGTCTAATATTATCCTTGCTCAGGCTATGTGTAGAACCGGAGGAGAGGACGTACGTTAGCATCCCCTGTGGTCCATTTTGTTCCTTTTTCAAGTGTTACAGAAAAACAATGCTTTTGTTTGCATCCTGTGTTTCTTTCAGCAAGTTACGCTCATCTTATTTTAACTCCTTGTCAGCCAGTTCCCACTGGTCTTCACTACAATGCCAAGCATTTACATCATAGTTTCCTGTCACGCGTAAAGCCCGTCACGCAACTGCTGACGATGCAGCATATCAGAGCAGCTCAGCAATTCCTGGACGAAACTATGCGCTCGCATTTGTTGCCTTCAGGAGTCTTTGTTTCAACTCGCATGCATTGACTAAACAGCTAATTATCAATTATCTTTATGATCTGTGTGAAATGAAATGTGCCAGGGCAGGTGTGGTGGGGTTATCAGGTTTAATATAATGAGCATCAAAATAGTTAAAAAAAACTGTGTTTTAAAAAAACGGTTAAATGGGGATCATTGTGTAGTCTGTGAATAGTGAATATTCCAGAATGATGATCTAATCGAAGACGCGCCAGGCAAACACACATTCATGGGCAGATTACTATGCCTTCACATATTAAGCTTGTAACACATGGATATTGAACTTATAAATGGGAACCTTCTTCAGTTACATTGCCGAAAGAATACGTGTTCCTCAATTAGCATTCAGATTTCTCACATATTTCCAATATCAAGGGTGCCAATACTTCTGAGCTCACTGTACATTTCATTGAGATTGACGGCAGCTTCGGAAACATCTATCTTTCCCCATCCAGTGCTAGCCTGGCCACTGGGCCTTTCTAAGACTCCCAGTCAAATCGGACGTCATGTTTCATCTCGAATGCTTATACAAGCTCACGTGGCAACCAGAAAACATCTTAGTTCCAGAACCTTTAACAAGAGCGAAGTGTTTTGACTGCGTAGCGATGGTAAATGTTAGTCTCTGAGAAGCCGTCTCTTTTCAGAGTGCTTGCATTCCTCCTATATCAGAGCGCGCAGGAAACAAAGTGGGGTTGTTTGTCTCAAAGCACCAGTGCATTCCTCTAATTCCTCCTCCCAGCTTTTTGGACAGGAATCAGCTGGTTGCTGGGGTGGATTGAACTTTTCCCTGCTTTTCCCCTTTGCCCACAGACGAAGACGGAAAGGAGGAGCGAAAGGGACTTGCAAAAGAAAGGCAATTAAAATGTATCAGTGTTTTGTTTCTCTGTAAGTAAAGATGGTGTGGATGAGTTTAAGGATTTATTAGATTCTTATTAAACATTGTTTGTGGGAATCGTGTCCCAACCCTGAGAAGTTTGCCTTCAGAAAGGGAACAGAAATCTCTATGTGCTGAGAGATGTCTGGATGATAACCCTGTACAATGTTAAATGTCTTCACTGATGATGTTTTTCTTGACGTCAGTTATGCAAAAGGCAGCACTTATGTAGAACACACTGCTGCGGGTAGAAACCACCATGAAATCAAGGGTTTGTCTAATTGACCTCATGCCTTCTTGTGGTGGTATAGTGGGAAACACTGCTGCCTCACAGCTACAGGGTCCTGGGTTTGATCCTGAGCTCAGGCTACTAACTTGCATGTTTGCCCCATGGACTCTGGTTTCCTCGCAATCCTCTAGCATCACATCCAAGGTGTATTGCCACGTTGCCCCCAGTGTTTCCAAGGTAGACTCTGGATCCACCATGATCCTGACCAGGAAAAAGAGTGCTTACTAATGATGAATGACTGAAAGGTATCAGGTGGTCTTGAGGTGTAGACTTCTTTATGAAGTGATATCAAAGCAGTGTTTCCAAGTTCACCCAATGAGGACAGTCCCCTGGTTGTTGCTCTTCAGAAGCTCAGGTTCCCAAACCTTTTCTTAGAGAGCCCACCAGACATCTTCCTGCTTTCATTACACCTGATTCGACCACTAGCTATGTAACAGTCCTTCATGAGTTAAAGTGGATGTGTTAGAGCAGGGAGAACCCTACAACATGCAGGACAGAGGATACTCCAAGAACATGGTTCCAGAGGAAGAAGAAGAAAGCCTGAATGATGGCCTACACCATGAGTCTGTCAGTGGAGACAGATGCATGTACAGCCACCCTCAAGGGATGTTAAATTTAAAATGTTATTCAAAGAAGCTCCCAAGTCGATCACTGTCCCTGGGTTTATTTAAATAGTCATCTGAGAACCCTAGGCTCTATCTCTATTAACCACAATCTGGAGTTGTAGCACAGACCTCTTCTTCATTTAGTTGTTTAACTAATGGCTCTTTTCCAAAGAGATGCTAAAGCACGACAACCTATACCTTAATTTAGCCAATGAGGACAATCCCATATACACCCACACTCAAGGGCTGTGGAACTTCAAATGCACGCCAATGAAGTTGTTGATCCAAGACCCTGAATCTCCATCTCCATTATCCATAATCTGTGGCTGAAGCATAGACATTCTCTTAAACCAGTTGTCTGATCGATTGCTCCTTTCCAAATTGATGCCAAAGCATAATGGCTTATACCTTAATTCACCCACTGAGGACATGAGGTCCATGGACACACCCCAGGGCTGTGGAACTTCAAACAAATTCTCAGTTCGCTCATTCTGTTTAAACCTGAGAAGTCTCCATCTCCATTAACCACAATCTGCGCTTTGTTCTATTTTAACACAGTACAAACTTCCAAACCTGAAACCTTCCACTCCATTGTGAGCCTGCAGCTTAGTCAAGGTGACTCTGTTGCCAAATCTGTCAAGATTTCATTACCCCTTTTTCTCCAGAAGCTCTCAGGATGAAAGAAGAACCCTGTCCTCAGGAGAAGGAGGGGGATGATGCTCACTGAGGCTTGGAGGAGTTTTATTATCTCAACTTTGATGATTTCATTATCTTTCAGCCATTTGCATTGTTTGGCGTCAACCCTGAGATGAAGGGTAAGAACTTGTAGCGTGACTGAGACGCTCTGAAACCCTGCGACTCAAAGCTTTAACTGTTACAACGAAACCTGATCTGCATGTCGACTCTACATTGTGTCTCAATTATGTTATTATATGTCAGCTTTTTTTATTTCAAAGCCAACAACGCCTAAACGAAGGGTTGTACGTAACAATCTTAGCATGGTGCAAGGGTATTTTTGGAACTGTGCACTTGAGAACGGCAAACAAAAAAATTCCTGGAAGCATTTGGTATTTGCATTTAAACAGAATCATGTAAAGTAAGTATTATATAGTAAGTTTTCCCACCAAATTTAAAAAAAAGCCTGCTCTTTGCACCAAAATATAGAGTAATTCCATGGAATAAAATGTGGATCTGTCTTTAGAGGTGAGGCAACGTGCATCATAATAATCACGTGTGCATTTTTAAAGCATGATACACCAGTCAGGCATAACATTATGACCACCTCCTTTTCTCTACACTCACTGTCCATTTTCTCAGTTCCACTTACCGTCTAGCTGCACTTTGTACTTCTACAATTACAGACTGTAGTCCATCTGTTTCTCTACATACTTTGTTAGTCCCCTTTA
>JAOVVH010000052.1:17889075-17900364 GCA_028566435.1 Scorpiodoras heckelii
ATAGGTGCGTAGCTTTCCGGAAGTCATTCTCATGGTTACTTTTAGCTAGCTTAATGTAACACAACCTGATAGGTGCGTAGCTTTCCGGAAGTCACTCCCATGGTTACTTTTAGCTAGCTAATGTAATACAACCTGATAGGTGCGTAGCTTTCCGGAAGTCATTCCCATGGTTACTTTTAGCTAGCTAACGTAACACAACCTGATAGGCACGTAGCTTTCTGGAAGTCATTCCCATGGTTACTTTTAGCTAGCTAGCATACTGCAACATGACACTTAATAACAAAATAAATGAAAGAAAGGACTTACGATGACATCAAATTTGGAATAAATATCCACGACTTTTCCTACGTGGAAAGAAAAGTGAGTCACACAAGTGGAACAAAACAAAACAGGGGCAACTGAAATCTAACGTTTATCTGTTTTTGTTTTCAAATTGTAACAATACATGTTTCATTCAAACACCTAAGATTATACTGCACACAATGCTAGTTATAGTTGTTTAGGTTATACCGTTAGCTAGCTATTATGACATAACAGCAACATGTGCAAAGCTTGCATACCGGTGTTGTCGACAACTGGCAGCGCCGATACTCTCCTGTCTACAAACACACTCAGCGCTTTGACAATGGGCGTGTCCGGCCGGATGAAGGCGATGTTGTCGTACGTGCCGATGCCGAGCTCACTCAGAGTTTGCTTCATGAACGCCGGCTTGGGCATCTCACACATCTGAAAAAGCGTGAGTTAGCATGGCTAACGAACTTCCTTTCCGTCTCATATATTCTCCAGCTTGTTAGCAACAATACTTTTATAACCCCAAACCTAAAATCATGAATAAGGTGCTAAAGAGCTCGGCTTACAAACAGCTGCAGGAATTTGAGGATCCTCTTGTGTGTGAGGATGTAGAGGACGTTCCCTGAGACCGGGTCGATCACGGGCAACCGGTGGATCTTATTTTTGATGAGGGAGTAAACTGCGTCAAATATGCTGCAGAAAACATAAAATAAAATAAAATACACACTTGAGAAAGACTGGGTCACGGTACCAGAGTAGAGCTGAAGTTTCGGGGTCTTTTTAGTGGCTGGAGTCATTTAAGCCCATAGATTTCTTCAGATTTGTTCACTGATTTGTTCGTATTTGTTCACTGACTTGCTCAGATTCATTTATTGATTCATCCAGATTTGTTCACTGATTCATTTAAATTTGTTCACTGAGTCATTCAATGAATCAGATTTGTTGAATGATTTTTTCATATCAATTCACTGACTCATTCAGATTTGTTCAATTTGTTCATATTCATTCACTGCTTCACTTAATTTTGACCACTTATTTATCCAGACTTGTTCACTGATTCATTCAGCCTACTTAACTAATTCATTCAGATTCATTTACTGGTTCATTCAGATTTTTTCACTGGTTCATTCAGATTTGTTCACTGATTTGTTCAGATTTGTCCACATATTCATCCAGATTTGTTCACTGATTCATGTAAATTTGTCAACTGAGTCATTCAATGAATCAGATTTGTTCAGTGATATGTTTATATTGTCCACGGGTTCATTCAGATTCGTCTACTGATTCATTCAGATTTGTTCACTGATTCACTCAGATTTGTTCACAGATTCACTCAAATTTGTCCACTTATTCATCTAGATTTGTTCAATGATTCATTCAGATTCATTTACTGATTCATTCAGATTTGTTCACTGATTTGTTCAGATTTGTGCACATATTCATCCAGACTCATTTACGGATTCATTTAGATTTTTCCACTGATTCATTCACTTTTTGTTGACTGACTGGTTCAGATTCAGTTACTGATTCATTCAGATTTGTTCACTGATTTGATCAGATTAGCTCACTGAGTCATACCAATTTGTTCACCGATACCCTGAGACTGAAAACACGATGGTTTAGAATTAACACAGAAGTGAGACGCTGAAGCGAGTGCTCACCTTGCGTTAGGTGAAATGTTCACCAAGGGCTTGAACGTTTCCTGCAGGTAGAGTTCTGTCGGTGGAAGACAACACGAGACACAGATTACTGCTATGAAACTTTGATAACGAACCGAATGCTAGCGTGAATTTTGAATGTGAACAGTGACCTCGCCACGTCTCGATCTTGTGCTCCTCCAGCTCGTATATCTGCACCTGCGAGGATGAAATCATTTCAGTCACTAAAAAAAAATCAGCTTCACGGTGTGTAACAACGTGTTTTAGAAGACAAAAAGACTTACCAGAGGTGACTTGTAGTATCTGTGTAGAATCCTGATGAAGTCTGTGATGGTCAGCATTCCTAATGCAAGAAACATCATTAGCCATTCCATCACCAGGAATTAGCGCTCATCTATCAGCAGCTAATATCTCGCTGAAATGCTAAAATGTTAGATAAAGATTTTGAAAGCTACAAATCTTTCTACTTCACCATGCTAACGTTGTATTAGCATCTTTGTTATAAGCCTCTAAACTATACTTTGTGTTAGCTTGTTTACTACATTTCTAGTCTGCAGATTAGCCTGTTTATTGCATTAGTTTATCAATTAGTGCATTTATTTATCGGAATGATAATTTTGTTCGTGCGTTAGTTTCTCTGCATGGTAGCTGTTTCAGTACACTACACTGAACATGAGCATCCATGCTCTACTTTATGAGTTTTTTCTATAATGCTGGTCCATAATTTTCCAATTTATTATGATGTTAGTTTAAATGTTAGCCTGATTACCATAATGCTAGTAGAGTATATAGCTAGTTTGTGACTTAGCGTGTTTACTATAAGGCTAGTTTGTGACTTAGCGTGTTTACTATAAGGCTAGTTTGTGACTTAGCGTGTTTACTATAAGGCTAGTTTGTGAGGTAAACGTTAAACTTGCTACATTTTATAATTAACTCCATAATATTGAAACTACTCTGTGTATAAATACACATAATAGTGTGTGTGTGTGTGTGTGTGTGTGTGTGTGTGTGTGTGTGTGTGTGTGTGTGTGCGCGTCTTCTCACCCACGAAGCTCTGCTGTTTGGTGTCCCACAGAGGAGCAGCTCTCACCCCGTTAGCAACCAAAGCGAAGAAGGCCTTCTTCACCTGTAGCACAGAGTGGGAGTGTTACACTGTCGTCATGGTGATTCTGACTGACATACGGTCTGCTTCGATGTCTCCACCCCCCCTTTTTTTTGTCTCTTCCTACCTGTAGTGTCGTATCGAAGACCACTAGCTTTGAGCTGGTGGGGATGAGGTCGTAGCACTTGTGGCACTTCATAAAGCGTGTGTAAATATCACTGCCCGGTTCTGGAAGACAAAAAAACAATTACATTCACCTTTTTTTTAAAAGAGTGCAGGAAAAAGTCTGATTTAAAAAAGGTTTGGTTTTGGTCACTTACCATCATCACTCAGGTCCAGTTTCTCCAACATGCCTTCAGATGAACCATAAACCTAAGCAGATGATCACATAAACCACATTTTAATCTGGAATAATCTGAGATAAAACTGCATTCATAAAGTGGGATTAGTTTGTGACTTTGCGTGTTTACTATAAGGTTAGTTTGTGACAGTGTGTTTACTATGAGGTTAGTTTGTGACTTAGCATGTTTAAGGTTATTTTGTGACTTAGCGTGTTTAAGGTTATTTTGTGACTTAGCGTGTTTACTATAAGGTTAGTTTGTGACTTAGCGTGTTTAAGGTTAGTTTGTGACTTAGCGTGTTTACTATATGCTAGTTTGTGACTTAGCGTGTTTACTATAAGGCTAGTTTGTGACTTAGCATGTTTAATGTTAGTTTGTGACTTAGCGTGTTTACTATAAGGTTAGCTTGTGTCTTAGCGTGTTTACTATAAGCTAGTTTGTGTCTTAGCATGTTTACTATAAGCTAGTTTGTGTCTTAGCGTGTTTACTATAAGCTAGTTTGTCTCTTAGCGTGTTTACTATAAGGTTAGTTTGTGACTTTGCGTGTTTACTATAAGGCTAGTTTGTGTCTTAGCGTGTTTACTATAAGCTAGTTTGTGTCTTAGCGTGTTTACTATAAGGTTAGTTTGTGTCTTAGCGTGTTTACTATAAGCTAGTTTGTGTCTTAGCGTGTTTACTATAAGCTAGTTTGTGTCTTAGCGTGTTTACTATAAGGTTAGTTTGTGACTTAGCGTGTTTACTATAAGGCTAGTTTGTGACTTAGAGTGTTTACTATAAGGTTAGTTTGTGACTTAGCGTGTTTAAGGTTAGTTTGTGACTTAGCGTGTTTACTATAAGCTAGTTTGTGACTTTGAGTGTTTACTATAAGGTTAGTTTGTGACTTAGCGTGTTTACTATAAGGCTAGTTTGTGACTTAGAGTGTTTACTATAAGGTTAGTTTGTGACTTAGCGTGTTTAAGGTTAGTTTGTGACTTAGCGTGTTTACTATAAGCTAGTTTGTGACTTTGAGTGTTTACTATAAGCTAGTTTGTGACTTAGCGTGTTTACTATAAGGTTAGATTGTGACTTAGTGTGTTTACTGTAAGGTTAGTTTGTGACTTACCATGTTTGAGGTTAGTTTGTGACTTAGCGTGTTTAAGGTTAGTTTTGTGATTTAGCATGATTACTATAAGGCTATGAGATCATGGCGATCATGTACTCTATACTGAGAATAGGGTGTGTGATTTGAGACATGCCCAGTGTTTATGTTTATATGAGTGTTTGTGGTTTGGAACACACCCACACATCTTTTATTATTATTATTATTATTATTATTATTATTATTATTATTATTATTATTTGCAAAGTGTGAGTTCCAGAGATACAGGATATCACTCACTGGACGGGAGGCGGACCTGGTGTGTAAAGGGGAGGGGCTGTATCTGACAGGACTGGGGCTGGAGGACGCGGAGCTCGCTGAAGCCAGACTGAGACGCTGAAGTCCCGTATCAGGTGGAGACGAGAGCGAGCGCAGTCGTCTCTCATCCGTTGGGAACAGCGGAGGATCGGTGCTGTGGGTGGGCGTGGTGGGCGGAGACAGGGGGCCAGACGCTACAATACACACATAATAAACTACGTATAATTTTTATATATGATATAATTACATACATTATAATATAATAGATAATTTAATATAATAAATAAGATATACTGTATGTATGTATATATCACTTGTCAGTTAGTTTGGCATCGTTTTTTTGCATGCAAATCAGTGTATACATCTGAATGAATCAGTGAACAAATCTAACTGAATCAGTGACCAAATGAATCAGTGACCAAATCTAAATGAATCAGTTAACAAAACTGAATGAATCAGTTAACAAATCTAAATGAATCAGTGACCAAATCTAAATGAATCAGTGACCAAATCTAAATGAATCAGTAAACTATTCTAAATCAACCAGAGGTCATATCTAAATGAATCAGTGACCAAATCTAAATGAATCAGGGAACAAATCTAAATGAATCAGTGACCAAATTTGAATGAATCAGTGAACAAATATGAGATATGAGATATCACCTTCTACTGACCACAATGGGGTGATCTGATCTGATGTAAAACTCATGGTAGTGAAAATGTCACACAGAACAGATCAGACACACACACACACACACACACACACACACACACACACTGTAAAACCCCAGAGAAAAATAAACTTTTTTTAATACATTTTAACAAAAAATAAAACTAACAAAAAAATGACTCGTATGCAAATCGAATCTCAGCATTCTGCTAAAAGAGTCAAATCAAAGAATCAACTCGTTCCAGTACTCAACGTCACATAAAACACACGACACACACACTACACACACACACACGCACACACACACACACACACACACACACACCTTACCACAGGAATACGTATGCAACAGATATGCGACTGGAATCCCAGCTATCCTCTGACATTTATCTGTTTCCTGCTCTGTGTGTCACCATGCTGGCTTCCTGTTTTAGCTTTGCTAACGCTACACATTCCACAAAAGCTGACTATCTAGCTTTAAAACGCACTGTGTGGCTTAACACCTCCAAAACGGGTAGTATTTTTAATCGTCAGGGAAGAACACACTACAAAGCCTCTAGGGCATGCTGGGAAATTTGTTCAACAGGTATTCGTGATGCTACAGATGGGCAGACAGACAGATAGACAGATAGATAGATAGATAGATTCAAATGCTGTTTATTAGTCGACCAGTTCTGATGGAAAACTGCAGATCTGGCAACACTGGAGTATTGGTGTAAAAATAGATTGGGTTGACTTTCTCTTTAGAAACTTTTGAAATTCGATCAACATTAAACAGTATCCCAAGTATTATTAGACGTATCAGGCAACATGATGCAGTGCCTTCTGGGAAACACCATCTCTGACTTCAGGGAAAGTAAACACCACCATGCTGTTGATTCTGAAACCCTTGCTAACACAGAGAGTTAGCATTAACACCCAAACCAGCATTGGTCTCAGCTTGAGCTGCTCCAGTATTTATCCTCAAACTGGCCGCAGAGATAAACGTGCAACAACAGCACTGTGTTCATGCTAGATTTATCATCATTTCATCAAATAATGCTAGATGCCAGAGCAAGCTCAATAAAATCGATAACTAGATCGTGCAGCTATTCTTAGCAAGCTATCTAATGATTCAAAAATGATCAGTGAGTCACTGAACAAGTGCACGTCTGAGCACATTTCTCGTCTGGGCTGAGTGTGCTAGCAGACCTAAGTGAAGTGCGCATCACACAGTCACCTGTAAACTGTTAGCATGATGTGAAAAATAGCACTGAGACGTTGCAGTAATTTAAAAAAAAGTCTCCCATCAGATCCTGGGATCAAAAATTGTTTAACTGAAACTCGGCCAACCAGAACCACGTCCACGTCCTGGGAGATGTTTCCAGAAACAAATCCCCACAGCTTTAAAAGCACATCCATTTCAGACGGAACGAAGGAAGGGAAAAGTCGTTTAAGCGAATCTGCACATTCTGTCTCTGGCCTAAAGTTTGGAATATTCTTCTCATCAAGACCGAACAGAGCCTCGACTCACCAGGAGGGAAGAGTGAGTCATAACAGCGTCACTTCAGGAACTCACGCATCCGTTTAAGAGAAAACGATGTACCAAACCCTCGACCACATACTGTACACTACTTCATCCAAAAGTAAAAGAAACTAGCCGAGTTTTTGGTGGCCAGATTGAAGTACATTAACAATTACAAAAGAAAAAACAATGATATAGTTTTTGATTTGAATATATTATATGAATATGTATGAATATATATGAATATATATGAATCCTTGGAGGAGTGAAGCACTTTTGTTTTGCTGTTGTAGGCTTATGAGTGCTTAAGGGTGTGAGTGTATGTTTTAAACTAATAAATGTATTATTGTTGTTTTTCTGGATGCTGAAACCCAAGTCTGTAACCAAATGTACCTCTTGGGGTACTAATAAAGAAACCTTGAACCTTGAACCTTGATATTAGCAGTAAATCATGAATATTAATACTGTGCATGAGTGTACTGGTAATAAAGCATGAATATTATAATTGGTTATGAGTATATAAGGTCTGTCCTGAAAGTAATGAGATCTTATTATAATTATAACACACAATAAGACTCCCAATGCCATTGTTGGTGCTTGAAATTGTCACCTGTGAGGGTGTTCAGAGTCTCGGCCGTGGCTCTGTGGATGTTCTTTACAGTACAGAAGTGGTGGCCTTTCAAACACGTTTTAATCTCTGTACGAATTCTTTATGGATGATCCCTTGAGAATCAAAAAGAGACAATGACTTGATGTTTGATTTGCTCATGCGAGCTTTCTTTAGGCGGGGTGATGCAGTCGTGTGCCGTTCAGCACTTCGTACTCAAACACCCATGATTCATCTCCTGTCATCACTCTGTTCAGGAAATTGGGCTCTCTTGTTAAACGCTCCAAACATGTTCCACTTCAGAAGGGTTTCACAAAAACAAACGTCTGGGCACTGCGAGGGATAGAAAGCAACCGAAACGGGTCCTACTGTTCATCTGAGATCCCGCTCTAACTGATCCTGAGCCACCATCCCCATGTGTAAACCCTTCAGAGCGCAGGAATTTCATTCTCATTACTTTCTAGACAGACAATGAGTATAAGTGCTAGACAGACATTCCACCGAAAGCATTGTATCATCTGAACGATTTCTCTGTCCATGTGCTGCATCAGAGCCATTAAACAAAGTGAAGGCTTGTAGACCACAGCGTTACTGGGGCACTTCCTGCTTGAAGTTTCGAACGTCTGTCAAAACAGGAAGTGACTGAACCTCAGCACAGCAAAATCTGATCTCAAATTGATAAGAAATCAATCTGCCTGCCACGCTGTTTGGCAAACAAAGAAAAGTTTGAGGGAAGGTCAAGTATTCTGTCAAATACAGCGCCAGACCTTACGGTTACATCAGTGTTCATGTAGACAAAACTAGCTGATAGGAAAATGAAATCTACAAACATACCACAGATGTGTCACACCCAGAATCTCAGTGTTTGGAATTAAGACTTTATTAACAGTTACTAACAGTTAAACGAGTGGAAACCCATTAAACCTGTAGGTAAGCGATGGTGCTAATTCAGATTTGTTTTTACAGATTTATAGTCAGATGCCACCGCTCTTTTATTACACTGCTGATTCACGCCATGCTTTCACTCTAACACGGCTAACACTCCTTTTTATGAAACCCTTTTATGATATGACAGGCAGGAAATCGCACCTTTCCGGGATCTGGAGAAGATCTTGATGCTGGAGGGATTCGACGGCGAGCGGAAGATACCACTGAAGCTGAGACGGTGGGGGGATTTAGGAGGCGAGTCCTGGTGGTAGGGGAAGATGGTTTTAGGGGAATTGGGAGACGTCCGGGAACGGAGCGGGGCTGCTATGGGGCTCGAGGGCTGAGGGAGCGGAGATCTCAGCGAGAAACCTTTAGACGTGTTCGATGAGACGGGCTCTTCTCCCTGGATGGGTGGAAAAAAACTCATTCGTTAAACAGAATTCCGTCATTTATCCAAATCAACAGTGGAAATAAAACGGATTCAATATAAACAGCAAACACTGAAATATATGCAATATAGGCAATAAAGCAAACATTGTATTCTTTTAGATTTTCCTTTAGTAAGTTTTCAAAAATTAAGTAAAAAAATTCAACAATTTTAAAATTTTTTAATATTAAATTGTCCTGATTGACTGATTCTCATTATATAAATTCTGCTATAGCATAAAATCTCTTTGCCATTAATTCGAGGGGCGGGGCTACATCCGTGTCGTTTGTGATGTCACAAAACACGCAACGCGTCTTTCCAACCAATCTTGTAAGACGTGCAGATTTCCGAAGGACGTCCACATCGTATGGAAACGTTCAGCCACAGAGCCTTGTGTGCTAAGTGAGCCGGCTAGCTGACTTACTCAATGTTATAGCACGCTAAACAAATCTGTGGTTGTCGTGGTAACGGAACGTTCAGCTGTTACATAGACCAGTGCAAATGGAGACTCTGATGCTGAAATTTCAGTGTTATTTGGGATGGAAAGAGGACTTGGGGGCGTATAAAAATTTGCATATTCATAGTCATGGCATTTTTAATGAGGGTCGAAGTTTAGTCCTCACTGTGCGCTCGAGTCGATTCAGAAAGTTTTTTTTTTCCTCCATTTTGTACCATGAATTCAAAATTCAACCAGCCAGGTTATTTATCAATTCATTTACAATTGTAATAAAATGTGACTTTATTAATGGATTTAAATAGCAAATGTTTTCCTTCTCCTGAACATTACTCTGTAAGATATAGTGTATTTACAATATTTTTTTTAAACCTGTATGATCATTTTTGTATTAGAGGGCAAATATGTAACAATGCTTTTTGCTGTTTTCGTTATAGATCACTGGCTCTGGTTTTTTTTTTTGTGTTTGTTTTATCAGTGTGACATTTCAACAAAGCTCAAACTCTCAAACTCTCACGTGACCTTCAAACGTTTACCACATGTTCAGGGACTTCGCTCGCGGGCTCCAAGCTTTTATGACCCCAACATTGATTTTTTGGAGGCTATTTTTTATTGACCTGGATTTTATTTGCCTTCTGATTACGAGATAATTTTGAAGTCAGGACTCTATAAACATGTGGAGTGTGAGACCACACACACACACACACACACACACACACACACACACACACATCTGCATCACTACCAGGAACTGTTTCTATTTTACAAACATGCGAGAAATACCAAACAGTGCTGCTACTGACTGAAAGAATGCGATGATGAAACAGAGAGCAGTGACGAGGTGCGAAACGGTGAGAAAACACTTCCTGATTGTGGTTTAGGGACTTTGGGACTGTGGCTTTCACACGAACATCACCTCACTGTTCAGTACTTTACTGTTACTGTTGTACTGACTTCCAGAAATGTGGTAGGAGTCAGGGCATTTATTATCATCTCCAGTCAGGGCATTTATCCATTCATTCATTCACCCATCCATCCACTTATTCACCCATCATTCCATCAATCCACCACCTATCTATCCATCCATCATCCATCCACCCATTCAGTCATCAATCCATCCATCCATCCACCTAATCCTTCCATCCATCATCCCATCCATCCAGGCACCTATTTCATCCTTTCAGCCATCAATTCCTCCATCAATCCATCATTCCATCCATCCATGCACCTAATCCTTCCACCCATTATCTCATCCATTGTCCATCCATCCATCCACCCATTCATCCATCTTTATATCCCCCATTCATCCATCCATCCATCCACCCAATCAATCCATCCATCATCCCATCCCTCCATTCATCCATCCACCTAATCCATCCATCCATCATCCCATTCATCCATCTATCCATCCATCCATCCATTCATCCATCTATCCATCCATCCATCCATCCATCCATCCAGCTAATCCATCCACCCATCATTCCATTAATCCATCCACCAATCCATCCATCCATCCGGGATGCTGTCTGCCCAATTTAAAAATTGACAAAATTCATATTATGTACAGAGTATGTACAAAGAGAAACCCCTTTTCCAGAAAAGTTGGGACACTTTCTAAAAATGCAATAAAAACTGTCATTTTAAAAACTAAATATTTGTAATTTGTTAATTCACTTGAAGATTTATTTAACAGACAAAGGGACAAAAAAAAGGTTTTCAGTGTTTTCAATAATGAAATTTATTGTATTTGTTAAATATAAACAAATTTAGAAGCTTAGAAAACACATTAAAAAAATTTCTGGAAATGGGGTTTGTATGTCCATCCATCTACCCACCCACCCATCTATCTATCTATCTATCTATCTATCTATCTATCTATCTATCTATCTATCTATCTATCTATCTATCTATC
>JAOVVH010000052.1:17900464-17913255 GCA_028566435.1 Scorpiodoras heckelii
CACACACACACACACACACACACACACACACACACACACACACACACACACACACACACACACACACACAAACATCTCAAACAGGCATTCTGAACGTCAGTGTGCCCGCTGCATTAGCTGTAGAAGTCAAGGTCAGTCGTATTTAATGTACTTTTTATTCTCAGGTATTTAATAGTTATTAATAATTATTAATCATAATAATAACAAATATAGCCGCAAGCGGCAGTGAGCGGGGTCCAAGCATAAGGAGCATAATTAAGCCTGATGGACTTTCCAGACAGATGTGGGCAATCAAAATTCTCAATCAGGCTTCCAGTTTGTCATAACTGTTAATTGTATATTAGGTGTCAGAGTTAAACCATTTGATGATCTCTATTCTGTACAAAACGTGACGTTCCAGTGAAGTTATTATGCCTTCGTGTCTACTTTAACCTTGTTAAACCAGCATTATGTTACTGCTGTAGCTGCTGGAGGTGGCACTCGTTTAAACTACGATATACATTTTTATATAAAGGGACACCAGATAAATCATGATTAATAGAGAGCAAAGAAGAACAAACTAATTTCTGATAAACAAATCTGTTTTCAATTCATGGAGATAAAAATCACTGTTTGTGTTTAGTGGATCTGTTAACGTATGTGACCCAACTACACACTGCTTTTGTACTTTTGACTTCAGAAGCTGAAGAGGCTGGAAAACACGTTTAATCTGCTGAAATGTGTTGTATATTAAGAACTTGGTCTATTATTAATTAAATAATGAAAAATCTTCAAGTACTTATTCACTAAAGCTGTCAAATAAATGTAGTGAAAGCACAGTGTTTCCCTCTGAAATGTAGTACAGTGGAAGTTTAATAATGTATAAGTGCCTCCATATTGTACTTAAGTGCAGTGCTTGAGAAAATTTACTCAGTTAATTTCCTTCTGTGTATACATCAGCAATTTGTTAATAACTTTTTGAAAGAATCAGTTACTGCTCCACATGCGAAACAAAAACGTCACAAAATCAGCCGCAAATTACCAAACAACAGTGAGTCAGTTCTTTCCTTCAGGATTTCGTACATTAATTGGAATCCTAACAGAAATCGAGGCTTAAACCACCAGCCTGGGTCTTATTCACAGAAAGACAATAAATAATAGGAAGCCAGAGTTTATCGAAGGCATCGATTTGTCATAACAGTTGAAGTCACGTCTTCAGACATGACGTGTGCTTAAGTTTAAATGTAACCACTTTTTGACCTTTGCATATTATACAGTAAAATCCCCAGTCTTAAATGAACACATAGAGTGTTGATTAAATACCTTAAAGTGTTTATGTAACTCCAAGTGGGTGTTAGTTCAACTCTCTGGGTGTTCATTTAACTGGACTGGGGATTTTACTGTGTAGGGAAGAGATTCGTATTAAGTAGTAAAATATTATAACGCAAATGGTTCAGTTTCCAGAGTAAATTGTATTTGTAAATAAGTTGTTTAGCTGTCAGAGTTGTACCAATTGATGATCTCTAGTTTCATATAAAATGTATCATAAAGTCCAATCATAAAGTCCTTATTCCCGTGGCGTTACACGCGTTCTTGCCTATGCATTTGTGTTTTAGCTCTGCAGAATGATAATTTGCTGATATTAGCCAAATTTTAAAGATATTGAGCTGACATTGAAAATTTTAGCTTGCACCTGGTTTACTTGGATGCATCATACACAGTATGACCTTTGTACAATGCTCATTTGCATAAATACAGTTTTTCAGTGTTATAGCACCCCGTAGTGAGATATGTGCACCAAATTCGGTAGGCTGGTTTGAAATATTGTGCTTGGTCAGCCTGTAAAGTTTTATTACAATGGGTCACAGCTGTTTGGCTCTGAGCAAAGTGGATTTTTTTTTTTTTAGCATGTGGCAGCCATATTGGTTAGAAATGTCAACATGTTTTTGACAATCATTGAAAAGGAACCTATGTTAAACACTGTCACACAACTTTCATGAAAAAAAATAATCCAAAACTGTAAAAGAAGTTCATAAAAGTACTATTCATATTTAGCATTTTAAGCGCCCCTGAATGGCTCTGAACGGTTTTTAAGTTTGGTCTCAATCAGATAGGGAACATTTCAGATTTAGCCACATGGGTTGACAAAGCACCACCTCCAGTGTAGATGTACTGCTGCGATTTGGGGTTAAAACTGATACTTATTTACCTACATGATCTCCAGATTGCAGCAAGAGCAGGTCTGAGGTGAACCGATTAAAATCCAAGGACTAGTTCATGAAAAGTTGAGCCTGAGAAGCTGGAGGGACTACAATCACCTCAGTTGATGAGTTAAAATACATGATATTGTAATCTGTGATGGAGGAATACGTTTAAGCCAGCTACCAGTCTGGCAGATAACATTTCAATAGTATTTTTGTTGCTGTTTTTTTTTTACTGTAGTATTTCACTCGACAGAAATTGGTGACAATCTGGGTGGCTTCGGATGCTGTTCCATACACACTCCTCTGGAGCACTTCAGTGCTTCATCTCCTGTCTGGCTAGCGTTGATCCGCTTCATGTAAATACACCATCAAGCTTTCATAATGAATAATTACGTCTGTCTGTACGAAGAGTTCACCTTCAATGTTTAAACAAACATCCTTTATGTTACCTGCTTATTCTCAGCGAGGAACAAAAAAACGTATGAGACGGATTATTGGAACAGGATGTGTGTTTTTTCCCCCCCACAACCAGCCTAATTATGATTAGGCGAAAATAGATGACATGCATAATGTGCCTTGGTGTAATGAAAAATCCATTTATCATTTCAATCTTGCATCATGCAGAACCGTTCAAGCAAACACTGCATCACTTCAAGCTTTTAAGGGGTCAGCAGGATTCTCTATTTGCATAAAAAACTCATTAATATTGCATACGTAAAAGCTCTTTATGGATTTGTTTTAAAAAAAAAAAAAGAACAAAGAAAACCCCTGCTGAAGATTAACAGCACGTATAGCAGCAAGATTTTTCTAATCAACTAGCATGAGCGCGTAATTTCACGTCAAAGTGCATTTCTCAAAAAGTATAGCCTCATTCCTAACTGAACCAACAGCATAGCTAAATAACTACCTAGCAGAAAAAAAAGCAGTTTATACATTGTATAACCGTCAAATTATATTTTCTAAACATGTTTACCTCATCCTTAGCCAGTAATCTTTAGCCAGAAAATCTTTATGAACAAAACTAGCTATTTCTTCTAGCTAGTAGATATCCAATGTAACAGTTTATTATATTTCCCCCTTTTTTTAAAAAAAGTAAATTAGCGTGTGCTAGCACGAAAGCTGGCTAACTGGCTAGTTAGATTGTGGATTCATTTATAGTCGTTTTTCTAACAAGCTAACAGAATTAGCTGGATAGCTGTTTATGAACATTCTGACACTGCTAGCTTAGCAACACTGAGAAACACTTAACTGGGATAAACTGTATTGCTCAAAGAACATTACCTCATCTTTCTCTAACATAAGAGCTAATTTCCCTTTTCAGCATGATAGCCCAGGATAGCTAGCTAGCAACACTGCCTCTAAATGTATTTCTCAAAATAAAAAAAGCAATAAATAAATAAATAAATAAATAACACAACCACAACAACTTTGTTCAAGTGCAAACTAGCTAATAGAATAAAGTTGCTGACTTGTTGATTATTATATTTGATATAGGATATTTACTGTATGAGTCAGCGTCTTTGAAGCTAACATACTGGCTATGCTAGTTAGCTAGTTAGCAAAGAAGTAAAGAAGTAGCTAGTTCTGCTAGCTAGTTAGCAGCACCGCCAAACACAGGGCTTTACGTAATTTAAAAAAAAAAAAAAAAAAAAAAGTAATCCTCTTGTTCAAGAATTATACAGCTACCTGACTAGCTCAGGACACAGGATACTGTAGCATGAAAGCTGTTTATGAAGACACTCTGCTAGTTTGTTAACAACACTGCCATAATGAACTATGTCTCATTTCCAAAGGTACATTTTCTTAATTAAAAAGAAATTGCAAGAGGTCGCATGACATTGCGCTTAAAGCACTTCTAGAAAAATTGTGGTACTGTACTCTAATGCGGGGTTTGGGTTTGTTGGAGAGTGTGAACTCTGCTACTGAAGTGCTTATTGCCATGGACTCCTGAGGGAGAGAGAGAGAGAGAGAGAGAGAGAGAGAGAGAGAGAGAGAGAGAATCCCTTTTATAAACACGGTGTCAGGTGTTCATTAAGATGTTGGGTTAAACACTAGAGACGGTTAACGGGACTGAGAGGAGCACGAGGGCAAATTCTTGGCAGTTCAACAGATCATATGGATGCTTTATTTTCCTGATGTATTGTAATGTATTCTTTGCATACTCCATTCAAACTATGAATGCTGTAGTCCATCTTCCAGCTCAAAGATGCGTCAGTTTCAGAAATGTCTGAAGCAGCTCTAGTGCCAAAATGCTCACCTTAAAGCCATCAATAGGATGATGCCAGATTCGTGGTACAGCTACAAATAGAGTAGCAGCGACGGTGAAACGTAAATGAAACATGCTAATTAAAACAGAACTTATACAGTAGATATGTATCACCTCAGGCTCACTATAAAAGAACGTTTTGTGTTCACGTGAGCCCATTGCTCTGTCTATCATTGGAGGATCTTCACAGTATAATCTGACACGGAGAACACGCGTTACAGGTAACATTAGCGTACTAGAGTAAACTGTTAAGTCAAAATAAGCAGACTACTTTTTCGTCTCTTTTTTTGTCTTTTAGGATCAAGTGAAAAGTTTTATTTGTGATTTTACCGATACAGCGTTCATAAGCAGTCTTAAGTGCATGACATATTTCAGTGTTTATCAGAAGTAACAGCAAGCATTACGAGTGGAAGATGAGGGCTTCATCTACCTCTTTAAGAGTCAGAAGTGCACTTCAGTGTGTTTCTTTTTTTTTTTTTTTTGAAAGGGCGCCAGTGTTCCACTGATGTTTATGTCAACACTCATTCATCTTCATTAAGCTCTCTGGTAAAGGTCACACTGGAGCTGGACTCCATCCTGGGAATCCACCACCAATTCAATTCTCATGTTTTCCCCCTGGGTTTCGTGCTGGTTCTCCAGTTTTCTCCCATCTTCCAAAGACAAGACTGTAGGTGGATTGGTGACACTAAAATGCCCCTAAGTGAGAACAAGTGTGTCCCAGAATAGACTCCACATCAACCGCAGTTCTAACCAGGATGAATACTCAAGATGAATAACATTTTTAATTCTATCCTTTGCAGGTGTCCATCTTCATTAAATGATGCTTCCCTACAACTGCACTTCATCCCAAGGCTCGTACGTGATCCCGGACCCGTCATGGTGCCCGGAATCTGGCGAGTGCATCTTGTGGAACGTGAGTTCAGAACATGTGGTGGATTTGTGCAGGGACCGCGGGTTGTACGTGGAAAGCCATTTAGGACCGCGCCGCTCTCCGCTCTTCCTGCCAATCTGCATCATGTATTTGGTCATCTTCTGCTTTGGATCGCTGGGCAACACGCTAACATGCACCGTGATCATACGGCACCGTTCCATGCACACACCCACCAACTTCTACCTGCTCAGCCTGGCCATTTCAGACCTGCTTGTGCTCCTCTTGGGCTTGCCTTTGGAGCTTTACGAGCTCTGGTCCAACTATCCGTTCCTGCTGGGAACCGGAGGATGCTACTTCAAGACGTGCCTGTTCGAGACAGTGTGTTTCGCCTCAGTGCTCAACATTACAGCCGTCAGCGCCGAGAGATACCTCGCGGTCGTACACCCGCTACGTGTTAGACACGTCATGACACATGGTCACGCCAGACGGGTCGTCGTGACTATATGGATCATGTCGTTTCTTTGTGCCTTGCCCAACACCAGCCTGCACGGCATGACGATGTTGCCTCCGAAGTTCGGCTGGAGTTTTCCTGAGTCGGCCGTGTGCGGCCTGGTGAAGCCTGCATGGATCTACGGGCTGCTTGTCCAGCTCACTGCGCTCTTCTTCTTCGTCATCCCCATGACGAGCATCGGCGCACTCTACCTGCTCATCGCACTCCAGCTGCGCCAGGAAACGCGGCTACTGCAGGACGACACCAAAACCTGGCTCTCAGGAGCACAGAGCACGCTGCAGAAAACACGTCATTGCCAAGTCACCAAAATGCTGTGTGAGTGGCTTTTAACTTTGTGCATAGTACATAGTTTGGGATTTATTTTTGTCTTGATATGTCTTATTTGCCACTTGTCAGGTTAACATACGGTGCAGAAAGATGGAGCACGGCCCACGTTATCAAAAGTTCTTCCATGCGATAACAACCATCCAGAAGCTTAATAAAAGTCCTTTTTTAAAACTATGATGTCACTTACTTGTTGTTTTTGATCTGCAGTCGTGTTGGTGGTGGTGTTTGCCATCTGCTGGGCGCCGTTTCACATCGACCGTGTCATGTGGAGCTACATCGACGACTGGAGCGAAGAGCAGCACCACGCCTTCGAGTTCGTTCACCTGATCTCAGGCGTGTTCTTCTACCTGAGCTCAGCCGTTAACCCTGTCCTGTACAGCCTCATGTCCTCGCGCTTCAGGGAGCTGTTCCGGGAGGTCGCGTGCCGAAAGGCTGAGCAGAAATGCAACATTACGCAGGTCACCTTTCGCACCATGGCGACGTGTTAATCAGTTTTGCGAGACACATTGTGTCATGTCTTAATGTACAGAGAGGGAGGATGGGAGAAAACTGGGGAAAAGCTGTTCAGTGATAGTCATAATATACACTCAGGTCTTATTTGTATTGGTGTTTTATTGTTTTCAGATATTTTTCTTCACACTCAGCTAAAGAATTCTTTTGTGAGTCTTTTTCCCTACAACAGCAAAATTGGGCCATAAATCATACAATAAAAACACTGCAACCAGTTTACTTAAAAAAAAATAAGTATTTTGTTGAATTAATTTAAAATAATAAGTTAAAGAATGTGAGCCACAGATGTTGTTCCGTGAACTTAATATTTAAAGTTCAATGAACTTAAAATTTTGAGTGCAACCAGTGAACTTTTTAAGTACTTCTTTTTTTACAGTGAAACCGCTTTTGTTTGCTCCAGAATAAAATCCCAAAATATAAAGAAATTAGTGATTTAAAACACATTGACACGTCACACAGCACCGCATTGCCACCCATGATGTTCTCACGTCAAAAAAGTCTGAAATCCTAGCTAGAAAAAAAAGACTATGTACGTGTATTTAGCTGTTTCTGTTTTCACTGGAACCGCTGGAAACGTGAACTTGGTCAGCACCACATTCATCAGCACCATACCTCATACCTCATAAAATTACCAGCAAATCACAAGTTCTTCACTCAGATAACTACACTTTTATGGAAACAAACAGACAGACTCTTTAAATAAAACCAAACTGACTAAAGCAGCTAGCTAACTAAATATGCTAGCAAGATTTTTATACAGTCAGGTCAGCTACGTTAGCTAGCCACAAACTGTTTAATTAAAGCATTAAAAATAGAACGATCGTTTGCCTTTACATCTGTAGACCATCACAGAATATCACATGGCAGATTATTATGTTCTGTGCACATAAACACGATGAATTAAAACCAGAATTAGCAGCGAGTCCATCAGTCAGTGAGTGAATCTGTGAGTCAATAATTCAGTGAGAGAATTAGTGAATCTTGTGCAGCAGTCAGTGAGTTACTGAGTGAGTCAATTACTCAGTGAGTGAGTCAGTCAGTTAGTGAGTGAAGCAGGGCGACGCTCATTCAGTGAATGAGTCAGTGAATCAATCAGTCAGCGACTGAGATAGTGAATCTGTGAGTCAATGAGTTACTGATTGAGTCAATTAATCAGTGAGTGAATCAGTCAGTCAGCAGTTAGTGAATCTGAGTCAATGAGTTACTGAGTGAGTCAATCAGTCAGTGAATCAGTCAGTCACTGAATCTGTGCGTGAGCCAACGAGTTACTGAGTGAATCAATTAGTCAATGAGTGTGTCAAGCAGTTAGTGAGTCTCTCAATCAGTGAAGGAGTCAGTAAATCAATCAGTCAATGAGTGAGTTAGTGAATCCACAAGTCAGTGAATTAACAATTGAGTCAATTAGTCAGTGAGTGAGTCAGTGAATCAATCAGTTAGTGAGGGAGTTAGTGAATCTGTGAGTCAATGAGTTACTGAGTGAGTCAATCAGTCAGTGAATCAATCAATCAGTGAATCTGTGCGTGAGCCAATGAGTTACTTAGTGAGTCAATCAGTGAGTGAGTAAATCAGTGAGACTCTCAATCAGTCAATGAGTGAGTTACTGAATCCGCAAGTCAGTGAGTTACCGATTGAGTCAATTAGTCAGTGAGTGCGTCAGAGAATCACAGCGAGTTAGTGAATCCGTGAGTCTGCGTGAACCAGTGAGTTACAGAGTGAGTCAATTAATCAGTGAGTGAGTCAGTGAATCAATCAGACAGCGAGTGAGTTAGTGAATCTGTGAGTCAATGAGTAACTGAGTGAGTCAGTCAATCAGTGAATTTGTGTGTGGGCCAGAGTTACTGAGTCAATCAGTCAGTGAGTGAATCATGACTAGCACTGCTTGCATAACATTAGGTATAAAGCACATTAGCGAAACGTTAGCTGATCATCTGTGTTCTTTCTTATTTATTCATTTTTCAGATTTCTATACAGAAACTTTTCTCATGTTAAATGTTTTCAGATGAAAATGTGACTGTGCTTCGAATGTGTCTTCAGAGAGAAAGTGTATGCTTTTTAAAAGAAAAACCTCAGAATCATCACTTTTCAAGATCTACAGCAATGAAGCACATTTTCTGACAATAAAAGAAAGAGGCCCAAATCTTCTGAAATCCTGAACTTTTGCTTCTTTCTGAATTAAGACTTTTAAGTTTTGTGTATAAGCCGCTCAGCTTAGCCATGTATAATTCTGTGTGTTGCGTGTTGTTGAAAGTAAAATGTCAGTATTTCTGAGACTGTACAGACATTAGAATGAGATTAGAGATGGCGTCACTGGTAGGTTTCACAAGTAATGAGCCGTGCTGCTGTTTAGAGTTTTGAGGTGCCAGTAAACCCTTCGTTGCGGTGCCCGTCTGAGTGGAACTCTACGCTGTGAAGGAAAACAGAGCTTTGCACTGACACGCCAAGTATTTAAACCTGCGAGAGACTCCTCCATACATGGCTACGACTGACATCCTTCTCCGTGTCTCTATGGAAGCCTGAAAAAGCTGTGTGGCAGCCACTAATGGACAAACAGGCTGATTTAAACGTTGTATATTTATGTCTCATAAAGTTCAGACACAAGTGACTGTCGTGTTCAGTGTCACACAGGAGCTATAAAACAAGAAAAAACGTTTGACTGTTATCCTGTTTTAACATTTCTGCGTGATTTAAACCCAATAAATCCCACAGAATATAATCACAAGTCCAGAGTGAGTCAGTGAATCAATCGGTGAGTGAGTCAATGAATCAGTCACTGAGTGTGTTAGAGAATCCGTGAGTGAGTCAGTAAGTTACTGAGTGAGTCAATTAGTCAGTGATTGAGTCAATGAATCAATCAGTCACTGAGTGTGTCAGTGAATCAATCAGTGAGTGAGTGAGTGAATCAGTCACTGAGTGTGTTAGGGAATCCGTGAGTGAGTCAGTGAGTTACTGAGTGAGTCCCTTAGTCAGTGAGTGAGTCAATGAATCAATCAGTCACTGAGTGTGTCAGTGAATCAATCAGTGAGTGAGTCAGTGAGTTACTGAGTGAGTCCCTTAGTCAGTGAGTGAGTCAATGAATCAGTCACTGAGTGAGTCAGTGAATCAATCACTGAGTGAGTCAGTGAGTTACTGAGTGAGTCCCTTAGTCAGTGAGTGAGTCAATGAATCAATCAGTCACTGAGTGAGTCAGTGAATCAGTCAGTGAGTGGGTCAGTGAGTTACTGAGTGAGTCCCTTAGTCAGTGAGTGAGTCAATGAATCAGTCACTGAGTGAGTCAGTGAATCAATCACTGAGTGAGTCAGTGAGTTACTGAGTGAGTCCCTTAGTCAGTGAGTGAGTCAATGAATCAATCAGTCACTGAGTGAGTCAGTGAATCAATCAGTAAGTGAGTCAGTGAGTGAGTCAATGAATCAATCACTGAGTGAGTCAGTGAATCAATCAGTGTGTGAGTTAGTGAATCTGTGAGTGAGTCAATGACTTACAGAGTGAGTCAAGTAGTCAGTGAGTGAGTCAGTGAATCAGTCAGTTAGTCATTGAGTGAGTCAATGAATCAGTCAGTCAGTCTTTGAGTTAGTGAATCTGCGAGTGATTCACTTAGTTACTGAATGGGTCGGTTAGTTAGTGAGTCAGTGAATCAGTCATTGACTGAGTCAATGAGTAAGTTAGTGAATCTGTGAGTGAGTCACTGAGTTACTGAGTGAGTCAATCATTCAGTGAGTGAATCAATGAGACAATCAATCAGTGAATTGTTCAGTGAATCAGTGAGTGAGTCAGTCAGTCAGTGAGTGAACCAATAAGATAAATGAATCAGAGTATCAATGAGTGAGTCAGTTACTCAGTCAATCAGTGAGTGATTCAGTGATGAGTGAGTCAGTCTGTCTGTGAATAAACACACCTCAGAAAGCCTCACAGTAAATCACAAAGCAGTGTGACAAAATTTATTAGACAGAACTTCTGGAGAATTATGTTTTATTAAAATTGTTTCATTTTTTATTACAGCTTTATAAAAGAAGATGAGACAACTGTTCCATAAAATCCCTACATGGCAGAGTGCAAAGAGCGGCATGCAAACAACAGAGCAACTGGAACTCAAATCTTCTAAACACTGTAATAAAAAAGTGTGGATGGTTTAAAAAAGAAGAACACCATGTGTGTCTGTGTGTGTGTGTGTGTGTGTGGTCCATGTTTTTATATCTTGGTATGGAAATAAACCCTATTTCTTCATGGGAATCAGCCAAAATCTCCACACGGATAGGAATATCTGATCATTTTGACCTTGTGGGGACATTTGGCTGGTCTCCGTGAAGAAAGAGGGTTTTTTAAACTGCCTTTTAATTACTGAGTTTAAAGACGGGCAAAGCATTATTTAGCTGTATTGATAATGTCAATGGAAAGTCCTAACTAGAATAGCAAGAAAATAGTGTGTGTGTGTGTGTGTGTGTGTGTGTGTGTGTGTGTGTGTCTCAGGTCTTCTTGCCGGAGTACCTCTTCTCAAATTGGGCCACATCAAACTTGCGCTTGCAGCCTGCGTAGTTCATGTAGCGCACTTTACCGAAAATGGGCCGCTCGGCCCAACCCTGATCATGAATCCCACAGATCGACCACATGCAGCCTGCAGACACACGGGACAGCAACAGCTCAGGGTACAGTAACATGTACACAGTGTACACACACACACACACACACACACACACACGGGACAGCAACAGCTCAGGGTACAGTAACGTACACAGTGTACACACACACACACACACAAACACACACACACACACACACGGGACAGCAACAGCTCAGGGTCCAGTAACGTACACAGTGTACACACACACACACACACACACACACACACACACACACACACACACAAAAAACACAATTAATAAGAAAGAAAGAAAGATCTACAAAAATTAAGAAAATAAAAGAAACATAGAAGGACAATGAAATAGAAAGAAACAATAAAAAGTTAATTTTAATTTTTTGTAAAAAAGAGAAAAAGAAAAGAAGAGCAACATAAGAACAAGAAAAAATAAAAGCAAAGAAAGAGAAAAATAAAAGATTAAAAAGTAGTATGAGAAGAAAATAGAAAAAAGAAAGAAAATTTACATATAATCAGCAAATTAAAAGAGAAAAGAAACGGAAGATTAAACATTAAAGAATAAAAAAATAGAAAAAGACGTTGAAAGAAAGAAAATGGAGAAAGAGAAAGAACAAAGAGAAAGAAAGAAACTCAAACAGAACAACATTTGTTATTAAAGTTTTATAAAAAATTTCATTCACACAGGAAAGAAGCAACTGCAGAGAAACTCTCAGACATTTGACCTTGCTGTGACCTTGAGCCTGTTTGGACCCCAATCTGATCAGATCGTCTGCTGGTTACGATGAAAACTTCATCTAAATCCTACAAACCCTGAGAGAAAGGCTAAAGCGCTGCCGTGTCTCTCACCCACGTATCCGTTCGGGTCGCAGCCGTCCAGTGCGTAGCGATCGTTCAGGTAGATGGAGACGTTCACCGCCTCCTCGGGGGAACATGTCCACTCCAGGATCTTCTTAGCCCAGTACATGCGCAAGAAACCGTGCATCTTCCCCTCTAACACGATCTGTCTCTGGGCGGCGACACACACACACACACACACACACACACACACACACACACACACACACGTATGTATTAAAGGAATTAGGCTAACATGGCTAGAAATGCCATTTGCATGGCGGACAGAAGCTTGTTAGCAACATGAGCCTTATAGCTTCAGCGTAAACCTGCCTTCCTGTACCTGTGCAGCGTTCCACAGCGGGTCCTGCGTGTCTGCGTTTTCCAGCTGCTCCCGTGTGTACACGTAAGGCCGAACGTCTTTAGCGTGATCCTGCAGCGTCTTCTTCGCCCAATCATACGCACCTGAGGACACGACACAAAGGCACCCTAAACACTGAGGCCACACCTCCTTCACTGAGACAGAGGTACTGAGGCCACACCTCCTTCAATGAGACAGAGGCACTGAGGCCACACCTCCTTCACTAAGACAGAGGCACTAAGGCCACATCTCCTTCACTGAGACAGAGGCACTGAGGCCACACCTCCTTCACTGAGACAGAGGCACTGAGGCCACACCTCCTTCACTAAGACAGAGG
>JAOVVH010000052.1:17928789-17940059 GCA_028566435.1 Scorpiodoras heckelii
AAATGAACTTTTTTGATTGTAGCAAATGGCTGCAATGAAGCAAAGAGTGAAAAATTTAAAGGGGTCTGAATACTTTCCGTACCCAGTGTAAATATAATAGTGTAATAGTATTTCATAATAAATGTACAAGTCACAAAAAAACCCCTAAACCTTTAAAGAGTAAAACGAACCTGTGAAATGATTAATATAATGTCAGATAATCAGCCTAACCGTCACGCAGTATCGTGGCAGCACAGACGTGATTAAGTCATTTTACTAAACTCGTCTTTCATAGGAAACATTTCTGGATGCAACTCCACCTCATTTCTGTTTATCCTCTTACATATTTTCAGTTTCATGTCATCTTGATTTGTTTAAAAAAATGTAAAAAATTTGTTTGCTTGCTTTTTAGACGAATCACAGAATCCTCAAATTTCATCCGATCTGGTTCTTTTTTTTTTGGGCGACATTTTGTTTAGACGTTTTCCCTCACTGTCGAGTTGTTAAACCCGTTACCACTCGTTAGTGAGTATCAAGGCTTGTATCTGGACCGTAATTTGGACTGTAACCTTCCCCCAGTCACCCTTTTATTTCCGGACTAAATTGTTAACGAAATACTACTTCCTCACGCCCTGACAAGTAAAGATGAAACGAAGTGGCTGGCACACAACTGAGATCGCAGTAGCTGTCTCAAAGCAGTGCTCGTTTTCTTTTCCAACCAATCGTTTACATTCTCACTGCCCCACGCAACGTTCTCATTGGTTGATTTTATTTTCCCCTGCTAACGCCAACACGAGCGAGCGAACCTTCTCAGAGCCTATGAACAAATCTAGTTAACTTAAAACACCGAACCAAATCCTCAGCTTCACCGGCGTGGGAAGGAACAAGCGAGAGGATCCGCCGACACGTTTCTCTTATATTCGAACCGAAAGAAAGAAAGAGTGTAAACTGTAGTTCCTTATACTTTTTGGATTTAACGTGGGTGGAAGCCATCTGAAAAGGCACCTGAGGACACGTGATTCTCAGAGTGGTGCTGTATTAGACAGTGAGTAAAACGTTGCCTAAAATTTTAACCGGAAAAAGTCCACTGAAAAAAAAAAGACTAAAAATGCGACTTTAAACCGAGTACAATTTTCAGTAAATAACTACAACTAAATTTATAACTCTTGTCAAAATTAAGGCTAGTTTTCAGAGAGCCACGTGATCGATAAGGCAGTTTCCGACATGTCGACGTTACGCGTAAAGTCCTGCGTGCCGTGCTGCTACGTTAAACTCACCCGCCTTAACCATAACGATGTCATTCCTCTCAACCATCTTCGCCATAACACCAAACCATCCTGTCTTCTGTTTAAGCAAATTTAACGGGCTACCAGCTGCTAGAACGAGAAACAGGATTAACCAATCAGGATCCTACATTTTCCCCCATTTGTGTTTGAAGCCTACTAGCCTACTCACTTTCAGTCGAGCGCCACATAAAGGTATTTTATTTTCCGCACATAAACATAAAAAAAAAAAATGATGATAATATTAATATCAACATTGACAGATCATATTTGAATTTATTTGCACAGATGATTAAAAAAAAAATAATTTTCTGATTACGTCACTGAAAGCTGAAAACGTTTTTTTAGAAACGTTTTTAACACCAGAAGGAGTCGGAGTCGCAGTTGGAGTACTGAAGCACTGCCATGCCATATCTGTCTTTTATGTGCTTTCTTTCGCAATGCAACACGTTTACCGAACCAAATTCAGCCACTAGGCGAAAGAATAAATAAAACTCCCGTACAGTGTCGTACAGCGTAAACCCCACAGTTGTGTTTTTGGGAATGAACGAGACGCAGCCGTTTTAAGCGTCTCGCTCAATATCAGTTCAGACGCGCCGGCTGCGTCTCGTTTCAAGCGGCCGGACGTGAAGCATAAACAAAGCGGAAACACAAGAGTCTGGGTGAAGAGACAGAGCGGGAGCGTAGTAAGAAAAAAAAATCCATCCGTAAATTTTTCATTTCTTTTCCATTTTGTCCCCCTGAACTGAAGATCGTTCTTCACTTCATCTTCAAGGACACATTCTCTGTACACACTTTACAAAATAGAAATACATGTACATTCACTCATGTGACCCTTTCACATTCGCAGTTGAGAGGTAAAAACAAACGGCCGTTAGTGTTTGAACCCGCTGCTTTTATCTGACGTGTGTGATTATAAACATACGTATGTGTGTGCGTGCGTGTATGTGTGTGTGTGTGTGCTGGCTGCACTTCCATTCTTTTTAACTGACTTTACTGGGTCGAGTGAGAGAAAAACGTTTCGTTACAGTTGGGACGTGTGAACGTAGCAGCCCTGGAATAAATAACTGACTGGTGATTTGACACAAGCAAATAATAATAATAATAATAATAATAATAATATATACTTTATACTTTTTTTTTCCTTTCATGTATGATCAGTTCCGAAAAATAGACTCTTGCTCGAAAACGGCTTTAAAAAATAAACCCTCGTCATGGCTTTTTTTTTCTTCATCTTTAAAAAAAAAAAAAAAAAATGAAAGAAAGAAAAACAAGAAACACTTCTGTATTGGTTCTGGTCCCCTCACACACACACACACACACACTCATATGTACTCAGACATGCACACACAAACACACATGTACACTGAAGCGCTGCTGGTTAAAGCTGGTGCCGAGCGAGGACGTGTCTGTGGACGTGTGCGCGTGTGAGACGGCTAAGCGGAGGAGATGCTGGGCTGCGGCGGGTTCGAGGCCGGCGTCGGCGTCTGCGTCTGCATGGGCGTGGACGTGCTGGCCGTGTGAGCCGAGAGCTGAGAGAGCTGCTCGTTGTTGGCCAGAGATTTGAGCACGGCGTTCTCGCGCTCCAGCACCGAGTTCCTCTCACACAGCTCCTTAATCTGCTCCTTCAACACCTCCACCTCCTCGCGCACGGCGTACATCAGGTGGCTCTTCACCAGATCCTGCACAAGAGACCAGCGTTTACAGACAGGAAGCCACAGGGAGATGAATCAGCCACAGGGTGGTGAGATGAAGCCCAATTACTCTCACAACCCTGAAGGTGATTATTCACCAGTAATAACAGCTCAATAACACAATTATTCTTTTATAACCACATTTAATGCTGTTACTTATGTTATAACAGCTATAAACAAATAAAAAAACTAGAGCTTTACCTCTGACCTCTGACAACACACTGACACTGGAGACTCCTTCCGTAAATGTTAAACATGCATGACATTTTTGTGGCGCATCCCCTGTACAAGCCCTTGTTATAACCTGTTACTATAGAAACGACATATTGGTGCGAGTCCGTGAATGTAAACCTGCGTTACTGACAGAGCTGCTGTCCTACGCCTTCAACGCCTTCTCTTCTGACCAATCAGAACCCAGGACTCGTAAACAAGATTGCAACTTACGCCACTCGCGCTTCCAATCGGCTACAGGTTGTCACTCGTATAAGCCCCGCCCCTAGTTTCCCGGTGACACCAAGGCACGTGACTTGGGTATAAACTCAACCTATAGCTGATGAAGGAACTCCGACACTGTTTAGACATCAACATTTCCGATTATATTTTACGGTTGTTACACTTTAAACGACAATTATTGTTGGTGTTGCTCTTTGATGTTGTGGTGTACACACGGAAAGCAGTTCTGCAGATTTCTGCTGAACAAACCCGAGGTGAAGCCTGAGGCTGGAACTGCATGTCGGGACACGTGTGTGTGTGTGTGTGTGTGTGTGTGTGTGTTTAAGAGAATAGAGATGACAGTTGGATCCTGGTGGTTTTGAGTCGTTTGAATAGAGCACAGGTATAGGTATGTCCTGCAGCGTTTCTCACTGGTATCATGGGGCGTGGTGTGTGTGTGTGTGTAGTTTTCAGCAGGTACATACTCCACACACACACACACACACACGAACAGAACGTTCCTCAGAGATAAGTTAAGTATTTTAACGATTTAGCATTAGAAACTTCCAATTTCTACTCCGCCCCTTGCTGGATAAAGTGGGCGGGGCCGGGCTTGAGTGACACCTACACAAGACCCAATCTCACCAGTCACAAGGCTGCTGTCTCTCACGCCGACCAAAGAGCTTTAATCGAAACTGAAATTAAAATCTGATCTAATCTAATCTGGAGAGTGAGAACTAACCTAGCAAACGAATGCTAATCCACTGACTGAGCTAGCCTAGCAAGCAAAAGCTACCGAAACCTCGGGTGAGTGTAGCTAACGTGTAACTACGTGACCGTATGTGACACGTGCTACGTCCAGACGGAATTCTGGCTCGTGTTTAGTCTCCGAGACCCGTCTTTCATGATGTGCTTGTTAGGACATTAGGCCACGCCCACTGATATCGGTGTGGTCAGTCAGTGTGGCTGTTTGATCGTAGAGCTGAAACAGGTACTTACCATTGCCTTCTCGATTTTATTATCGATGGCGACGACGCTCGCACCCGAGGCACTGAAAGAGAGAAGACGAGAGAAGTCAGGACAAGCGACAGAGTTTACACCGTACACACTGCTGAAGGTCGGAGCGTCAAAAGAGATTATGTTTGTGTATACAGTGATTCATTACATCGCTTCCAAACGGATGCTTTAATATCCGATGGCGGTAAAGTAGCACCGTTACTTAGGTTTACTAAACAAACAAAAATGAAAGTGTAACTCCTTCCCTAGACACAGATACAAGCTTCTGACTATAAATCAAGACACTAGTGACCAGAAGGTTGTGAGCTCAAATCCCAGGGAGGCCACAGGGTCACCTGACCAACTCCAACAAACTCCAACGCCAACATCCGGAGCATTCTGTTCCATGATGGGATTGAAACTCATACTCTTATTTATGGTAACAGAACCTAAACTGCATGTAAGAACATCAGGAAGGATCGGAGATGTTTCATTTTGTGGTGCGTTTAGCATCCAAACATTTCATCCTCTAGGTCTGTAAATTTCACACCCAAGAGCCACTATGTTGCTTGGGGGCGTGGCCCATACAGAGTTTATTACCCAACATAAATAACATGCTAATCAGTGACAAAACCAGTTGTTTGGTTTATGTGATATCACATGCTTGTCTATTAACGTCTCTATACATACGTAACCAAAGGTCGTGTGAGATCTTTTTTCCCCTTCATTTTTACACCTGAAACTGTAAAACCGTGGGAAGCTAAATGAAAAGTCGGACCACGAGCGCCGTCAGAGAAACGGTCCGAAGCCAACCCTTTGGATTTGTCGGTTGACATCACAAGTAATTTGAACAGAAATGACTTAACCGTGCACTTTATTACAGCGCTTCTCATCATGCTCTCAGTTAACACACGCCAGTCCAGATTTCAGGAGTCTGCTTCAGGTTATACGCAGGAGCGCAAATCATGTGCCAGGTGTCAAGCTGTCAAATTTGCATACCACCGCTTTAATTAAGAGTCACGTAAATAACTCAAGTTCCCCCCCTAAAAGAAGTGCAGTTTCACACATTTGCTCAGTTCCAGTAAAGCAGGTTTATGGGGACCGGGTTGGGGGAATAGGGGCAAAGTGTGCATTTTGGAAGTGCAATAAAAACAAAACAAAACACAAAACAACCCGGTACTGGAACAGAATAAAATTCTGCTACAACACGGACAAGTTTCCTGTGCACCTCGACGACAATGTGTGCATTCTGTCACATTCATCTGCTACATTTTAATATTTAGAACAAACATCTATTAGTTACCTAGAACGTCTGTGAGAACCCAAACATCTCGCTGAGCTTTGGTGTAGTCCACGAGAGCGAGGCAGCGTGTACGGCAACGTATAATACATCGTTCCTCAAACCGTGAACCCCGAAACAGCAGCGTCTCCGTGTGTGAGGCATGAGCCGTAACCCGAACCTCTTTAAAGGAAAGCTCGGTGAGGGGGCGGAGTCTCAGAGTTGCACAACGCTACACGGTAACACCCCAGTGTCTGTAACTGTTCTGACCTCCAAAACAACCCCGCTTTTAGGAGTAAGTAGTACACAAGCTCAACGTTCAAACAGTCATGGGGCAATTTTTTTCTGTACGTCCAAACCACCTAACTTGCATGTCTTAGGACTGTGGGAGGAAACCGGAGTACCCGGAGTAAACCCACACACACATGGCTAGGACTCCACAGAGAGAGGACCCAGATCGAACCCAGGACCTTCAGTGTGACCCACAGAGCCACCCATGAATCACTTCAGTACTGAATCAACATCTCAAATCAATCAAGATACAGATTATTATTTTTTTATGAGGTGTGAAACGTCAGTGTTTAACAAATACTATCAAAACTCATGACCACAGTGATTTTATTCACTGTTTCCCATAATGCACTGCAGGAAATCAGGACTGTGTCAGTCGGTGTTCTTTAACTATGAACGATATCCAGTGTATACTTAGAAACACATACTGTGAGACGAATTTAATTTAATCAGCATAAGAACAGCGATTGAAACGTTGCCCAGCTCTGGTGGCAAACGCGTGATGATGGATGTGAACATGACGTCCTGGGCAGAAAATCTCCTGAAGGTACATTCTGTTCCTCAGACAAGGTTCACGGCAGCTCAGAGACTCAACACAGGACGCTTTTGTCTTTGTCTCTTTAGCCCTCTGCAATCTTTACCCTGATAACGAGGTGGCGGAAAACAACATGCACATCTGGATATTAGAGATGTATTAGAGATGGGGGGGGGGTAATGGTGATGGTGTGGAGAGACGACACCGGGACAGCTGAATATTTAGAGTGTACGATGCTGAATGTCTTCACTCCATAAGCAATGTTCAGCCTGAGTGCAGCGTGAACCGGACGCGAGATCTACAGCAGGTTTTTGGAACCACACACAACAAACCGAATAAAACGTCCTGGGGAAGTCTCGTCGACACCCCCCACCCCCACCCCCACGCTGAGCAAGCGGCGTCAAACCAACCTGGTGCTCAGAGCACAGGCAGGAAACACCGGCACGTGTTTTACGCTGCGACGTATTCGCTTGTTAAATCTAAAACACTGACTCTACAGGTTCGAGGAGGTAAACATACATCACTCGTGGCTGCTATCTAAGCTAGAGAAGACAGGCTGGCTGCATGGACGTGGACGCATTTACATTTTTTCCCCCACCCGAGTTTTATCGTCTGATCCTGGAGTCGTTCTAGCATTCAAAATGCAAGTGGGGAAGGGAGAGAGGTCGTAGCATTACGAAACGTGAAAAGAAGTGAATCCAGTGGCGTTTTTTATTTGGGAGGGGGGGGCTTTGGCACAGTGACAACATACGGCATCGGCATTTGGCAGACTTACGTTTATCTCATTTATACAGCTGAGCAGTTGAGGGTTAAGGGCCTTGCTCAAGGGCCCAACAGTGGCAGCTTGGTGGTGCTGGGATTTAAACTCATGACCTTCTGATCACCAGCCCGACATCTTAACCACTGCACTACCATTGCGTACACGTACAAATTAACTTGTGCTGCATAGTAGCCCGGGCAGAACGACGACAAAACATGTTTCTCTAACGCGTCGTAGCTTCGCTTGTCCATGCTGAAGTCGTGAAGTTTACACAGCTTTATTTCAGCGCTATAATTACAGCTAATTGCTCGTTACTTCACCTGTGCCTACATTCCTGACCTCGTTAACGGGTAATTAAGCACGAAAGACTAACAGCTACATTTGGGTAATTTTTCTACCGTAATGATGTCACACCTCTCTGGCCACGCCCCCTCCTTTTCCTTCCTTTCTGTCACTATCATAGTCCCCAACATTCGACGGTTACGTGGTACGACAGGACGATGGCACATTGTATACCATCTCCCAAATCCGATATACACACAGTATATACATATGTACAGATGTGGTATAATACTGATCCAACGATCCGGGTTAAAGCCCAAAACACACAAACACACAGCAAAACTCAAACCAGTTGAATCCCAGCCTGTTAGTCAACTCAAGAAGGTTGTCCAGGTGTTGCTGGTGTGCTTAAGCTGCTGTTATGTTATGTTATGTTATGTCATGTCATGTCATGTCATATGTTACACAGCTGGCTGGAACCACCACGCCATGCAGCACACGCTAGATTGCTCAAGCTGAAGCTCACGCCCACATACTGTACCTCGGAAGCCTGACACCAGACTGGAAGGTTTTGTAGAAAAGTGTAGACGGGTTCCTGCTCCACAGCACGCACACAGACGAGGGAGGAGAGAGAGACAGACAGACAGAGAGAGAGAGAAAGATATGGTTGGTTGGCAAGAAAGGCGAGAGAAAGACAGGCGGACGGAAGGTAACTTGGTAGGATCGGCTAACTTACTAGCCTAGCCTAGACGCTGGATTAGATTTATTATTCGCAGTAATGCTGAAGAAATAAAGATGTGACCTGATTGGCCATTTCTTTAAAAATACGCAGATTGCTTTTTATTTTAACAATAAAAGTGAGCAGCAAACTTTTTTTTTTTAAGTGGTCACTGGGGGCTTGAGGAGAGGAGGAAGGAAAAAAAACCCCGCAAGTGAGAATGCAACATAAAGTATTCATTTTTTTTAGGTTTGAAGAAGCGTATAACATTTAGGTACTCTCTTGAATTTCAATTTTCGCCGGTGATGTCACAGCTGACCAACCAGCTTTAGTCTCACAAACAGCCCCCCCTCCTGAATTTCTTACCCTCTTCCTTCTATTTTTCTCTATCCCACCATCTCTACTGTATATTATACTTTGTTCATGCTTTCCCCTCATCCTCCTGTTTCAGCCAAGATCATCATCATCATCATCTTCACCACCACCTCCACTGGCCCTTTAATACATCCAGTGTTGCATTCCTCTCCGACACTATAGAGCACATAGGGTACAGAATGTACTGCATTGAGGGGGGGGGAGGAAAGGAAAGGAAAGAAGGAGGGAAAGAGAGAGTGAGTGAGAGAGTGAGTGAGAGAGTGAGTGAGGGAGGGAGGTGGCCATGCCGAGTTCCTCAGTGTGTGACTGTGAACCAGACTCTTTTCCTAGAAAACCTGGAACGTTTTCGTTGTCAGAGCTGCACGGCGGGATCGGACTATTTTTAGAAGTAATAAGTCGTCTCTACTGGGGGCTCCTCGGACCTGCAAGAGCCTTTGACATGCGGCGTGGTCGACCCGACGGCGCTGAAGTAACAGACTGTGGTGCAGAATCTAAATGCCGGGAAAACAATCCTCATAATTCAAATATAGGCTGTATGTATATATATATATATATATATGTTTTTCCATTTTAGCACCACTTGCACCCTGGCACACTTTACACCACATTATGGTATTCTCCATAATCTCAGAGCCTGCACTGCTTCTGGACACTAATCTAATCGTAACGCAGTGCATTGTGGGAAAACACTGGTGACCTAGATTCTTTCAGACATAATTTACGACAGCTAGCGAGAAGCTGTTCATCCCGGTGACAGTAGCTGAGCAGCTCTCAGTTCTGTACAGATGTTGATTTTCTTCCCAGCGCTTTATTGTTTTTTTGCTAATTTTTTTTTATTATCTCCTTTGCTTTCTCTGAAGGATGGACGGATGCACCCCTATGCTAAAGGAGATAAGAATAAAAGCATTAAAGCACCTTTTTTTTTTTTCAGCGTGTAGAGAAACTGACCAGCTCTCATCACGCCTGCCAATGAGGTTACGTAATGTCCACGCTAACGGGTTTCCGTTCACGAACAAAAACGATCGCCGTCCAGACGAGCGTTTCGGCTCCGTATCAAAAACAATCTTCGTCCTTACGAACACACCGCACGTGCGTATCATGTGACCAGTCACGTACGCCGCGCACGTGAGTACCGGCGTAAACGGGAAGCCGCCGGAAACGGGAATTGTTGCCGATCGCGCGAATAAAAGCCACAGCGGTTGAAGCGTTCTGCACAACAGCTGCTAGCGAAAACAACAAGGTCGGCAACGCTGCTAATTTCGTCATCGTCGTTACGTTCACCGCTGGTAGTCCATATGTTTCTAACAAACTGAAGTTTTTGTACGTTTGTAACAACGTCATATTAAATTCATAATTTTTTTCCCCTGGTGTTTCTTATATAACTACTGACAGCTGCAGGGGGTTTGGCGTGTCGAGGCAGAAAACAGAAACAGATAAGGAATGTGAATGACATGACAATGACCCAACTGAGCGAACACTGTCACCTATAGAGGTGTTAAATGATTTACACACAATGCTCTCTCTCTCTCTCTCTCTCTCTCTCTCTCTCTCTCTCTCTCTCTCTCTCCCTTATTTGCTGACCCACAAATCACTCAAGCCTGAATGAAGAGTGAAGCGAATAAAAACGAGCCCGAACTAGTCAGCAATAAAACACGGTCAAAAGCAAAGTACGTAATTAAAAGTGATTATCTGATTTATGACTTTTTTTTGTCACAATCATCCAACAATTGTGCTGCCTTCTGGAGCGTGGGGGAAATCCTGACATCTCTTATATACCAGCAGCTTAAAGGCATCATCATCATCATCATCATCATCATCATCATCATCACGTAGCTGCCTCTGGGCAACAAGACTGAAATACAAAAAAACCTCACTAAAACAGTGTGTGAAGGAACAGGTAAAACAGGACCCGGTGTGTGTGAAGGAGCATGGTGTGGTTGACAGCATGCATCTCGGAGTGTGCACACAGACACACATCAAAGCGGCTCACACACTGTGCCACTGCATTTCCTCTGAAGCAGGGGGATGAATGTGCGACTCAGGAACTGAAAGGCCGCCGTTCTGAGAGGAAGCCGACTCGAAGAGAGAGAGAAAAAAAAACGCATCAGCAAACATCCTCGACTGCTTTTGCTTCTAAACCACAAGACTTAGTTAATATTTAATAATAACACGTATACAAGCTGCATCATCGGAGCCAGGCAGCAAAAATCCTGCTTACCGCTGCAACCGCGCTGAGCAATAAATGACCCGGCTACACACCGTGTTTCCTTCAGACACATCATCCTTTCCAGTTAATTAAGTAAAAAAAATATATGTTTACATTAAGAATTAGCATTAAGAACTCTTATGTTAAGTTTGTGGGGTGGCTACCCGACTTTATCTGCACAAAACCTGAAACAGTGGGGGATCAAGCCCCGGCTACATCAAGCTGCCCCTGATGGGCCCTGAGCAAGGCCCTTAACCCTCTCTGGCAGACTGTGCAACCCTGCAACACTGCTCATTCCTGACCCCAGACTCCTCAAGTCTGACCCCTGAACCCAGACTCCTCAAGTCTGACCCCTGAACCCAGACTCCTCAAGTCTGACCCCTAAACCCAGACTCCTCAAGTCTGACCCCTACACCCAGACTCCTCAAGTCTGACCCCTA
>JAOVVH010000052.1:18416451-18435523 GCA_028566435.1 Scorpiodoras heckelii
AGAAAGAAAGAAAGAAAGAAAGAAAGAAAGAAAGAAAGAAAGAAAGAAAGAAAGAAAGAAAGAAAGAAAGAAAGGATCAGGAAACAAAATAATTAAGGAAAGACAGACAGAGAGGGACAGAAAATAAAAAATTCAACAGATAATCAAGCTAAATTGAATGAATGAATGAATGAATGAATGAATTAATTAATTAATTAATTAATTAATGGATGGATGGATGGATGATGGATGCATGAATGAATGGATTAATGGATGAACAGATGGATGGATGAATGAATGAATGAATGAATGAATAGATGGATGTATGAATGAGTGAATGGATGAATGAATGGATGGGTGGATGAATGAATGAGTGACTGAATGGATGGATGTATGGATGAATGAAAAATGGATGGATGAACAGTTGGATGGATAAATGGGTGGATGGATGGATGAATGGATGGATGAATGACTGAATGGATGAACAGATGGATGAATGAATGAATGAATGAATGAATGAATGAATGAATAAATGAATGAATGGGTGGATGAGTGAATGACTGAATGGATGAATAAATGAATGGATGAGTGAGTGAATGGGTGAATGGATGAATGAGTGAATGGATGAATGAATGAATGTATGTATGTATGTATGTATGTATGGATGGATGGATGATTGAATGAATGGGTGGGTGTATGACTGAATGACTGAATGGATGAATAAATGGATGGATGGATGAATGAGTGAGTGAATGGGTGAATGGATGAATGAGTGAATGGATGGATGGATGGATGGATGGATGGAGGGATGGATGGATGGATGGATGAGGTCTGAATCCTGACCTGATATCCTCAGGCAGCATGTCGATCTGCACCTGTACACGGTAACGGTGGAGTTTGTCGATGGCCTCCTGGATCTCCTCTGGGAAACAAGACGCTCAGTTCAAATACAGCAAGAAAGAAAGAAAGAAAGAAAGAAAGAAAGGCAGCCTATAGTGTCTGTTGCAGTCTTGTTGCCACACACACACACACACACACACACACACACACACACACACACACACCTAGCAGCAGTTGACACTGGCGGTGGAAGACGAACACGAGTCCGTACTGTAGCTGGGAGGACAGGTAGAGGGAGAAGCGAGGCCGAGGCAGACCTGCAGCCAGAGGAGGCACTCGCACCAACACGTAGTTCATGATGTCAGTGCTGCACATCCACATCCACATCCACAACACAGAACAACACACACAAGAACACAAACAACCATCACTCACTGAACATCATCCTACTCCTCAACAGCTCCTGACCAATCAGAATCCACAATCCCCCAGCCAATGGACTACACTCATACAGCCGTTAGTCCCGGCCGAGTGATCTGATTGGACGAAAGACATCCCCTGAGTTCTGATATTAGAGTATAACCGCACTGGGACTTTTACCTCTGCGTCATCACTCACTAGGCTACATTAACTATCACTATCTAACTTACAATTAATTAATAATTAATAAATAATAATTAATAATTAATAATCAATAACATTTCTCACCATGTGCTCTGAATGTTAACCTTGAGCAGATCACGCCGGTTCACCTTTCTGCCCTTCGTGGCTGCCAGCCTGTAAGGAAAAAATCAATACACTCATATAACTATAAAAATCATACATCTGACGTCATCCCAGACATCGTGACGTCACACCATTTAGGGCTATTCAATGTGTTTAAATAGAGCTGCATACTGTGACAGTATAAAAGTAACTTTAAAAGTTATTTTTCTAATCTTAGAAAGTAAGAAGAGGAAGAAGAAGAAATATAAATAAATAAATAAATAAATAAATAAATAAATAAGGCGCACTTTCCATAAATGAAAAGGAAGACAAAACTCACCATACTGTAGCAAAGCATCCAGTTCTGTGATTAAGTACATTAGGATAATAAAACATTCTTTCAGCTTAATTTAGTTTAATATCAGGTTTAATACATTTATTTAATTAAAACTACACCTCTGTCTACGCCTCTACCGAATACACTTCTAGCGTCGGCTGAATGAATTAAAACAACTTTGACTCAAACCCAAACACGTCCCTTTTACACATTTAGTGCACTACATAGGGAGCAATTGGTGTTATTTTTATACCCGGTATAGTGCACTCATATAGGAAGGACGGAGCCGTTTAGGATAAGGCCGATGTTTATTAAATCTCTCCAATCGTTCGGCGCTGTGAGAGACCAGTCAACCAATCGCACACGACATACCTGGGACAGAGACAGCTGATTGGTCGAGGATGGTTGCCATAGCGATATTGCCATGGCGCCGCTTCTTCCCCGTGTCCGTGTCTGTGTAGGAGGAAAAAAAAGGGGATAGTGTCCGAAATACTACTCTATTCCCTATTCCCTACTAAGTGCAAATTGGATTAAGGGTATTTTGTGTACTCTGGAGTGTTTGGTTATTTAGTACTTTACATTTTACATCACTTTGACGGATAAACTCTTCTCTGTGATTTCGTGGGTGAATAAAATGGCAAAATTCGCAGAAACTGTACCCTATGTAGTGAGCGTTAACTAGTGGACGAGGTGTGGTTTAGGACACGGATCTCTTTAGGTTAAGAAAAAATAAGGTATTAATAGTAAAATTTAAAAAAAATAACGTAAGCACTCCTTTTGGTGAGGTGTCCATAAACTTTTGGCCACACACTGTGAAATTAATTGCTGTTACTTTACAAAAAAACAGTGCATAATGGCTTTAAAAAAATATATAATTATAATAACACGATCAAATGATATTACGAGTAAATAAAATTAATTTTTAAAAAATGAGCCAAATTAAGTTTTTATATTATATAATATTATATTTTGTCATGTTATGGTATATAATATTACATTATATTAGTTATTTATATTAAATCTCCACTAGGTTTCTTCACGGCGTTCGGTTTTTTAAAAACGCGCCTCCTTCACGTCACGTGACCCTCTTCGCTTTCCGTAGTTCACAGGCGCGGCCGTGTTTTATTCCGAATAACGGAAGTGCCTTCAGTCTTGTGCTGTTCCTCTGCGGGCGGTGGTTTATTTTTTTTCCCCTTCGGTGATAATTTGTCACGATGTCTGGAACATCCAACATTAACGCCATGAAGAAAGTCGTGCAGCAGCTACGATTTGAAGCCAATATCGACCGGGTGAAGGTGCCGAGATTGTTTCTGTCCTCAGATACTAGTTAGCTAGATTAGCTTAGCTAGTTTAAGTCAGTTTAGCCGGATCAGGGCGTGTCTGAGCCCGACATTAAAGCGTCTCGGGTTTGACTTCGATTAGATTATCTTAGTTCTTTAGTTGTGTTAATGTTAATGTAAATAATTTTAAATAAATTAATAAATAAATATAAATAAGAATCGAGCTAGTTTTAGGAAACATCAGAGCTTTCTTTGTTAACTAGCTAACACTGAACGGCTAACGCGCTTTAATGAGGCTCTAAATAAAAATGTACTTATATAAGTAATTTAAATAAATAGTCTTAAATGTAGTATTGACGATATGTGAAGTGATTAGTGTGTGGTGACGAGGCGCGGATTTGTTAGCTAAGAGAGAAAAAAACAGAAAAAGCTAACTTCCGGTTTGTCCGATTTGTTTCTTTGCTGTTAATTGACGCAAAAAGCAGCTCATTTCCGGTTTGTCCGATTTGTTGGTTCTTTTCCTGTAACGGTGTTTTATTCCTCTTGTGCTCCAGCAGATTTGACAGCTTTCATGATTGCATTATTTAGTAAAAAAAAAATAATGATTTGCTGCTTGAACTCCACAAAATGTTACTCCCTGTTCTTGCTCCCATTATAACAGCTGTAAACAGTCGTTTCCTCACCAGACTGTCTGTTTTCTTCTTCTTCTTCTTCTTCTTCTTCTTCTTCTTCTGTGTTGAAACAAAACATCTCGTCGTGTTACAGAGGAACCGGAAAGAACTTTGTTGTAAATGAGCTCCATCTCAGTGACGTCGTCAGCACCTCCAGACCAATCAGAATCACAGGTTCACAGGTTGTTGTTGTTGTTTTTGTTTTTCAGGTGTCTCAGGCGGCGACTGAGCTTCAGCAGTTCTGCATGCAGAACGCCCTGCAGGATCCGCTGCTCACCGGCGTGTCCTCCAGCACCAACCCCTTCAGGACGCAGAAGCTCTGCTCCTTCGTCTGATGCTTCCTGCCAGCGGTGAGGAGAAACCGCGCAGTGGGGCGTGTCGCACTTTAACCCCCTTCACTCTAACCCCTTCACTTTAACCCCTTCACTTTAACCCCTTCACTTTAACCCCCTTCACTCTAACCCCCTTCACTTTAACCCCCTTCACTTTAACCCCTTTCACTGCACTGTAGCATCGTTATTAAGAAGGAATCGAATTTAGGGTGTGGTTTATTTATTTTTAATTAATTTTTTTTATTAACACACGGTACGAACACATGCAGTTTTAATAATTTCTTCATAAATAAAATTTTTTTTTCTCCTGGTTCTCAGGAAGCCAAATCCAGGACTTTATGTAACCCTGAATTTTTTAATAAAATTAATTAATACATTTTATACATATATATTTTACATATTTATATACACACACACACACAATTTCTCCTGCTTGGTTAAAAACTCCAAAATACTGGTATTTATTTATTTTTATTTTATTCAGGGGGTGTGTGATTTAAAAACAAAAAATCAAAGTATTTATTTATTACAGAATGGAAGGGTTTAGTCCTCAGGGCTCATAAACAGAAAAAGAGGTAGCTCTGTGTGGATTAAAAACCAATAATAAAGTCCAATAATGATGATAACAATCGGGACCTGACATGAAATCAGAAATCGCACCAACAGATGTAATCCACTTTGCCTGAAAGATGAGACACAAGGGGAAAAAAATGTCTGGCGTCAAAATAAAACTGGAACGTGTTCTGTGACGGGTGTCTCTGGTAGCGGAGATGCTGTACGTCGTGTGTGTCGTCCTGCTGCATGTTGGCTGAATCTTTTGTCTCCGTCTCGTTGCAGGTCTTGTTTCCTGTTCCTGTGATGAACCTCTGCCATCACCTACAACAACAGCAACAAAAAGCCAGCTACGGTGCAAACGTGTTCTCGTTTGAAACCTCATTCATTTCGACTCCCTTGCACTGGATTCCTCCTTTCAGGAGCGTTAGACCCTGAAATCTGCATTAACATGACATTATAAACATGACATAAAAATTATCATATTTTTTTTCTTCAGTATGTGACAGTGTCATAAATGACTGTATGTGGGTCTGAAATGTAAATCCCCTGCCTTAAGAAGTAGTTAGCAACGCTCGTGACTTAGAGCCGCTTTTGTCAACAGACTGACAGAAGACTTTTATATTTCACGTGTCAAAGCAGTGGAAGCTCTAATTTGTTGTGCCTTTGTTTTTTAAAACGTGTGCTCATTTTCTATGCTTTTTGCCTTAGGCCTTTTTTTGTACTGAATAAATTGTTGATTTGTAAACAACACTGTATTCGAGTGTTTTGTTTAGTCACAAGTCCATCATGCGCGTGTCAGAACATCACCACCACAATCTCCATTTTGTCCCATTGTCTCAATCTCTTGTTTGTGGACATGTTAAACACTTTGAAAGAATAATCCCATATGGAACTGTTCTTATTGTTGTATGTTTATAGAAATTTTATGCAAAAAATGGAGCGTTTTTCTAGTTTTCTATTTAAATTTTTTTTTTATGTCCCAAACGATATTTAAAATTTTGCAAAGTGATTTAAAAATTTAGTCCTCGAAATAATGAACAAGTAAATAGGGTAAACATCGAACATACGGGATGCAACCGAAAGCATCCAGAAATAAAGTACACGTGAATTCATCGGTTTAAAAAGTTTTTGTCGGTTCAATTTTTTTTTGTTTTTGTGCTGAAATCTGCAAATTTGTACAGAAAAAAATCATTGTGGTGAAATCACATGCAGTGAACATACAGGATGTGAACAAAAGCATCTCAGAGTATCTTAAACTAAATACGATTTCATATGTTTAGAAACATGCTTTATTATTTTGTGGTGATATCTGCCATTTTTATTCAAAAGACATTGAACATATAGAATGCAAACAAAATCATCTAAAAATAAAGTAAACATAACTTTTTTGTAGCTTCAAAAAGGTTTTAGTGGTGAAATCAGCAATTTGTTAAAAGAAACTGGTAAAATCTGCAATTTTGTTAAAGAAAACTGGTGAAATATGCAACTTTGTTTAAAATATGGTGAAATCTGCAATTGTGGTTTAAAAAAATGGTTAAATCTGTAATTTTATTAAAGAAAACTGGTGAAATCTGCAATTTTATTTATAAAATGGTGAAATCTGCAATTTTGTTAAAAAAACTGGTGAAATCTACAATTTTGTTTAAAAGAACTGATGACATCTGCAATTTTGTTAAAAAAAACATACATCAAACAGAGTATGCAAACAAAAGCATATAAAAAATAAAGTAAATGACTTCATATGTTAAAAAAATATGCTTCATATATTTTTATTTGTGGGGAATTCTGCAATTTTGTAAAAAAAAACAGGCACATGTACAGTATACACACATAACCTATGTTCAGACGGTCAGAATGCGAGCTTGGACCTGAATGTGGCCTTTGATCATTAGCACCATGTGCATGAATCATCTTCGTGCCTGAGCACAGATCACACGGGTATGTACTGGTAAAAAAAAAAAAAAATCAAGGCGTGAAATTCAAGAAACGTTATCGTACTCGTCGGCTCAAAATAACCGTCTTTGAACATTGGTGTGGAAACAATTTCCATATTCACAGTATGTGTCAGAAATTGTAATCACGCACAAGGTTGTGACTTAAACTAAAAAAAGGTACATAAAACTAAAAAGACAAAAACGTCGACATTCACATTACATGATTTCGAATACGTACTCATGACAAGTTCTGTATATTTTAAATAAACGTAGTGTTTTAAAAGAGTCCACATCACAGCGTACGGTGCAGGAGCAGGAGAATTTGGGTTACCTCTTGATCGATTTCCTCAAATACTTCACCGTGTCTTTGATGTTGTTGTCGGAGGTGGTTTTCACCAAGTGCGCCAGTCTCCTGAACCCTTCCGGAAGCCCGGCGCCGGTCTTCCCTGAGCACGGCTGAACGAACCAGTTCCTGTCGTTGCACGTCTTCCTCAGGTGGAACGTCTCCGTGAGCTCGGTTGCCGTCAGGGCTCCTTCTCTATCCTGCTTGTTGGCCAGAATGACCACAGGAAGTCCTCGGAGGTGCTCGTTCTTCAGCAGGCGCTCTAGTTCTCGCCGGGCCTCGTCCAGACGCGTCCGGTCCCCGCAGTCGACGGCGAACAGGAGCCCGGCGGTGTCTTGGTAGTAATTCCTCCAGTGCGTTCTCATCTTCTCCTGTCCTCCAACGTCCCACACGGTCAGGGTGACCTTCCTCCTGTTCTGCTTGGCTTCCATCATCTCCACGTTGAAGCCGATCGTCGGGGCCGTCTGGAAGAGCTCGTTGTACTTGAGTTTGAAGAGGAGCGTCGTTTTCCCGGATCCGTCCAGGCCCAGGAGGAGAATGCGAGCATCCGGGAGCTTCGAACCTTTTAGGCCCATTATTGATGCTCAGGAACTCGAAATTGCAGCTGACTTGTGTTTGCACAGTTGCCTTTTTTATCTGTCTGTCTCTAACTGGTTGATGTATTACACACGTCCTTGCTCACTTATCTCATTTCAGAGCTTCATGATAAGGTACAAAGGGCAAAGTATGAGGGTGCCTCCCACAGGAAGCCTAGAAATGTCCAATGTTAAATGGCAAGCGTAGACCTCTGTACCATTAGTATTGTATCACTGTACAAATTCCAGCACGGTGACGGAGTTACAAATCAGGTCCATGAGGTGCTTCGCATCAAAAATCACTTTAGTTCTAGCAGAAAAATTCTAGTGTAAGCCATTAATTCATACACTTATCAATCAACTATCAGCGCATTAATGTGTAATCACGTAACTGATTCAGAAACTTCTCAAATTTGTTCAGGTTCAGTTGAAATGTTTATGGACCAAAAGTGGAAATACAGTACTGTGTAAAAGCCTATTGTCTTTAGATACAACTTTTGTTATTGATGATTTTTGCATTTTTGAGTCAGTACAAAAATAATCTATATTTCCAAATGTTACTTTTCCAACAAAATAATAAAATGTCACACAAAAATGTTTGCATGTCAGCAACAAAAGCAACACATTACATAACAGACCACTTTTCAGACAAAAAAACAATGAAGGCTGCTGGGTTTTACTGCAAAAAAAAAAAAGAAGTAAATGTGACAGTCAAAGTCTCCAGAAGAGCTGTTGCAGATTCTCCGGGACACTCAGTAAAACTGAAAAGCTTTTATAATATCCTCATAAAACTGCACACATTGTGAAACACCCGGGAACACTGTTTAAGAAAAAGGCGCCAAATATAGGCTTCCTTTAGTTTATTACTGTTTACTGCAGTTTATAGTGTTTTCTTTTCTGTAGAAATTATGATCATTATTTGCTTTACAGCGAGTCTTTATGTGTGTCTAAGACTTCTGTATCGTACTGTACAATAATTAGCTGGTAAGTTTTACTGAGCATCTTGGAGAATCTGCCACAGCTCTTCTGGAGACTTTGACTGTCACACTTACTTCTTTTATTGCAGCAAAACCCAACAGTTTTACATTCATCGTGTTTTTTGTCTTGGAAAGGTAACATTTGGAAATGTAAAATCTTTTCGTACTGACTCAGTAACGCAAAACATCAATGACAAAAGTTGTACCCCAAAAACAATAGGGTACCTAAGACTTTTGCACACAGTGCTGTATATAAAAATATAAATCACAGGTTGAGCTTTCACCCATGCAGAACCTTTGAAGAATTTGGATCGATTTGCATGGAAACTTCCTGAAATATCCACAGATATAAAGTTTTCTTGGATAATACTCTACATACCTGGCATACCAACACATTTTCATAGTTCCTCAAAAGTCTGAAAATCATTTACCAAGAGTCCAAAGAAAGAAAGAAAGAAAGAAAGAAAGGAAGGAAGGAATTAATGTTGCTCCATTAATGCTGGACCTTAACGTTGGTCCAACTCTTAAAACTTAAGGGATTGCTCTAGAAATAAAACCTCCTTGAAAACTGAATTCTTTTCACTGGAATTTAACACATCTGTTAGCAACAGGTACTTCCAGCGCTTCACGTTATACTTCTCCTGCCGTTCAGGGCTGATCGCCAGACACACAGTCGTCATCTTCACCGTGTACTGGATTGGGGATTTTTTTTCCCTTCTCAAGTTCTTCCTCTGTTTTCCTCCGGCGTCATCCAAACGCCTCCAGCCAGGTCCTCTACGAAAACAAGCGCTGTACAGTTGCAGCTGCTTCTCCTGCATCTGCCGCTCGGACGACACTTTCTTCGATCCTTGGAAACACCCAAGTGTCTCTTCAATCGAGAAATGAGGCATATCCCGTTTTCTAAGAAACGAATGGCAGGGCCCATTTTGAAGGACCGGCTTAAGTTCTCACACATTGATCCTGTTGATCCGAGACAAAGCATCTGAGCATCAGTGGAAGACTTTGGACCACACTGACCCATCTTCCTGATCAAGCTTGCTCTGGCGGTTTTACAAGGCCGAGGTGTCTTTGATGCTCGAGTGTGTGTTCGGCTTTATACCAGTCCCTTTTAACGACTGCAACAGTTCCAGTAAGAGCACAGATAGTGAGAAAGGACTTGCTGTGACCTAAAGTAACAGGAGTCAATGCTGGGAATGGTTCAAATGTTTGGATCTACAACACAGGTGCTATTTTGGGAGCACTCATCTGACACCATGGCCATGATGGAATGAGCGCCACTGCCAGGAAAACAGTTGTGAATCAACACCGAAGCTCAGGGAGTCAGATGCACTCATTTGCATACACGTAGCCTAAAGGTTCTGCTGCTATAATATCCATTAGATTACTTCCTCACAATATTTTGACTTTTCCTAGCCCTGTAGGTTGGCTGAAACTTCCTTTAGTGGACCCATCTCTTCTAGGTAACTCTTGAGTGAATACTAGGTAAATATATTTTTGGTGTTTAACTTGACCACGAGTTCAGACACCCTCCCACCGCTTGGAATTTTCCACGTTGTTGTGTTAATGAAACTTGGATCAGAGGCCCTGTCCACAAGACAGCAGTGAGTTTTTGCAAAGACTTGCATTTTGGCCTTTCGTCCACACGACAACCGTGTCTTCTGAGCCTGAAAAATGCAAACTTTCGAAACGGGTTCCAAAGAGGAATCTTTTGAAAATGCAACCCTTATGTTGCCGTGTAGGCCATGCGATGGACTGGTGACCTGTCCATGGTGTACCCTGCCTTCGCCTGATGACGCTGGGATTGGCTACAGCCCCCCATGAACACGACTAGCGGGATAAAGCGGAAGATAATGGATGGATGGATGGATGGATGGATGTTGCCGTGTAGACAGGCGAATACAGATGCTTTTGAAAATGATGACAATGCAGCCCCAGCGTGCACATGGCTATTTACATTTTCAACCTGCACTAGAAGAAGCAACAACAATGACGGACTATTGAGCTGTGTTCGGCTCCTGGTGTTCTTCTGTGGTGTTTGCATATTTGAGTGGCAAAGTTACACCACCACCTACTGGCCTGGCATACACACTACTCAAAACATTGTTGGAAAAATAGCAGGTATATACCATATATGGCTATATGCTAAAAAAAAGAAATTCACAGTGAAAGTAAATCATATTTCAGAGGTTTTAACATGTCTGGCAAATTGCTTTTTTTTTTTTGCAAAACAATTACCCAGTAGGGCGACACGGTGGTGCAGTGGGTAGCGCTGTCACCTCACAGCAAGAAGGTCCCGGGTTCAATCCCCAGGTGGAGTGGTCTGGGTCCTCACCGTGTCCGTGTGGGTTTACTCCGGGTACTCCGGTATCCTCCCACAGTCCAAAGACATGCATATTAGGTTAAATGGTGACTCTAAAGTGCCCCTAGTGTGTGTATGAGTATGTGTGCCCTACGATGGATTGGCACCCTATGCCGCCGGATAGGCACCGGCTCTCCCGTGACCCTGGGGACAGGAATAAGGTAAGGTAAATCGTTGTTAAGGTAAATCATTAAAAGGGATAGCTAGCTGTGCTGTAGCCTCTTTAACAAACTGTACAAACTGACTTATTTCACTGAATCAGACTGTAAAATCTTATTAAAATGATTAAATATGGCCAAAACCAGTTTCTACCAATAAATAGGAAAAGCAGAGTGATTTTCTTTATTTCATTTTAATCACCAGAATTGGTTTTAACCCAAGCATGGGGCTTCGCAGATCACAAGCAGCATCCATGTAATTTAATCAAGACCCATATGATATGTTCAGGCAGAATTTGATATTTTTATGTTAAATAAAAAAATAGATGCATGGTCAATTGCCAGTTCATTGGGACTTCTGATTCAGGGTTAAATTACAGAAAGGGTTTAAAAGTCCGTCCATTTGGCACGTTGGAAAATCGACATTCCTCATCATATTCTTAGGACGCGTGTATTGAATATTCGTGAAGAAAAGTCTCAAAGGAAAAAATCAAGCACTAGTCGCCGTTCCTGGTGCTTTTGAACTTCACCACCATGACGGTGATGTTGTCGGGACAGCCGCGGTAGAATGACTGCAACACGATGCTCTTGGCTCCGAAGTGCGGCTCGTCGAGGCGTTCACGCACAAAGCGCACGGCCTCCTCGTTGCTGAACGCGTCCCACAGGCCATCCGAGGCCAGGATCATGAACTCGGGCTGTAGTTTGTCAAGGTCGAAGGTCATCACATCAGGGTCGGGAACCACCACGTTGAGGTTCTTTAGCGGGTAGTCGCCCAGTGAGCGCGACATGGCCAGGATCCCCTGCACTCTCCACGAGCCGTTGAAGCTGATGAAGCCCCCTGGATGAGAAAGGAAGCTCCGTTAAGCTCCTTAAGAAACCATTACCAAGAACCTAGCTAAATATGTAGCATGCTAAGCAACTTCCAGAGTACTCAGGGTACTCAGTGTAACTGTCCTTAAGGAAATGCATATTGTTTCAATGTTTACAAGTCAATAAGACAATATGACAAATATGACAATAAAACCCGCTTGACTTCACTTTCTGACCTGCGCGTTTGATCCTTTTGCGCTCCTTCAGCTGATAGGGCTTGTGGTCATGAGATAAAGCCACGGCGTTACCGTCCTTATCGCACAACACGCCCCGTGAGTCGCCCACGTTCGCCACCGTCAGCTCTCGATCAGACAGCAGCGCCACCAAGCATGTAGTACCTACAGCGGCAGGGAGGGAACAGTGTGGACCAATACAGAAGGTTTCAGACTCTGGTTCTTAGATGAATCTGATTATTTTTCTTCTCAAACGCATCCTGCGCCAAGCTGTTTACTCGACCTCGGACACTTCTCTTACCCGCTTCCTCGTGCGAGGCGGAGAACTTCTCCACCATGTCTCGGTCTACAGCGAGGATGCGCTGCTCCAGGATGGAGGCGTATGAGAACTGGCTGTCCTTCTTCTCGCGCTCGTAAGCCTGCAGGTGTTGCCTCAGAGCCTCAGGCAGGTGAGCTTTCACGTAGTCAGCAGCCGCCTGTAAGGAGGACGCAACGGCGGAACAGTGACGCAAATCATTTTGATTTTATTGCGTGGAATTTATAAAAAAGGATCTTTTTTTTTTAATTGACCGGTGTTTTCCATTCATATCGGCTGTAATGCTAATAACTGGGACGCGTATAATTAACGAACTGAGTAAGACGGTTTTGGAAGGGCGGATCCCTGACACTTTCGTATGTCAAATACAGACTCAAGACATTTACGGCGCAGCTCGGTTACAATAGGGCATCATTTCCAGATTTTGGAATCCACAGTGAGGTTATTTACGTTTACCGATCTTGGTTTGTGACCTAATAATCTAACAAGGAAACGTAGTGTCGCTGGGTGCGAAGCACAACAGCTCCCCCTTGTGGAGAATTTCCAGGTGTTAAACGTGAGTGAGTGAGTGAGTGAGTGAGTGAGCGAGCGAGTTGTGATCCAATTCCATGAGGTGCTTCAAACTAGCTAAGAACATCAGACACTTGGTTCTCATAGTTAAATACGATAATAGCGTCATCCCTCTTACTAGCTTATCGAGAAACAGAACAAAGAGAAGGAAATTAACAGCATTATACTGTATCGCTGCTATAATGTAACCATTAAATGTAAACGGAAACAGACAAAAAAAAGCTTTACGTCTTTCTTTAATAGAAATTTTTGGCAAACATTTTGTCACATGCTGTTATAGAAAGTCAATCAACATCACAGGGGTTAAAAGTAGCTGCTTCACACCACACCACACCACACCACACCACACGATCCTTGATTACTGTCCTGTAACCGCAACCCCCAAAGTGTTTTATTTTATCCTCTGGTGTGACAAGACGTCCTCTGGTGTGACGCCCTCTGTGTGTATTCGTACACCGCGTTACACAAACCGCTTCTCTCCCTGACAAAATCAGAAACGCAAACATGATTTAACATCTGTCTCCCGACCAACATTCAAGCCTGGCTTGTACTCGCTGCTGCTAATTTTAACGTCCTAAAAATACCTTTATCTCCTGAATGCGTTTATGCGCACAGAAATGACTTATGAAGATGTCTAAATAAGGAGTGAACGATTGCCAGCGTCTCCTAAATGTTTCCCCGTTTCCTTGTGTCGTTTTTTTTTTTGTTTCTTATACTGACTGGAATGTCGTCGTACATCCAGCAGGAAAGCTGCACCGACTGCATGTTTAGATGTTATTTCCGACCGCAGAAATGCGCTCATTAAAAAAAGTAAGGATGATTTGTCTCTCTTTTTAATGATATGTTTATTCTGTAGTTTCCTCCGTGGCTGTGTGTCATCGGCGTCGAACTGAATTATTGAACGGATCTCGATTTCACCGGAGAACAAAGACGGGTTAAGGGGACATATGACCCGAGGTGACCTCTTAGCACAGACAAATACCCAAAACAGCCGACATCATGTGGATCTGCAGTGCTTTAGCCTTATCTACAGTACGTGATGACATTTTATTTCAAATCATGACAAACTGTCCTAATGCCAAGATGGGATATTATCACGACAGCGGATGACATCTCCCGGACCTGGTCTCTCACCTGTCAGAACTGAACCACGAAGGAATCTTGACGGCTCACGTTATCTGTATACACACACGTGATAAAAATACAGCGCGGGTTGCACAAAGCAGACGGCTTTAAGGAGCTCGGCGCTACGGCTGACGTCTCCGGCGATTACGGCGAGACGTATCGTCTTCAAAGAGCTCGCACGCCATTATACATGACGCATGACGTAACGTTCGAGATTCCATCTGCTGGCTATTTTTAACCCGATGTTTGTGTGGGTCTATCCTGTTACGACACACGTAGCTTAGACTTCCAGCATCATCTGGGTCGTCGTACAGGACACATGACCAGGTCGAGGTTATTTCTGGATATTAATTCTGTGACAAAATGAACTGCAGGGGCCGGAACGGTGGTTTCCCATAAATAGCAAGCACTCAGAGCAGGCCATTTATCAAAGTCACATTTTCCCAGCTTGCTAGCTGTTTGAAAAATACCGAGTCTGGCCTGGACATAATTTGTCCGCCCTTTTTTGGATACAGGCAAATGATGTTAATCATTATCTTATGAAACTGTAGCAGATGAAAGTTAACTGTCGCTGATTAGGAAAGGTGGCGTAACGTTTATGAAGGCTGACCCCCTGCTATGGTGATTTCAGATGAAGCCTAAGTTAGACTGAATCCGAATACGCATCGCTCGCAAAAAAAAAAAACACACAAATCAGTGAAGGAGAAAGGATGTAAAAAATAAAAAAAACAAAAAAACCCAATATGAATCATGCATAGTAGTGGTTACTTTCACGTCACCTTGACAAACCTTGTTGGTCTTGTGAGCAAACAGAAAATGAAGTGAGACTGTGGCCTCTTTCATAAAAAAACGGAGGTGCGTCTTTTATATACTGTTCCATCTTCCCATCTTGTACAATGACGTGGTAAAGTTGGTCAAAGTGATCAACTGCTGTATTACACGTTTCAGTGATAATACTGGATTTTATCCATGCAAATAAACCCAAACACTGTGAACTATAACTGACTGCACGCCTGAACGTCCATTACTCAGTTGCATCCACTTGATGGATAAGGATCAGCTGCCTTCCACTCACAACTCAAAACCATCCGAACACTATCAGCCACCATCTCACAGCATCTTCATAAATGCTACTCAGCCTCCTAAAACGTCATTTACAGCCCCATAAACGTCCAAGGCCTTTTGTCATGGTCAGGACAGCCAAATATTTTAAGCCACGAGGCTGCTGAGAAGAGAACGCAGCGACCGATATCCTGAAATCCACTGAATGATTTCCAAACTACCGGTACTTTGATGGATCTGCATCAACCTACATGAATGGCCTGGAGGTTACGTTAATGATCTGCGCAACGGACTTCAGTCTATTCTTAGAAAACAATGTAGCGTTCGGGTTCTGTTTCTCAGTGGAGGTTTGTGCACAGTCGTCACGTAACATCTCGGAGCAGAGCGTAACATTAAACTGATAAATATCTGGGATGGAATGAAGCCGAGCATCTGGTCTAATCCCTAGAGGAACTGGGGTTTGCAGGACTAGAAGCAGATGGCTTACAGACTGGGGGGAGGGAAACTATGAACAAACGCAAGGAGTGATTACCCAGGGAGTTCACCCAGGCTCTCAGATTAGCCCGTTTAAGTGAAGCCATTGTTCTCTGAATGAGACTCTGGTTCTTTGTGATTATCTGAACAGATTGGCTGCGTTGTCCAGAAACAGAATCCAGAGTCTGTGTGCTGTAAACCAAAGGTCCTCGACGACTGGACGACTGTCATTCAGATGCGTTTATTCTCCACGTCAGGTTCAGAACAGATTTCTAATCTGAATGCGAGTCTGTGGCATTAGTCAACAGCGGCAGCACAAACAGCCATTACAAAACGAAACACAGTCACAGACACTAACTGTCTTATTTATAGCCGTGGAGTAATCATTATTGGCAAAGCTTTAGAAGGCCAGTGTTGTCACCATATCTGGACCATTGTAAGCAAGGACATTTCTGTAATCGGACCGTCACAAATGTTTGTTCAGTACAATCGAAACCCTTGATGGTATTAAAGCGTGCGGTGAAGATAATTAGATGGTAAAAGATATGCGGAGGTTAATAGCAATGTTTTAATGTTGTGAAAGGTTGTGATATTGAAGAGTAGAGGATCTCGGTCTCTCTGTTATCCCCAATCCACCATCCTGCACTGTCATTTTGCCCTTTTTTCCATAAAGATTAAGAGCAAATGCTCAGCTAAGCCACGGTTCATGTCACAGACAAGTGGCTCAAACTTTTCAACTGATAGTAAAAAAGTTTGATAGTATGATATTACAAGTTCTCAATCGCTCAACTTTTCTCCCTGAGGGCTGTACAAGATTATCTGTTAAACTTTAAAACTTGGACAACTGCAGACCCCTAAAGATATATTAAGAAGATTTATTTCAAGATTTATTTAAAAAGTGGACGATTAATCATTCACCAGTGAAGAAGACCTTCCTTGATTATTAATTTTTTACCAAATCATTCGGCCTACTGGCTAAATTATTGATCAGCAGCCCATAAAACTGTATTTGATCAGTTAGCTGATTTGAACACTTGTTTAGTTTATCTTCGTTTATTGTAATGTATAATGAGCCTGTGTAATTTACTTGAACGCTTTAGTAATAGCTAGCTAAGGAAATGAAGGCGACCTGGAGTGACCCAATCTACACAAGTGAGGGGATTTACTTCGCCTTCATCTGATATGCAACTTTGCTTTTTTTTTTTAAACAAACAGCTTGCCTTTTTTTAAAATACCTTGCTATCAAACTTGGCATATATGAGATACAGATTAATTTAGAACTGCACTGATGATGATGATGATGATGATGATAATAATAATAATAATAATAAATATAGCCGCAAGCGGCGATTACGGGGTCCTCGCGCCTCATCCATCCATCAGTCATATGTCGATTACGTGTGTGCATCTGTGCATGTATGTTTGTGTGTGTCTGCATGTGTGTGTGTGTGTGTCTGTATATGAATGTTTGTGTGTGTGCGACTTTTGTCACATGACAAAAGTCAGACGTTACTGTTTGTGACTTTTGTTGCCATGGCAATGCTGTCACATGACATACCCTTGCTCAGTACTTCTCAGAATGTTCTGTTGCCACGGCAACAAAAGTCACAAACAGACTTTTGTTAGAGTGGAGGAACATGTTTTTCGTCGCCAAAATGCCATACTTAGGCCGACTGGGCTGATTTTTTGTCTCTGAGTAGTGGGGGTGGCTTCCTACCAGTCTGCCAAGTCTGCCATGCGATTCGTTTTAGTGCGGAAAAAGAATAATAAGAAAAATCCCAGCAATTACAATAGGGGTCCTTGCGTGCTTCACGCTCGGACCCTTAATAATAATAATAATAATAAATAAAAGAAAAAAATAGGCCAGTGGTAGCTCACTGGTTAAGATGTTGGACTACTGATCTGAAGGTCAGGGGTTCAAATCCCAGCACCACCAATCTGCCAGTGTTGGGCCCTTGAGCAAGGCCCTTAACCCTCACCTGCTCTGCTGTATAAATGTGATAACTGTAAGTCACTCTGGATAAGGGCGTGTGCCAAATGCCATAAATGTAAATGTAAAATCCTCACATCGGGACCAATATTTGGAAAATGTGCACTAGGATTATGATTAGGATTAACTATAGGCCCATATGGATTAACGCAGAGCCACATCTGTATGTGTCATTACAAGCAATACAGAGTTATACATTATTCCTCCTGACACTGTTTTTATTTACCTCGCCCCCGTGGCCGTCAAAAATGGCAAAGATGGACGGGTGGCTCCTGTTGGCGAGGTCTGTGAGCACCTCGAAGCGGTCCTCCATGTGGTCCCTGCGGCCCTGGATGGAGTACACGGCCACGTTGTGGCTCTTGAAGCCCCACGTCTTGGAGAACTCGCCGTCCGACACGTGCAGGCCGCCGCCGCCGTTCACGTCCTGCATCATCATCATCTCGGCCACTTTGCCCTTCACCATCTTGACGGCGTCCCGGCTGGACCTGACGATGGTCTTCACCTCGTCCGTGTGGAAGAAGTAGCTCCACAGGGCCAGGCTGATGCACAGGAGGAACAAAGTCTCCGGCCGGAGCAAGAAATAACGCATGATGCGACCCAGAAGAGACAGCAGCGTCATCGCGTCTCCTATCATCACACTGCTGACTGTTCACTCATAACACACACACACACACACACACACACACACACACACACACACACACACACGCTTCAAATCACTTCCATGATCCAGAGCGTGGAGGGCTGGAGACCTTCAGGACATCCGACGCCCCGCGTCCATTCTTGTGTCCTTGGAAATGAGACGCGCTTTTTACGCACCGCGGTGATTTCCCGGTGTTGAAGGTGCGAATGGTGCGAGCGCTCTGTGAGCAGAAGAAGAGCAAAAACACACAAAAAAAACGGAGGAGCTCCTACAGCCTGTGGTCGACAAACAAGCTTACAAATCAACAAGGAAGATTCCCAGTTATCTTGTTTTGTTTTTTTTGTTTTTAAAGCAATGTCCTGGTTTGTCCTCATGCACTCGCGTTAGACGGCATTTATACCACCGCAGATCACAACAATGGGGATGAAGTGGCCTCTGTGCGGCGCAGGGTGCGAACCAGCCACCCTCCAAAACTCACACACATGGAAGGCCAAAGGGGTCCAAACTAGTGCAGGCTGATGTAAATGGACCAAAAAAAAATCCATCCATCCATCCATCCATCCATCCATCATCTTCCGCTTTATCCCGCTGGTCGGGGTCACGGGGGGAACTGGAGCCAATCCCTGCGTCATCGGGCGAAGACGGGGTACACCATGGACAGGTCACCAGTCCATCGCATGGCCAACACACACTCACTCACTCACACATTCACACCTACGGGCAATTCAGAGCGACCGATCAACCTAACATGCATGTCTTTGGACTGTTGGAGGAAACCGGAGTACCCGGAGGAAACCCACACAA
>JAOVVH010000052.1:18469545-18480305 GCA_028566435.1 Scorpiodoras heckelii
TGTAGGTGCACTTCTGAATAAAAGCATGTTTGAAAATGTTTTATTTTATTAATTACTAAGTTGACTGAAACTGAATAAAAGTATAGAGTTAAAAGTATAACTAATGTTTATTTATTGTCTAGCTTAATGTTTAGCTTCTTTTCGCCACAAGAGGGCACAGCAGCTCTCCAGTCATTGCTAACGAGTTAAACCAGGAGACACGTTATGTCGTTTTCAAGCACTAAAAAACATAATGTGACGTGTTATAAATGTGTATAAAAAACACTTTTCATCATCCCTGTTCTCCATTATTAAAAATTTTAACTATGTAATCTGTTTAACAATCAAGTTGACGGTTAAGGAATCAACTGGATTGAAATTCAAATTCTGAGGCGTTAGCATGTAGCTCCGGGAAATCACGCGCTCCCCTCTTCCTCAGTTCGTGTTCGGGGGCGTGTGTGTTATTGCTGAATTAAAACTAATTATGAGGAAATTGTTGAAAATCACAGGAAATTGTTTAAAATCACCTCTTGCATCTATGACATACTGTTGAAAATCCCAGTGTCAAAGCTGCTTTGTGGAAGTGTCGAAAGTTTTTAAGAAAATGCCCGACACACATCATACTTTCTTAGGAAGCATGTTTACATGTTGGCAGGAATCAGTACATGATTTCAAGGAATATCTTAAGCCATGAAGATGCCGCACCAAACATAAGAGAAGTATTAGAGAAAGCAAAAAGGAAAATAAAGTTATGTATTGAATTCATGCACTAATACTCTACATATACACATATGTCTTTGTCTTGGTCCTGCTTTAGCTTTCAGAATGGTGTGAACCTGCAGGTGTGCTTTGTGAACGACAGCAGCAGTGATAAGGACAGCGATGCTGAGGACAGCAGGACGGAGACGAGCCTTGACACGCCCTTGTCTCCTGTGGTACCTGCTTTTTAAACACCTCCACGTACAGAACATGTTAGAATTAGCATAATATCCAAGCGGTGCATGGGATGTGGCGTCAACGGGATGTGTTGTGGGATATGGCGTCACCGTTTCCTAAAGAATACAGCACTGACGAACTAATTTGTGGATGATAGCTTATCGTTATTTAATTGTATGTTAATGGAGAAATGGAGAATACAGTGAGCAATGACTTGAGCAGACAAACGTCCACGGATGTCCTTCCCTGGGCCAGTGATGGACGTAGTTTTTGGTCTTTTTGGTATTTTTTCCCCCATGACGCCTTAGCTTCAGACAGGATGTGGAAACCAGTGATGAATTTTAAATAAGGATATTAGCCTATATATACTGCACAAACTGTAGGAAAATATTGTGATATTTCGGCAAGCCTTGTGATCCGTGTGTGCCCAGCTGGACCCCAGTCATTTTCACCTTTTTCTGATTATTCTTCTGTGCAGAGTAAACAGAGCTCGTCTCTCTCGGACCGGGACACGTGCGAGGAAGAGGAAGAGGACGGGGAGTTTTGGCGGCTGCAGCGGCGGCTGGAGGAGGAAGCACGCGGGGCTCTGGCCCTGGCTCGGCCCATGGCACGCATGCAGGTGGAGGTGGAGAGGCAGGTGCAGCTACACCGCAGGTCCCCGGTGGCTGATCTGGTCAGTCTTACACACACACTGACCATGACAACAACCACAACCACAACCATGACCATCGCAAATGTCAATGACGGGAGATAGAAACGAAACTGAAATCCAAGACCAAGACATCATCACGAGCACTTTGGTTTTTTTTTCTTTCTTGTTTCTTGGTACTTAGCATTGTTTAGAATGATGTCACATGACTACACGAGAAATGAATGCGATTCTGCTTGTGGCTTCTATGTGCTACAAAAGGTTTTCGCCATCCATTTGACACCATGAGGCCCTAGTGACAAAATCCCGGTACTCAGTTTACGGATTTGCTCTTATCTGATAAAAGTGCACCATCGAGGGCAGTCCCGATTCCTAACACTGTGGGGGGTTTATTAAACAGAAACACAGGGCCTCCCTGACTTCACCATTTATTTATGAATGAGAGTATCTAGCATGACTCAAAGCATCCCTTTCTCAAGAGAAGGGAAATTAGGCACAACGCAGAGTTACACCACTTCTGCTTTCATTTTTTCTCTTTGTTTCACCACTGATGATTATCAATACACTTATAATAATTACTTTCTAAGAATGCACCGATGGTGTGTTTGTCGCAGTTGCCGCACATGCCGCACATCAGCGAGAGCCTGATGAAGAGGAGTCTGAGGCCCGTGGACCTGAGAGACATGAGCCTGGGTCAGTTACAGGTCATCACCAACGACCTCCACTCACAGATACAGGGTGAGGTCAAAGTTCACAGTAGCAGTATGACTGCTATGACTACAATCTAACAAATATTCCAAGGAATATAACTGCTATACTACTGTAAAAACCTTAAAAAAACATTTATAAAACGTTAGATCATATATTTTTAAAAATATTTTACTATAAATCAAAGCAGTTGACATTTCAATATTCATTATTCAGTTGTAATATTTGTATTTCTACGTTGCCTTTGATTACTAGGTCGACGCTCAGCCCATGATGATAAGGTGTGAGCATATTTTTCTGATTTCTCCTGCAGGTCTGAACGAGGAGCTCGTGCAGCTGCTGCTCCTGAGGGATGAGCTTCATGTGGAGCAGGATGCCATGCTGGTGGACGTTGAAGACCTGACCAGGTCAGAAAGCCTCATTGTTTTTTTGTTTACAGTGTCAAGTATATACTGAAATACCAGAAGAACTGGTAGACAAAATCCATAGCGACGCCACCTGTGCACATCATAGGCTGCATCTGCCAGTGTGTAAATAAAGCGATAGACATCTATGGAAGCTTCTAGAGCTGTTTCCACCGTGAGAATGGCAAGTTATCATGGTTTTACAATTTTTCAACGCGGTTTAATAGTTGAAGCTGGCTAGATGAGTCATAGTATTTCAGAGGAAGAAACAAGTTTGGATTTTCACATATGAGCATTTCAAGGGTGTACCATGATGTTTCACATGTAATACTGCCTCACATAACATCAGATTTCAATGCTGGGGCCTCAACGAACATCAGCGTGAGGACTGTGCAATGTTTCCTCCAAGATCCTGTGGGGACCTACCAAGTGTTTTACCAGTTTTTCTGATACTTCAGTGTATAGTTTTACTGTATATCAAATCTCTCTGTTGTGAAGGTCAGACAAATCAAAATGTCAAATTTGATTGACTTAAAAGAATCGATTCCACGAAAATTGACTCACTGCTATTAACAAAGTCCATTGATTTATTGTTCTTCTTCCCCTCAGGCATGCACACAGTCAGCAGAGACACGTTTCCAAAAGGAAAGGCGCCTGCTCCCTCTGAATTCCCGACCCTCTCGAGCAGTTCAAGGCCCTCCGAGGATGAGCCGTTAGTGTTGTGATAGCGCGCTTGCAACTCAGCTTAACTAGATGCGTGTCTCATTTCATGTGCTCAAAGCTTGGTGTGGATGTGTTCGGTGTCAGTCAGTCATGCTGTGAGCTTTTGTGCATGAAGCAGAAAGGACCTTAAGACCTGCAGACTCATGTGGGTTTACCTAAAAGCTAAAATTATGAATTTGTTCAGTAACATATATACAAATCGTTCGGCTTTGTGAATGTTAAATACATTTCTAATGAAAATCCCACCAAATTCTAATCCTAGAATTCTGATTATAGTTATAATTCCATAATTCTGGTTATTATATGATTATATTTATATTTATATACTTATAATCTTATCATTCTAATTATTCCATATTTATATCTTATTATAGCTGTAATCCCATAAGTCTAACAATTCTGTAATAGTAGTTATGATCTAACGTATTTCGATAATTATAGTGCTCTCTAATTCTATAATTTCATAGGTGTACTTCTATGATTATAGAATTAGCTGGAATCGTAGAATTCTGTCTGTTCTATAATTATAGTCATAATTCTAAAATTAGTTCTAATAGTTATACATCTTATATATACAGTACAATATAGTCATAATTCTATAATTAGTTCTAATAGTTATACATATTATATATACAGTATAATATAGTCATAATTCTATAATTAGCTATGTAGTTTTAATTCTTCAATTTTTGGCCTTTATGGTTACAACTCTACAATCATGGAGATGTACTGAATAATAATTCTGTAATTCCATGGCTATAATTTTAGTTGCAATTCTGTAAGTTTGGTATTACAGTCGTTTTGTAACTATCGAGTTATAATTCTAGGGATTACAGAATTTTAATGCCACATAGGGTTAAAGTACAGAATTAGAATTACAGCACAGGTTTAATGGTCTTCTGTTATAAATACAAGTATATTCAAGCACTTTGTTAAATATTTATGATGCTTTTGCGGAAGTGGGCCTTTAGCTTATTTATCTATCTATCTATATCTATCTATCTATCTATCTATCTATCTATCAATTGATTGATTTTATTTTATTTTATTTTACTTTATTTTATTATTTTATTTTTTTATTTATTGACTGATTGATTTGATTTTTTAGATTTTTAGTTATTTATTTATTTAGCGATTGATTTTTATTTTATTTAAGTTTATTAAAAAACATTAAATTATTGATTGATTGATTTGATTCAATTTGCTCTGCCAGACAAATGCCTTTGAATTTGTGAAGGGCTTTATTTAGTTTTTACCTTTTATTACCCAATATTTCAATTTAAATGAGTGAAAACCACTAAACCTTCGTATTTTTAAGGACGTCATTTTCTCAGGCATTGTAGGGAGACTCTACTTGAGTCTAAATGTTATTAGACACTACTTTATCACTTTGACATGTAACAAAAATATATATTTAAGTGATCCAGATCAGACATTTCCGGTTAGAACCAGATTGTTCTTCCCAATACAATTAAAAAGTCACAAATTTCTCAATTCACTTAGATCCATTTCTTAGTTAGATTTTAGTTTAAAAGTAAAATGTAGTTAGTTTATGTACTTTTGTCTGGCAGTGCATTGCTTCAAATGCTCATTTGTCATATAATTCTAGCTTATAGCGTTCTACGTCGGCTAATAAGCTTCATTTGCTAAAGTTCGCTAAAGTAGGTAACACACGATGACATTCCAATCCTGAAGCAGGGTAAAGAGATTACTAAGTGTTGTATTTTAATGTTTAAAGTTTTTGTTCTCATCCAGAATCAGTGAAGGAGAATAAATACAAGACAGAATTGCCTAATAACTAATAACCTTTATCCAAACCATAGACGCTGACATTTCCATGGAAAATCTTGTATTCATTATTTGAGAAGACAAACGTCATCCTTCGTGCTAACTTTACACATGAGCTGGCGACTGAAAACTAAAACTGAAGCTTGGATTGCCACAACAGTGTCAGCAAGATTCCAGATTAAAGCTTAACTGCCACAAGGTGTACTGTATATATAACAGAAGCAAGTTTTCAGTTGTTGTGATGATATTAACCAACGTTCCTGTTACTCATGAAAGATTATGGTATTTTAAATGCTAGCCTCTGTTTGCTAAGGTGTGCTAATGTGGCTAGAGCAAGATTACATTCCAGTGTTAAAGAGATTATAGCTAAACAGATATGACAGATATGTAAACAAACAAGCAAAATAAAAACCCCACTACAGGTGCTAACAACACTAGCAAAGCAAACACTTAGCAATATCAATGGATTGTACATGATTTGTGCAAGTAAAGTTAATAGCACTTACCCTTTCCATAAAATTGACTTCATCTTAACTTTACACAAGTGTATAAAAATTCTTAAGAGGCTTTTCAACAATTTTCTTAACAACGTCCGCAAAGCCTAAGTTTAAAGTGCCGTCAGGTGTAAATGCAACTATAGGATTGTTTGTCAAACTATTTTTTTTTTTAAATTAACGCTTCATTAAAGTAGCTAGAGCTAGCTTACATTCCAGTAATGAAGCACCAGATGAAATTAGCTATGTACCGCAAACACATTGTTATTTTGTTTGTACTTGTAAAATGCTGTTGCTGTGAAAGCTAAGCGGATTCTTCGACACAGAGTTGAACCATTTACAACTTTACTGAAGTAGGTTAGTTTAGTTGGTTAGTGTGGTTTTTTTTTTTGAAAAGCTAATTTTCATAAGAATGCGATGATGGGAATACTAGCTCAAGTGACATGTAATTAGCACTCTCATTTGTCCCAAAATGACACATCTAGCCGATTTTGGATTGCAAAATAAAAACGTAGTAGACTTGGAAATGAACCGCTATAAAAGACTCCGTTGTAGAAAAGCTCATAAGTAAACTAGCTACGTTTGGAAGAAAATGTTAGTTCTTATAGTTAACTCTGCTTTCCTAAATGGTGACAGGTCAAAAGTCTTTATTAATCAGAAGAATCCATTTCCTAGCAGTGTGAAAAACCTGTGTATGAGATGAAATGAACTCAGATGAGCAGATTTGATGACGTGCATAGTAATTAGCTTCATCTTCATCGTGAACTATTATGTGTGGAACTTGTATTGTAAGAAGTCTGGAATCAGATGTGTTCAAGAAAACATTGATCAATAAATAACTTACTTGCAGACATTTCTCATCTCTGAGGTGGTCATTTTTTGACAAATATAAAAATTATATACCACAGCTTTGTCAAATTCTTTATTCTGATTCAATCAACTTTGTCTTGTAACTTACATTATATCAACTGCTATTTTTAATTTTTCTCCATGATAAAAAAAAAGGCAGCTTACATGTTATTAAGAAAGTGGAAAATGTAAACACTTCTGTGCTGAATCTGAGGCTACAGTCGACATGATGCCACAAATCCAACCTGCCTTGGGTCAACAATTTAGGCTGCTGGTGGTGGTGTAATGCTGTGGGGAATGTTTGCTCATTTCTCAAACATTGGGCCCCTTAATACCAATTGGAACGTCCTCGAAACAACGTCCAACAATGACGTTCCTGTTAAAACGTATATAATAGCAGCTATAAACAGTCAACACTGCTCTTTTCATTTTTTCTTGATTATATGAAAAAAATGCAGCTAGCTACTAACCTACTGTTACAAAGCTATGAAAGCACTGACAACGACTCCTTCCATAGATGCTAAATAAACCTTGCCTCATATATATATATATATATATATATATATATATGTATATGTATGTATATACAGTACTGTGACAAATTCCCCTTCATTGTCCTGCTGTAGAACCCAACTGCACTTGAGCTTTAGGTTACTAAACTGACAGGTGGACATTCTCCTTCAGGATTTTCTGATAGAGAGCAGAATTCATAGTTCCATCAATTATGACAACTCATCCAGGGCTTGCAGAAGCAAAGCAGCCCCAGAACATCACACTACCTCCACCATGTATCACTGTTGGTATGATGTTCTTATAGTGGAATACGGTGTTAGCTTTACAGTGCATGTAACAAGACCCATCTTCCAAAAAAGTTTTGTGGGACATCTAGATGTATTTTGGCAAAAAATCTAACGTGAGACCAGCCTTTGTTTTGTGCCTTGCTGCTCTCCCATGGTGGCTATTTTTGCCCCATGACTTTCTTATTGTGGAATCATGTACATTGACCGTAACTGAGGTAAGTGAGGTCTACAGGTCTTTAAATGTTTGTCAGGGTTCTTTTGTGACCTTCTGGATTAGTTGTCAATGTGCTCTTGGTGAAATTTTGGTAGTTTTTGGATCCATTTGTGGATAACGGCTCTCAGTGTGGTTCACTGGAGTCCCAGAGCCTTTGTAACCCTTTCCAGACTGGTAGTTTTCAATGACTTTGTTACGCATCTGTATTTGAGACCTTCTAGCCTGCTTACATTGCTGGACAAGTGATGTTTAGATTCAACAGGTCAGGCAGTAATCATGCCTTGGTGTGGCTAGTGAAAATGAACAGAGTAGTCAATTAAATTTAGTTAAATGTTTGATCTGGAGACTAAGGCGGTGGAATTACTTTTTCATATGGGTGATATAGATTTTGGAATAAAACTTGACCTTCAATAAATGAAAGGATGATTTAAAAGCTGCATTTTGCCGTGTTGTAAATTACTCCCGAGTCAGGACTGAATCATTCATGTGTGCTTCCCTTTTGCATGTCTATTTTCCCCTTTCGCACCTTTGCCAAACAGAACAAGAACACTTAGTGTGTGATACTTTTTTAAAGTTATCACATCCTGTGGTTTCAAACTTTACACCATACCCAGTGTTTCTTTTGGGGTATTTCTGCTACTTGTTTGCATTCTGAAGTGAAACACGCATTGGCGTTTGATAAAATGGTTAGTAATGTACTCAGGGAAGCACGAGACTGTAAATGAATACTGAATGCAGACAAAATCATAGTGCTGGAGGTTTTTTTCAAGCGATTACTCACAGGTTCTCGCTAAATGTGGTTAATGATTACGTAGCAGGATAATGAAATCTGAGAAGGGATGTCCCTATTTTCCCTTGACTTTTTGGTGTCTCGGTATCTCACGCTAAGAGCTAAGGAGTCCTGGGGGTCAGTGTTGAGGTCAAGGAGACATAGCTCAAAAGGTTCTTTATGTAACATGACAGTTAGCATGTTTACAGCTTAACAAGCACAATTTCAGGTCTTATTTATTTGTCACACTGCAAGTATTTTCCCTTCGACGCATTTGGTATAGTGCAAGCATTTGGCTAATTCGTTGACACAATTTAAATGTTCTACTGAGTATTTTTTGCCACATTTAACAGCTGATTTAATAGTTTTTGTGTTACCTCGAGTGCACAGTTGATGCTTTAATTCTGCGTCATGTACTTTCAGTTTCACTCTCTGATTTAAATGCTGTTTCTGAGTATGTCTTAGCTTTTTTTTTTAAACTAATCCATTCCTTGGAGAACAGAACAAACCTGTCGAACAATTCTCCGATTATTTTGTCCTTTTAAAGTTATTATTTACCCAGTTACTCATTTTCTATAACAGCGGCCCTGACCGTAGTGCAGCTGGACAGATTGGTTGATCTGACAGGAAGGCTACGGTAGCTCAAATAGCCAGTCTTTATAACCGTGGTGAGCGGAAAAGTATCACAAAATGAACAACACGTCGAACCTTGAGGCGGATAGGCTACAACAGCAGAAACTGGAGAAGACTGGAAAAGAATCATCTGGTCTAAGTGTTGATTTTTTGCAGATAGAAAGGTCAGAAGTTAGCATGAACAGCATGCCTTGTTACAACCGTTTTGGCTGGTGGTGGTGGTGTAATGGTGTGGGGAATCATTTTGCAGCAAACACTGGGCCTAATCCCAATGGAGTATTGTTGTAATCCTACAGCCTAGCTGTGTATTGTTTCCTACACACCGTGGAAGCCATGCCATGAGGAATTGGCACTATTAAACTTATTATATGCATCTGTCTCTCTATTCCAGATCGCATGACACATAACTTAACTGAACTAATACTCAGAATTGGGCCTGATTCTTTTTTTTTTGTGAGGAAGTTAAATAAAAACACTGTGGTAAAATAAACCGTGAGAGATCTGGGGAGAGTGCTCTTGAGGAATGCACAGGCTACATGCTCCAGCCCCAAAACAGGAAGTGGTTCTTCTGGCGTACCTGCACGTGCAAACTCAAGCCTAAAATGTGCACGAACGTTAATTCCCCTCCATCACACACTACCATTTTCAGTGGAAATTACATCAATAAAACCCTGTTGGGTGAGCATGTGTGTGTTTGTGTGTGAAAGATACGAGTTTCATTTGTAGTAATGATAATATTAACACCGTGTAATAGGAAAACCCCTGTGAAATGTAAACACTTGTATATATACAAGGTGGAATGAATCGTGGCATCAGTATTAAGAAACACCTGCAGCCATGTTGAAGACCATCTATCAGTGTAAGTAGCACAGGGTTGCAGTAGGCTTGGCATTTTTATTATTATTTCAGACATTCTGTGACATTACATTTTACACTCCTACTACCACTACCACTTATCACTATTATCACTATTGTTATTATTATTATTATTATTATTATTATTATTATTATTATTAGAAGTAGTAGTAGTATTCTATTGTCTGATTTAGTTTATCTTTTTGAACAAATTTGGAATTTTTAAGTTATTTTCTATCTAACATTTTTATCCTTATTCATTTCTATATATTTAGAATACTTTCTGTTTATGTATTTTAATTTTATTAATACATTTATTTACATTATTTTCTTAGGTATATACACTCTTTTACTTTTATTGCTTTGTTCTTTATTTTTTAAGCTATAAATTATTCTTGTTTTTCCTTTTTTTGGTTGTAATTTTATCACTTTATTGTTTTAAGGTTATTATATTAACTATTAACTATATTAGACTATTTCTTTCTCTTTTATGTTATAATGCTACATAAAATAGTGTGTAGCTTCTTACGATTCCGATTCATTTAGATTGCTTATGAAGTTTAACGTAATTGGTTAGTATGCTTTATTTATTTATTTATTTATTCATTCATCCATTTATCCATGTATTTACTTATTTGCTTTTATATTCCTTATTTTTTATTCCTATTTATTTACTTATATACTTACTTACTTGATTTTTTTAAATTGCTTACATACTTATTCATGTACTTTTTTATTTACTTGCTACTTATTTACTGAGGGTAATTTTTTTTACTTGCTTACTTATTTACTTAATTAGGCTAATTATTTGCTTACTTTCCAATTTATTTGTTTACATATTACTTTCTTTGTAAGTATTTACTTGTGCTAATTATTTACTTACTACTTTCTAATTTACATATGTACATATTACATATATACTTTCCTATTTACTTTCTTACTTACTTATTCACTTACTT
>JAOVVH010000052.1:18539681-18551951 GCA_028566435.1 Scorpiodoras heckelii
AGGCCCTACACCATACTAATAAATTATTGTGGTCTAAAACCAGGTGTTTCAGTTTCATTGTCTAACCCCTGTACTTCCTGTTCACCTGCTGGGTTAAATAATGTAAGTTCTTTGTTTCTTTTTCCAGCTTTTTTAATCGCTGAGCTTTTGTTGTAAATAGACTGAAGAGCCTATGCAAAATACACTTCATCCTCCGGCGTGTGTATAAAGCGATAGACGTCTATGGAAGCTTCTAGAGCTGTTTCCACAATTTTTGCGATTTTCAACACGGTTTAATAGTTGGAGCATGTGAGATGGGTCGTAGCATTCCGGAGGTAGAAGCAAAGTTTGGAGTTTCACTTACGAGCGTTTCAAGGGTGTAGCGTGACTACAAGAAATCCGGCAAAACCTCGAGCTTACGACAGCAGCGTGGCCGTAAAAAGACTCTGGTAAGAATCGTTTCACGTGATAGGTGTGCAACACTGCCTCGGGTAACATCGGAATTCAATGCTGGGGCCTCGACAAACATCAGTGTGAGGACTGTGCAACGTTGCCTCCAAGATACCGCAGGGGACCTACCAGAGATTAACTGGTATACCAGTTTTTCTGGTACTATATATATCTACGATTTTCTGGTGGCCCTATGATATTACATATTTCTTAATAATTAGGAAATTATTCAGTATACAGATTCTTTGAAATTTGAAAGAAATCTCAAAGTTTAACAGAAAACGTGACTGCAAATCTAAGTGTAACTTCACCGCTTAAAAAAATGTTTGTTATATAGTGTGTATTATAAACAAGAACTCTGCAACGGGTTTATATTATATTTATTATTTGAGTGGAATGTGTTAAATATTTTCTAAAAAAAAAAAAAAACATCCAGTGAGTATCAGTCCTGAGTGTAACCACTCTTTACAGCCACGCTGAGCAGAAAAGCATCTCCGGGTTCAATTTTTGTTTTGTGTTCTGCTGTTGACTACACATACCGATCTATTTCATATAGGCAGAACATCATATAGTTTTCTAAGCGTTAAGACTCATTGTAACGTCCTGGTTAATAATGGAAAACATATCCAATAATCGGTGAAGTACAGTGATGTGCAAAATAACAGCAGCGTGTTTAAAACAACTGAGAAAAAGCTCAATCCTCATAATAGCATTGATTTCCATATACACAAAGGCACTGGGAGCACTGCACATTCAACTCCAAATGAAAACATGAACAAAATATTAATTTTTAAACTGAAAATGAAGAAAAACTTATAATAGGCTGTTCAAAAAAATAGCAGTGTCTGGATTTTCATTTACAAACTGGAATATTTACAGTATAAACTGAACTTTGTTTACAGATTTAGCTTTTGTGTTAATCACTGAACTAATATTTAGTTGTATAACCGTTATTTCTGATAACTGCTTTACATCTCAGTGGCGTGGAGTCAACTAACATCTGACACCTGTGAACAGATTCTCCAGCCCAAGCTGACTGGACTACATCCCACAGTTCTTCTGCATTCTTGGGTTTTGCATCAAAAACAGCATTTTTGACGTCACTCCACAAATTCTCAATGGGATTCATGTCCGGGGATTGGGCTGGACACTTCATAACATCAATCTTATTGGTCTGGAACCAGGACGTTGCCCACTTGCTGGTGTGTTTGGGGTCGTTGTACTGCTGAAACACCCATTCCAGGGGCATTTCTTCTTCAGCGTAAGGCAACATGACCTCTTCCAGTATTGTGATATATTCAAACTGGTCGAAATGGCGCAAACTGGTGTGTGATAAACGGGCCCGGATCCACAGTATGAGAAACTTCCCCAAACCATTATGTTTGTACCTCCATGTTTTACAGTCTTCACAGTGTAGTGTGGTTTGAATTCAGTGTTTCTGGGTCGTCTCACAAACTGTGCGTGGCCTTTAGACCCAGTAAGAACAATCTTGCTCTCATCTGTCCATAGAATGTTGTGCCAGTTCTCTTTAGTCAAGTCACTGTGTTCTTTGGCAAACTGTAACCTGTTCAACACGTCTTTTTTCAGCAATGGTACTTTACGAGGGTTTCATGCTAATAGTTTGGCTTCACGTAGGCGTCTTCTGATTGTTGCAGTACTCACAGGTCACTGAAGATCTTCTTTGATTTCCCTGGAGCTGATCACTGGATGCTTCTTTGCCATTCTTGTTATTCTATGATTTACACAGATAGAAGTATTTCTTTTCCTAACACGTGTTTCGGGTTTTGAGCAGCCAGTTATTTTCTGCACTTCTTTATATGCTTTCTCGTCTCCAATCAACTTCTTGATCAAGGTTCTTTCTCCACCGGTGCAACGTCTGGAACGACCCATTTTACTCACTGAGCAAGGGCTAAAACCAGCAGGTACAACATTTGCTGCCCTCCTTCTTTAAATAAGGGCCATAATTGCCACACTGCTAATAATTTTGAACACGCCCCTTTCATTAAATGAGTCAATTACACCCAATCAGCAGCGTGCATGTCATGACTGTTGATTCTGTTGGTTGCCCGTTACTCAGCTACACCTAGTCATGAATTTTTTCCCACGTCGTATTATCTTTTCTGCCAAAATCAGTAATTAAACACATTAGCGATGTTACACTGCTATTACTTTGCACGTAAGTGTAGAATCACATGCAGAAATTTCAGGTACATATACCTCACTATAAAACAATATTCTGCTCCTGGTGCTCTTGAGGGTAATCTTGCATTCCAGCCCTCTCGTTCCATCCAATTAAATAGCTTTTGCATCTTAATATATTCCTCTACAATGTACTACATCAGGGCTTCACAATCAATCCGGGAAATGTTTTAGTGTCGGGTCAGATGTAAGCGTATAGAGGCTCGAGGATGATGTAGGTAGATGATGTAGCTTTTGGCAGGGCCAGACCGATCGATCCGCGCTCAGCGAGCTGTGAAGATTGGACTCGGGCTGGGAGACGGTGTGTGATAATGCAGGCACCGGAGAGCCTTCACAGACTGTCTGCCTCCACTAAGAGGCTTAGAAAGTACAATAGGGTTATGGGAGAGATCTTGGAAAGCAGCCTTCACTCAGGAGAAAGGAGCTGGAAGTAGCTGGAAAAAATTCAAACCTTTCAAGAAACCTTTTTCTGCTCAAATAATACAACCTGAGATCAGCAATTCGATTTGAGTGGTGCAGTTAAATCAGCTGGTGGTTCATTATAATAGAATTTAGATGAGTTGTTTATTTAACATTTCTGGTATATTTAGCTTTTGCGATTTCGCCATAACTTGACCAGCTGCAATTTGTTTATTAAATTATTCATTCATTCATTTATTATCTTAACCGCTTATTCCTGTCTCCGGGGTAACGGGAGAGCCAATGTCTAGCCGGCGGGATAAGGCGCAAGGCAGGATCAACCCTAGACAGGGTGCCAATCCATCGTAGGGCACACACACTCATACACACTCGTACACACTCATACTCACACACTAGGGGCACTTTAGAGACACCAGTTGACCTAACATGCATGTGTTTGGACAGTGGGAGGAAACCGGAGTGCCCGGAGTAAACCCACACAGACGTGCAGACACCGCACAGAAAGGATCCAGACCACTCCACCCGGGGATTGAACCCGGGACCTTCTTGCTGTGAGGCGACAGCACTACCCACTGCCGTGTCACCCTTTTTCAAAGTAGTTGAGTAATAAAACAGAAAGAAAGAAAGGCTGGTGAGAGGTGCTATAACATAATCTAACTTGTTCCCTGGACACGCCCCAGCGTTAAAAGTTAACTATAAACAGACAAATTGTTGACAAATTTCTGTGGTCGTGCTCCAGTAGCTCCAGTTTACGTCACTGATTATTTTCCTATAACAGCATGTCCCGTGGTGTTTTGTTCATATAAATGAATATCCTTCCAAGATCCAGTGTCGTAGGAGAAACATTAAAAATGACAAAACAAAAGCTTTTATTTACAGAACTCCAGAAGTCTTCAGAATTATTCAGACTTGTTCCTCCTTGCTCAGATACAACGTTGTCTGTAAACATATAGAAAAACATACTGTACCTTTACAGTCTGATGCATGCTGGACAAAGCATTGTTCTCTTCTGTGTACTCTTCATCTCTTATTATCACAGTCTGTAGTCACACTGCTATTTTGTGCGTCTATAACAGTGAAGCTTGTCCTGAATCGGAGCCGTTCCTAACCTAAAGTGTGACGTTCTAACAGCGAGGCACCACACACCTCCATCACTGTCAATCAATGGCTCTTTCAACCATGTTCAGCCGAGCATCCAAGCAAGAACAAGCCCTAATTTAACTGCAACTGCAATCAGCACATGTGCCCTGTTTGGGCTGTCTGAACGGAGAGAGCTGAGTGATAGATATGATTCTCAGACTCGGGTGATGGTTGGCGGAGGTTCAGCTGGCACAGCCCAAGGGGGTTAGCGAGTGTTCGGACTAAGTAGCAGTCATGGGAAGGTGAAGTGACCAACTAAACACAAGTCTGTGGTACACTATATGTTTTTTCAAGTGATCCATGGCTACCAGATGAGCACTGCGTTTTTCCAGGTATCTTATGGTGTCACGAAAACTAATCCTCAGTCAGCGAGAGACTAAACAGGAAGTAGCGCTAGTCCGGCTTCATTACCTGCCATTCTAACCCCATGGTATCTCTGTATGCTCTCTTTGCTTTCACTGCTGGCAGTGGCGGGTGAACCGTTCTGCCATTGCACCACCTACGATTAGCTTCACTGACTGCTTAGACTTCCCCAGAGGGTTTCTTCCCCTGGGGTGAACCTAGCTGTGCCATGATTTATTCAGAATACTCTCACTGAATTACAAGCAATCCACGCTCCACACCCATGGTGCACAGAGAGTCTGATACCGAATGTACCCTTTTCTGACCACTAGCTTCAGGGCCGTGATTGTTGCAGACTCACTGGCTGTGAAAACTGCTCTCACTCTTTTTATCTCTGTCTGTCCGTAGCCGCTGAAGCTGAGCTGTGACGTGTGCAGCGTGGTGTCGAGCTCGGGGCAGGTGCTGGGTCGCGGTGCGGGCTCCGAGATCGATCGGGCCACCTGCGTATGGCGGATGAACAACGCTCCGACGCAAAGGTACGAGAAGGACGTGGGGAACCGCACAACCCTGCGAGTGGTCTCGCACACCAGCGTGCCGCTCCTCCTGCACAAGCCGCAGCACTTCTTCGGCCCGGCGTCCAACGGCACCGTGTACGTGGTGTGGGGGCCGCGGCGCAACATGAGTCCGGACGGAAACGGCCTGATCTACAACATGCTGCGGCGCGCAGCCGACGACTTCCCCAACGCTCGCATCTACGTCACCACCGACGACCGCATGGATTACTGCGACGACGTGTTCAAGAGGGAGACGGGCCGTGACAGGTATGAGAGAGAGAGAGAGAGAGAGAGAGAGTGTGTATGCACATGGACACGGTATGATTTCAGAAGCACCGACGCAATCGAGTGCAAAAGTTTGTGCACCCTTTGTGTTCGTAGGTTTCACAGCAATATTCAATTCGTTTATGATAAGAGATTAATAATGAAAAAAAGTGTTATCTGTTTCTGAAAGCAATACGATATGTTGTGTTATATATGTGGGTCTTCTACATAAAGCACCTCCTCTATATCGTTTTCCTGAATATCTGCATTTCTGATCTGCAGCGTAGCTGTGAAAGCAGTGAAAGAATTCTGGGAGCTTTTACAAATCTGTTCTCGGTAATCTCTGATCTGAGAAGCACTAAGCAGGCTAGTTTTGGTGCGCATGAATATCTCGGTGTGCTCTTTGCCCTCTATTGAACATAAGAGATGAATGCTGCCGGCTTTTGAGGCAGACTTGAGTAAGAAAATAAAATCTTGGCGTGTTCTTTGTAATGAAAAGTGCCTCACTAATTCGAAAAAAAAAAAAGAGACTACTGGTGCAGTCTGGTGTAGCTCAAGCTTAGCCGAGTTAGTCGTGTGCAATCAGGTATACGTTATCGTTTCTATAGTAACAGCTCACTGACAGGGACTTGAATAGCGGACACTGCACATAAGTGTACATAAACAGTACGCAGACAATCCACATATTTTCTTATTTAACAGAGAAAATATCTAATCGTTGAGACTTTTGTAAATCTGGTAGGTTCGGTTTGGCTTAGTAAAATATTTACACTATAACATTTTACTAACAGATTGATATCTGAGGTCAGTATTACGTCAGTTGCTGCCATAAAAGCTAGAGATGATTACGCTTTGTCTAATGCAGTGAAAGAAAAAGACAGCATCACGTAGCGGAGACATATTTTCCACAGTAGGAAAGGTGTGTGTGTGAGAAAGAGATCTAACATAGCCATGAGCGGATGTGTGTGTAATATTGACAATAAATCAGTTGGAATAGAGCAGCATGGTGTGTTAGGGAACAGTGGGGAGCAAAGCCTCAGATTTTAGAAACAAAACAAACACAAAAAAAGACTGTAAGCTGATGTCTGTGTGGCGAGGACACATCAGCAGGGAAAATGATTTTGGTGCCACCTGAAACAAAAGCGGAGTGGGTTAGGAGTAAATCACTTCCAGGTGTGTGTTTGTTTGCCAAGCTTTGTCTCACATAACGCGAGCAGTTGTAGTGGGAAAGATCACGCAATCTTCAAGGAATTCTCCACCCAAAATCTGTCGGGCCGCTGCGGCAAAGACGACGTAAAGATCTCGAGATACGATTATGGCTTCGTACGTGGCTACATGGCGTGGTATCACGGCGTGGTCCAGACCCTGATGCGAAACATGTCTAGCAAATCCATATGGATACAAATGTATTATTTAGGTTAAAAATAGCCTAAGCTTGAATCAACGACGCAACAGATGCATTTTGTCTTGTTCACCACAACGTGGCACCGCTAACGTGCACTATTTCATTTACAATACAGATGAAGGACAGTCCGTCAGAAATCTTTAATTGACCCTGCCACAGGGCCAGGAAGGGTCCATGCAAAAACACATCCATTAAAAAAAAAAAAGATAAATTATATCCAGGACCTGTGTACACTAAGATTTTAGTGGAATAAATTACAGAACAAAAAGAGAAACACAAAGCCCTCGCCAGTAGCAGGGGAATAAACAAGCCGCGATAAGGTCATGGAAATAAGAAACTATTTATCAGAGCGTGAAAGAGGTGAATGTAAGAAAAGGCCATAACATGGATGTATAGAACCTGGAGGACGTCACGGCTTATTTCTTGAAGTTCTGGCAAAATATCATTTTAATTAACATGATTCGTGATGGTGAAAACACTCGGACGTAGGACACAATTAAAGGTCAGTCAGTCATTCAGTCAGTCAGTCAGTCAGTCTGGTGTGTCATGGGGCAGTCATGGTCCTGTGGTTATTGTGTCTGCCCCATGATCGGAAGGTCCAGGGTTCGGTTCCCGTGGCTGTCACGAAGCGTCCTTCAGCAAGGGACCTAACTCCCAATGGCTCCCTGGGTGCAGGGTTTCAATTTCGCTGTGTTCAAGCACAGTGACAAAAATGTGTCACTTTCACTTTTCAGTCAATCAATCAATCAGCTTTGAACTTCAACACATTATGCATAATTGACTTCCATAGTGAATGTTGAGCTCCTTCCTCCTTGGACCGGATGCAAGATTGTTTCACCTGGGAGTATCCGTAACCTCGTAGAACCTCTTCAGATTTTCTATATAGTCTGAAGATCCGATTCTTAGAACATGCCTTAATTAATCAGTAGTGTGATGCCTAGCAGTATTGAGACGCTGACGGGTGAGTAAATCTTGATACATGAAATAATACGAGAACATCAAATGTGATCCATAAAGAGCCTTTTACCTGAACTCCATTGGACTTGGACTTGACAGATGATAATATGTGCAGTTTAGGACAAATTAATTGGGTAGAAAAATCATTTCCAGAAACAGACACTCAATGTAGAGGATTAGCAGTGAACTATTAAACATGTATACACTGTGTATATATATATATAAACACACTATATGACCAAACCTGACCATTACACCAATATATGGTTCTTCGCATTACAGTTTCCCTTCAGTGGAACTAACAGACCTGTTCCAGGATGACACTGTACTCATGGACATAGTGTGTTAATGTTGGAGTGGAAGATCTCCTGCGCAGAGCCCTGACCTCTACCCCACCGAACACCTTTGGGATGAAGTAGAACTGGAGCCTCCTCATCATCCCGACATCAGTGCCTGACCTCACTAATGCTCTTGTAGCTGAATGAACACAGCTACACTCTAAAACCTTGGGGAATGGAGTGAAGGATTGGCTCTCAATCACTAGCCAGTCATGGGCGTCTGTGAGCTCATGCATGCGGAAGTGGGCGGATAGCCATTTCCTCCGTGTGTCCTACACCGCCCCAAGCAGTTTGAAAAGATGCGGTAGGCTGGCTTCAAACACCTCGGAGGAAACATGATAGCCCTCGGCCTCCCTGGCTGGCAAGCTGTGGTGTTATGGAGAGATTGATATTGGCTATGAATTAAATTAGGGAGAAAAATCAGAGGGGGAAAAAAGAAAGCAGATATACAGATGATGTGATGGTCAGGTGTCTATAGACTGCATCGTGAAAAGCAGTGCCATGATTGTGCAACGTGGTTATGTAGTCAATTATAAAGACGAGCGGGCCAAGGTCCGAACCCTGAGGAGTAAAGTATTGCTTACGTTGTTTAATCCACTTCCTAGTGGCTCAAAGTTTAGAGCGACTTGTCAAAACTAAGATAGACTACTGAGCATAAGGCAGAATATCCATTTCCATCTGGCAAGCCGTGTGTGATCCATCAGCATGGATCTGCGGGGGCAAAGTGTGAGAGACAGCCCATTAGTCTTGGTGTCAGACGTCCATATTCTCATTGGCAGTGGTGGCGTTATGGATATGTGTGATGACAGGCCTAACAAAGCGGATGATGAACAGATTTCCTCGAGCTTGACTGGGAGGGTTTGGTGCACCGTTTTGTTCTGGAGCGTGATTAAACTTTATGGCGAAACAAGGCCTCCTCTGAACGACTGGTGATGTAACACTCAGGTAAACGCCAGACACTGTTGTGTTGTATTGTAGATATTCTGCACGGTTCCGATGCCTACAGCAAGTCAGGGTTGGTAAATGCAACATGCTAGAAACCGTCCTGTTTTGAAGCCAAGTATTAAAAATGCGCAATGCATATCTCAGAACATTGCGCTATGTGTGATTGTGGGTGAGCAAGTACTTTTGGATTTCTTTATGACCTTTATGACCTTTTGAAAGCAAGGACAACTGATCATAAGCCAAATTTTGTATCCGTAAAGCTTGCTGAATACTTTAAACTAAAATGATGCCCGTAGGGTGTGTGTGTGTGTGTGTGTGTGTGTGTGTGTGTACTTTAAAACGCGACTCCGTAGATTTTAATCTGACTCCTCCCCTTTCTGTGATTGGTCCACTTATCATACTCTTTTCGCCTTTTGGCTTGCACTCGTGTAAGCAGGATACGGACTACGTTTGAGAGACAACTTTATCATACTGCCGTCTCGTCTGTCTGATCCGTTTTTTTTTTTTTTTTGCCTCTTCCACCTCTAGACCCTTTCTCATCACGGGAAGTGCACTGCCAGTGTAGCTCGATGGTTTGTAATCTCTTGCCACGCTGATTTCTGAAAATAAAACCGTTTGCGATAAGGAGAGAAACGATGGTCAGTGGCACGGGCTGGGAAGTGCGCATTTGGTCATGTGACTTTACACTTCAGGAGGCACGTTTAATTAAGAATTATCTACGCAAGACGAGCTGCTAAAATGCTGGGTTGGCTGACGTTAGACTTGACAGGGTTCGACTAATCAGAATGCCTTTTTTTTTTTTTCAAGGATTTTGACTGTCTGACCTTGCTAAATGTCAACACCCTGGTGCTAGCTAGCGCCTAATTAATTTGCTCTTGCCTCGTTCTACCTGCTCGTTCAAAATTCACAGGACTGCTAATGAGCCCATTGACGACTAACCCTGAGCTCTTAACCACCAGATACAAACCAGTAACTCTGCCCTTTAAGCCTTAATCATTCATTTGCAGACAACTTGGGTTATGGGAATTCGTCTGGTTGGGTTTCTTAGCTTGTCTTTTGCCTTCCTGACTCACATCCTGACTCACATCTACCTCTTGCTTCCTCTTACTCATATCCGGTACTATATCAGTATTCGTAAGGTATACACCGTGTGTGTCTCCGCCCGTGTCATCGAGAACACCGGGGGTTTGTCGGCAGACAGGCGGCATATATAGCTGTTTTCTGTCTGCTGTGTGTGACTGTGTGTGTGTGTGTGTGGGCACTATGGTGTGTGTGTGTAGATAGCAGTGGACTCTTAAATCACACTGTCACATTACCATGCAGCTACACCAGGACGTTTGACCCGCAGGACCTCACAATGCAGAAACTCGCTCCTGATATTGTAAGCATCGCCCTAGAGCTCAGTTTCTGCTTAATTGTTGTTACACTGGAAATGAGAAATAACGGCGCTCATGTGGGAGTGAGTATATTATTATATTCAGCTCTCATCTCGAAAACTATTTTTGACTGCAATTTAGACGTAAAATCCGTTTGTTACATAACCCGGAGCCGGCAGCTTTGTCGTTCTTCCATCTGCGGTCTGTTCCAAAAGAGCCACATAAATCTGTGAAGATTAGAAGTTAGGGTTAGTGTCCCAGATTATGGGTTAAGGTTTAAATGCGGTCGGAAATCTTGGTTAAAGCTGAAATGAGGATCGGGATTAGATCAGGTCAGTGTTCCAGCTGGGACTGGTATTGGAAGTGGGTTGGGTTTTATATTTAGAGTCAGAGTTGGGCTTGGAATTTGAGTGAGAAGGGTAAGGGTTATTGTTAGTGTTTGAGTTTTATGGTTTATAATTAGGCTGGAAGTAGGAGTTCGGTTAGGACTGGATCACAGGTTTGGTTTAGGATTTGGAATGGGCTTTTTGCTCATGGTTCATGATTAGGCTCAAAGTTGAGGTTAGGTTTGCACTTCTTCTTCTTTCTTCACATGAGAATCACTTACTGCTGCTGAGGACGGCCCCGTATGGATAGGCTAAAGTTTGCTGTGAGCTCGCCGTGGACAGTGCCGCTTGATTAGCCTAAAGATTGCACTTACTGGAAACAGCCTACTCCCAAGACTCATTCATTATTCAGTGGATAACTTCGTTTGGAAACAATAAACTAAAAGCTATAATACAAAAATGAGTCTGTGATGCTCATACTGTGGATCGTGACACCCTCAGTACTGTCTGGCTTTAAAGTACGTGTATAAGTGTACACATTATGGATGAGTATTGGGTTTATACTCATCCTAATCACCCAGAAGAGGACGGGTTTGCTTTTGAGTCTCTCGGGATTTCTTGATCATGTCATATGAGGGAATGTTTCCTCACTGCTGTCACCTTAGAGATCGAAATCTGTCCATTGTTAAAAAGAATCTAAAATGTCCCTTTTTAAAAAAAAGCATTTTATTAAAAATGTATTGAAATGAATTAAGTATGGGTAGAGTTACGTTTTATGATTAGGGCTGAAGTGGAGGTTAGCTTGGAGCAGGGGTAGGGCTGATGTAGGTGTTAGGATTATTTAGGGGTTAGGGTTAATGCAGAATTGAGAGTAAATAAATAAAGAGGTAAAAGTTAGGTTCAAAGATAAGGTTGGACTGGAAGTTAGGTCTAGAGATGGGGCTTAGAGTTAGTCTTAAGGTTGGAGTGGTTTGGGTTGGCTTTAGGGGTTAGTGAGGGTTAAGCTTTGGGATGATGACAGGATTAAGTTTATAGTTGGAGTTGGGGGTTAAGATTCGGGATGGAGACAGGATTAGGACTATAGTTGCAGTGGGGACTTAAAATTTGGGATGGAGACAGGATTAGGTTTATTGGTAGAGTGGGGGTTAAGATTTGGGATGGAGGCTGGACTAGGTTTATAGTCGGAATTGGGGATTAAGTTTTGGGATGGAGACAGGTTTAGGTTTATAGTCGGAGTGAGGGGGTAAGATTTGGGATGGAGACAGGACTAGGTTTATAATTGGAATTGGGGGATTAATGTTTGGGATGGAGACAGGATTGGGTTTATAGTTGGAGTTGGGGATTAAGCTTTGGCATGGAGACAGGATTAGGTTTATAGTGGAGTTGGGGATTAAGCTTTGGCATGGAGACAGGATTAGGTTTATAGTTAGAGTTGGGGATTAAGCTTTGGCATGGAGACAAGATTAGGTTTATAGTTGGAGTTGGGGATTAAGCTTTGGCATGGAGACAGGATTGGGTTTATAGTTGGAGTTGGGGATTAAGCTTTGGCATGGAGACAGGATTAGGTTTATAGTT
>JAOVVH010000052.1:18552051-18565540 GCA_028566435.1 Scorpiodoras heckelii
TTATAGTTGGAGTTGGGGATTAAGCTTTGGCATGGAGACAGGATTAGGTTTATAGTTGGAGTTGGGGATTAAGCTTTAGGAAGTAGATGGGATTATCTTTAGAATTGTAGTCGGTATTAGTTTTGTAGTGATTCAAAGGGGTTAATCTTGGGTTTGAGTTGGGTTTAGCATTGAGTTTGAGACGAGTTTATGTTCCTCATACACTCTTCCTCAATAGAACACTAAGTGATCTGATGTACCATCCGAACCTTAATAGGATAAGTGGATATTTAGGATGTTACACTTACAATGCACTTAAAATGCCCAGACAAACTCTCACTGCTTTTGTTGTACAGCATTAGCACAAAGACAGTGCTGTCCAGGACTCCTCTTCCTCTCAGCCTAATCCAATCAGGCCAATTTCCCACTGTGCTGAAGAGTGCACCTGCATGTCATATAATATAACATGACAAATGTAATTAGGGCATAATTAGATCAGCTGACTGTTTGTCTGGAATTAATCTGGCTAAATACACACACGGAGCACCATCAGAGGCCAGCTGGGAAAAAAAAAAAACGCACAACAAACGGGCCACAGAGGCTACGGGTTCACAAACCCACTCCGACTTAATGGATTCTCTCTCTCTCATCCTCTCATCCATCCAGTATGAGGTCTTGGCAATTATAATGATGGTGGGACATCAAATAAACAAAGCTGCCAGTTTATTAGGTTACCTTATACCTTATTGGCAATTTTATCAGTTACATTCACCATACAGGTCACTTTATTGGTATACACTTATCTGGTGTTGGAAGCTATCCTAGGTTCAGGTTGAGGTCCGAGTATAAATAAAGTAGTTTGAGATTAAGGTTATGGTGCAGGATTCAATTCAAAGGGTAGTATTAAGGAATTGAGGTTCAGGTTAAGTTTGAGTTAGGGGTTAGAGGTTCAGGGTAAGAGGGTTAAGGGGTTACGGTTAAAGTTAAGGGTTAGGCTTGGGGATACAGTTAGGTATTCATATAATGTGCAGGAGGTGCACATGTTACAAAGAATATCTATATAAAGACATAGTTCACGCTGATTTACGATAAGAACAGATCGCTTTTATTGGAACAGGACCACATGGTGCACTCCGAAGTGAACAGTGCTGCTGAGTGAATACTTTAGAGAAATCACTGCTTGTTGTGTAACTCATTTTTCCACACACCGAGTTAGTAATGTTGCGTTTTAATAAAATCCTCACTCTGTACATAAAAAGACCTCGTGTGCTTGTGTGTAATAAATGCTATCATAAGGAGGAAAAAAATAAAACAGAAAGGAGAGGGAGACAAAGGGAAAGATAGTGGGCAATACTACTGGACAATTCACTCTCTGGGCTGTGGATGGATTAATGGTTGTGTTTGGGACCCACGGTCCAATCCGCCGGTGTAGAGCATGGGAACGATAGTGCTGAATTGGGTTAAAGTGCTTAATCTCTGACATTTATCTCTCACACCCATATACACAACAAAATGACTCCTTTCTGGTCCCAGGGTGGTCCTCAGGGTTGTGTGAAAAACACATCCTGTGTGGGATTGTTTTTCACTAAACCAAATTATATAAGAATTTAAATAAAAATACACACAAAACACATGCTAATAGTACTAAAGCGATCCAGAAAATATCAAGTGAATAGTTAAATGAATAAAAACAGAGGATTAAAGCACCCATACTCGGCTCCATGTACTACTGCTGGCTATTAGCTCTTGTATTGAAACCCCAGGGATATTCTGTATCTAACTCTTCGATCCAGTAAACTTCCCTCCTGATTATCCTGATTAATAGTAGCTTTAATGTGTTTATGGTGAGAATTGGCCAAGCTGTTTAATTCCAAGTGGTTGGAATTAAGGCTGGTGTCAGTTTAGGGCTGGGCTTAGGGTTGGAGTTGAGGTTTTAAGGTGAGACATAGGGTTGAAGAAGGTTCAGGTTGGGCTTAGGGTTGGAGTTGAGGTTTTAAGGTGAGACATAGGGCTGAAGAAGGTTCAGGTTGGGCTTAGGGCTGGAGTTGGGGTTTTAGGTTTAGTCTTAGGGTTGAATAGAGTTCAGGGTTGGGCTTAGAGTTGGAGTTGAGGTTTGAAGGTTAGGCTTAGGGTTGGAGAGGGCTTATGGTTGGAGTTTAGGTTTTAAGATTAGATTTAGGGGTGGATAGGGTTTACGGTTGGATTTGAGGTTTTAGGGTTAGGCTTAGGGTTGGAGAGGGTTTAGGGTTGGGGTTTGAGAAGGACTCAAGGTTTAGGAAACTGAAAGAATGACAGTAATTAAAGGCAGAGGGATTGTGCTGAAAATCTGTTCAAAATATGAAATGAACCTGAAATTAAAAAGTATCGATATGAGTCTAAATAAAAATCTTCTCAACCATCCCAAAACTCGTATGTTTTAATTCTGTTGGTGATGGAGGCGCAAGAGTGCGTTGATTAATATTATCATAGTTAAGAAAATTTCTGATATGTCGTAATTTCGATAAAGTTTTTCATTACTCAGAGTTTTTTAGGCGGTATTAATTCGCCATTAAACACGGCTACGTAAATCATATCCACAACCCAAATGCTCAGTGGTGCTCCCTTTGCATTGATGGATGGAGTGCAGGGCGGGGAGCAACAGATGGGCTATAGCTGGTAATTCCACACCTTACTTATTCATAAATGATAAGTAAGAGTAGATAAGTGCTGTAAGTAAAGCCTGGGCGAATATGTCTTTTATGCGTGTCGTTCATTTTGTTAATTGAGGCTTTAAAGTTTATTACCCCAGCCTTGCTCGCTGGTTTCTCTTCCTCGTTCTCCTCCCCGAGTTTATAACCCTGTCCTTGCCACTGATTATGTGGGTGATGTGACTAATACGTTTTTCCATCATGGATTTAATGCCAGGGTTTTATGAAAGTGATGTCAGATTGTTATACCGGCTTGTATGAGTTACATCTTATTCCGCAGCACTGCTGACTTCCCATCGGAGGATGTTCGTTCTTCTGTATCGACACTCGGTTTCTACATTACCGCTGTCTATATTGGATTTATTTGGATTTGCTGATATTTAGCCTATTTTTAGTAACAGCTACCAGTCAGCCGTCTGTAAAAAAAAGCTCGGCTGGGTAATCATCATCCGTGGCCCTTCATTAACCTCGGGGTACTCAGCTGCTTTGTATTCTTCCTCCAACACGGCGTGATGATAGAAGACCTGTAGTCAAGGAGGGTGAAAAACTGAAAAGGAGAAGAAAGAAAAGTCTGCTTGTAATGCATTTCAAAAGGCTCCATCATTGATATGTGATTTTTTTTAATTTTTTTTTTTTTTAAGCAGGTTCTCAGTATGCTTTGGAGGAGGCATTACTGAAAAAGGTCATGTGAGGAGAATTACTAATGTTGAATTGATTCTCACCTTCTGCAAGTTCACATTTTTTTCCAACAGTATCTAACTTACTGTGCAAATATTCATCCTGGACCTCAGAATATCAAATATTACCTTTAGTTAAGGTTGAGCATGAATGATAGTAACAGCTCAGCTGAGAGTCTTTTTTTTTCTGTCTCCTATTTGATCACAATTGATTTCATTTCATTTGAATTTTATTTTCTATAAAAAATGGAAATTATTATTTACTTCATATATCATTTACCCAAAATATTGCATTGGTCTCATACATCAAAACCATGTAACCTGCTCATGTTACTATTACAATTTGAAAGCTTTAAGAGAAAAAACATAATTCACAACTTTTTTATCTTTATTATCTCTAGCAGATGCTTCAGCGTGTACAGTAAATGGAAGCATTTATTTTATTAATTATTTTGTATTATCCTACTTGTAGTGCTTTTACGCTTTTTTTCTATTTCTATTTCAAGTTAAGATCTTTTTCAACCTTAGGTTGTGCATCTGAATGTTAACTTTGAATTATTATGGATTCGATCTTTGCATCGTGACAAAAAAAAACATTGTGTTTTGTCCCCCATTCTGACGTTTACCTGCTACCTGATTGTGTGCACCTGTTTTGTGTTAGTTCTTGACTTGTCGACCTATTTATTACCACGTTGTAGCCGAGAATTATAGTGACGCACAGCTTTTTATTTAAAGTTACAAACCTATCATCCTTAGGAGCAAAACTAAAGGCTCTGGGTTAGTGATCAGAAGGTCAGAGCTTCGAACCCCATCACCGCCAAGCTGCCACTGTATCCTGCTTCCTAACAAGCTGGGATATGTGAGAAAATTTTTTCACTGTGCTGTAACAAATACATGTAATAAATAAAGCCTTCTTCTTCCCCTAGGTAAGAGATTCCAGTCAATGTTTATTGCATCAGGTTCATGATAATATTGATCGACACACCGCAGAAGGTTTTCTGCCAAGTGGATCAGAAAACGGTGAAACTCCGAGAAAAAAAAAACTTGCTTTAGAACTACAGATAAATAGCTTAGTGTGGGAATGAATGTCTGGAGAGCTAAGAGCACCACTGCTTCATCCCATCATCTCGTCTTTGATTGGTTATTTTCCTATAACAGAATGACACAGAGTGTTTTTACTGTTTTCAGTACTTATCAAAAAATAAATACCTTATGTACTTGAAATACTGGATGTGTAGATAATCAAAATGATGAGGACAGACCTTGGAAAAATTAGTGCGTAATCAGACAGTTTTATGCGCAATCAGAAATGTGACATCCACTTTGTCATATTCACCTATTCACTGAAACACAAATGGATCTAATTAGGAAAATGGCTTCACAGAATACCTCAGAAGCGGTCATAGGGACATAATTATCCTTTTTTTTTTTTTTTTTTTTTTTTAAAGTGCTTTGCTCCGGTGAAATAGCACTGATTCAAAATGTGCCCCTTTTTTACAATCCAAAGAAAGATGCAGTTCAGTGATCACAAAAGCGGTCCAGGTGGGAAGGTAAGCGTTCGCATTAGCGCTAGCGTTAAGGCAATCATACAGAACATAAAGTCTTAAGGTGTTTGTATGAAACAGATCTGTACAAATCTAGCTGTAGGTGCTACGGGGAATAAGTGGCTCACGGCTGTAGTAAAGAACGTCGGGAACTCGATTTTCTGCCCGCGAAAATCCGTAAGATGGCGGTTTGAGGAGATAAAAGCAATATTATAAGGCTAAGAGAACACGAAGGCGTGAGGGCTTTAACTCTCCACGCATGAATGAGGCTCTGAGGAAGGGGATGCATGCAGGAGGAAATACAAAGAGATGAGGGTGAGATATAATTTTATCCGCCTTCACGTTGTGACCCGTCTTTTGCTTTCATTCATTCCCTTCGTCCTTACTCGAGTCCTTTCAGCGCGGCCGGGAGGATTTGGAAGATTCTGAGAAAGGGAAAGAACGTCTGATTGTATGAATCAAGGCCATTGTGTCAGGTTTAACCTTGGCCGTTCAGAGCATTTCTCCTTTCTGTTTACTCAGCCTAGATGACTCGTTTCAGTATCAGCACCAGAACACATGTAGTCATGCATGGGCTGAAAAAATAGCATTGATGCGCCTGTAGTAAAAGTTGTAGTGTTCTATTTACAGCATGTCGAGACATGGGCATTAAATGGCCATGGTTCATTTTTAGCTTTTTGGTATAAATCAGAGATTTAGAGAGAGTAAGACACTTCTTCAGAAATCCAGCAAGATAGAGGGGTTGGATTGCTTTCTTTTTTCCCCCTTTCTAAAATCAATGCTTTTAAAAGCGCTCTACCCGCCGGTAGATGGGCTATTAAGAAGGCATTGTGTTCCCTCTGGCACGACTCTCACATTGAACAATGCCTGCTATAGCAAAGCCTAGACAGCGGTTTAGTGAGCTGGATCGAGGGATGGAAGCACCGAGCAATGAGTTCTGCGATTCACGACTGCACAGTGGATTGAGCCGTAGGTTCATGGCAGCGCAGGCCCCGGACGCAAAGCACGGTCCGGTTCATATTCCCCAAGGTGGAGCGGAATATGAAAGCGCGGACCGAATCGACATGATCTTCTACGTCAGGACGCTTTTGGTTGTGGAGCATGGCAGGGAAAAGCGCCGCGTGAAGCATGGAGCCCTGGCTCATTATTTACTTTGAGCCAGGCTGTAGCTGTCAGAGTTCATTTCTCAACTGCTGTTTATATCCAATCCGGGAAGCCAAGAGGGCGTTCTGGTAGCGCCTGTCTCCATCATTCTCACTCACCGAGAAGCATCAAATACAGCCGTGTAGCTGCAGCAGGCTACGGAAGTCTGAGTGCGCTACTTATAGATAGAACAAAATACTTTATCTAACATCTAACAAATCATACGCCATGTCTTTATTCAGTGTAGAGCTGTAGGGTAAAAATGCAAACAAAACATTTTGAGTACTATTACATTAATGCTATAATGATATTATTATAAAAATATCTATCTATCTAGTGAACACTCTTGTGATGTGCCTCATCTGTGACTTTCATTTCGCTGAACATGACTCACTGCGTGATGTGAATCTCAACAGCGTGATCTTTGACGAGGGTTTTTTTTTTTTTAATGTGTTGACAGGATTACGTCAGGGTCGTACCTGAGCACCGGATGGTTCACCCTCATCTTGGCCATGGACATGTGCAAGGAGATCCACGTGTACGGGATGATCAATGACACCTACTGCAAGTGAGTTCGATGTTTAACCTTCACTTCAACAGCCCCAACAACCTCCAATACTTATAACAAATCTCACTGGTCCATCATTGCTTTTATTTGATTTGTTATTGAAATACTCTTAAAAGAATGCTTACTATACAGCAATACAGGATTTTCCCGTACTTAGCTTGTTTAAAAGAACCCGAATTGGACCATGTTGTTTTAAAATAGCATTTCACAAATGTCACAGATCCCCCTGGTCTGGCTTCATGGACCACACTTTGAGAACAACTGGCCTAGACCATTGCCTTTTTAAATAAAAAAAAAAAAAAACCCTGCCTTTAAGTGAGAAATATTGGTGGGTGTGCATAACTGGGTGTGCGTAAGTCAACTCTGAATACCTGGAATGTTCACTTTCCGTTTGTATGCTGTTTAGTTCATAATTGCAATTTTTCATAAAGTTACATGAAGTTACACAGCTAATAAAGCAAAAGTGAATTAATATTTATTCTCCATAAAGCGGGTAAGAGCAGAGTTTATTTTCTACACTCTTTGCCCAGAGCACATTCCCCTGTTGACCATTCTGGAGGAGTTATTTTTCCTGCTCTTGTTTTCCTCCTGCTCGTACATCTGTTTACTGCCATAAGCTGTATGTATAATGCCAAAGTCTCTGACCTAGTTACGTCTCATGATATAAAATCAATCTTATTTTACCATCTCATTACTGCTTTTTTAACAAGCTGTCATGCCTCACATGACCCTCTTTGTCAGCGGCGTGCCTTCGTAATTCCCAGTCCGGTCGTCTCGCTCTCTATGCAAACTGCTCGTGGTCTGAATAGCCTTAAAGATGAAGTATTTTTGTAATTAGCCATCCATTATGCATTTTCCACCTGCTCCAAAACAACGAGCCAGTTTCATTTTATAGCTAATCTCATCTCGGCTGCATTTTAAGGCTGCAGAGTGGAGGAACAGTGGTCCACCGCGGAGCCATTTCCATTTCCATGCGAGGCAGCGCCGGGGGAAGGCATCCGCTTTAAAATGATCCGCTCAGCTGTCGTAACAATTGACCCTAAATGGTATTACCATAATTGAAATCCAACAGGTGCTCCAGCGTGGCGCAGGAGAGTGAGATTGAAATCATTTATAACTTCGCAGGAACTCGCATGCTTACCAAGGTGAACCAAAAAAAAAGTGAAAAAGAAGCAGGATGGAGCAGTCAGGGCATACCATAACTCTACAAGAGAGTAATGCAAGGCTTCAAGCTCAGAAGAATGGTTTCCCTTTAACTTGGATTGGATCAGCCAAGCTTTGTTTAGTTTTATTTGGAGCTGTGAGGCTAATGGAAATCTGTCTCACTCAACGTATTATATTTATACACTGACTAATAAAGTTTTTGAGATTTTGGCTGAGACAGATTTCTCTTCCTTGATGGCTACATTACAATCTTAAAGGGTTTTTGGGATATTTTAGCATTCTTAGCTACAAAAGGAAAAGCCTCACATCACCTCATCTCCTTTCTTCCTCGCTTCTGTGTGTCTGTTGTCTCTGGGTTCTCCGGTTTCTCTGGTGGACGAGCAATGAGCAGGTGCTGCACTTACATCCAATGCAGGGTATGTACGTGCCATGCAAGAAGTGTTCCAGGGATAGGCTCTGGATCTACCGTGACCCTGACCAGGCTGAAAGATGAATCGGTCGGGGTGAAGCGGTTCTGTTGGAAACACTCACCTCTAGAGAGATCCTTCTTCTACCTCCTTTTACTTTTAGTCTTTATCATCCCTTAAAGGTTAACGACATGACATGACGTGAGAACAATCACAGTCTAATCCACTTTTCTATTTCCGCCCTTGCTCTCAGATCCGAAGGCTACAGGAAGGTGCCGTATCACTACTACGAAGCCGGGAGCCGTGACGAGTGTGCCGAGTACATCCTGCACGAGAGCGCCCCGTACGGTGGCCACCGCTTCATCACGGAGAAGACCGTTTTTGCCAAGTGGGCCAAGACACACCCCATTAAGTTTTTCCACCCCGAATGGCAGCTGTCATGACCACCACGGGAGGGTGGCTTCTCTCGAGCACCATTGATCCAAACAGTCCCAAACAAACAGTCACGAACAGGCCGGAACAATTGCCTCAACCCATCCTTGTGACACAGTCTAGGAAGGACAAGAGACTTGCTAGGGCGGTGGGACACTGCATGTTTTTAAGGACCACTGGACAATTCTATAGCTGAAGTAACAAATCTCTTCCCAACTTAAACTGCATGAAGGTTTTCTGGACAAGGTAGGAAGCAAGGTAGCCTGAAACCAAGGGCCATATTTACAAAATTTTTTTGCTTAAGTTTTACTAAAATCGTGCGCTTTATCTTTATTGCATATGCAGTTATGTTAAGGTTTTTCCTTTCTGTCGTCCAAAAGATGAGCATGTTCACCAGTTCATCAAGATAATCCATTTTGGTTATGACTCTGATGACCCCTCCAAGGGACCATGCTGCAACCCTCGGGTTAAAACTTTCCTTCTACAGGCACAAACAATACAAGCCAGAGGATTGTTTTTTCTTTCAGTATTCTGGGGACCAACAAACAAATCAGCTTTCAATTTTTTTGTACTATTTCCACACTCGTTCCTAAAGGGTTCCTCAGAAGTGCTTTGGGTAGAACCCTTTAGAACAAAACATCTTTTGGGTTTGTTTTGAAAATGTCTGGGACGTTCTTCATGAGATCAAAGGTTCTAAATGCACTTCTACAACCTTAAGATGAAACAGTATTTACTCCAGTTGCTCAGGTTGGTCCATCTGGGGTTACCATTAAAGCTCTTGTGCATGGGAAATGGTCACTATGTCAGAGGTTCTCCTTTTGAGAACAGGTTTACAGCCCTGACCATGAGAACCATGCACGTCTATACGCATGACATAACATTCTAACTGAAGAATGAAACACTTCCGCTAACATGCTAATAGGAAAAGCGAAAATAATGACTTGTGGTAACAGAAACTTTGCTACCCAGTTGTTGATAAATTTCCTTTAACGCCACGTGCCCAAGAGCTTTATCGGTGGCAATTAACCCGCTTGCACGTCCTTGTTAGATGACCTGCTGTATTAGCCACGCCCACTTGCAGAAATATCTGCTGTAAATTAGCGCTTCTCTTCGTAAATATGGCCCGAAGGATCACTCGTCATAGAACGACTAACCCTCAGGGCTCCAAACGACGGTTCTGAGATTACTACGTATGTTTAACTGGGCGTGAATGTTCAGTCTATGTTGCTGGGACGGGAAAAAAAACACGAAGCCCCAGTGACAAAAATTTGCTCATTCGCGGCTTTTCACGCATTGTACGTTCCGAAGACTTCCACGGTAGGCTTCCTGAAAAACATATTAGCCTACCGTGCCAGGTTCTAGCAAAGTGTCAGTGTTAGCATTTGCATAGATAGATAGATAGATAGATAGATAGATAAATTATTAATAAGTGAACATCTGTGCTTTGAAGTGAGAGACAGGAAAGCAAGTGTGGGCGGATAAGCGTGTTACGAAACAGCCAGTGAATACGGTTTCATGCTAACGCACGATAAATCGCATTGTCGGTGATAGTCTGGTGGTGCACAGTACAACACCGACAGCTACGCAGGAATTTATTTCTTTGCGTCAACTCTATAATTATTGGCACCCTGAAGAAAACCTGCCACATAGGGATGCTGTATTTTTATTTTTTTATATTTTTACTCCAAACTAGAAAGGAGTAGGCAAGGCTACGAATAAATTTCCTCAAGATTGAGAGCAGCGATGATGTAAACGGTACTTTCATGGGTGGTTTGCATTTATGTATTATGTTTATAATGCTCTTCAGAGGTGCCAATAATTTCATTCATAATGTTCCCAATAATTTCCTTCACATTATAATTAGCTTTCACATTCGTTCTGTTTTTAATATTACTTCATTTAGCACTTTTTTTTTTTTAAACCAGTCTCTGATTGTGCCTCAAATGTAGCAGGCACTGAATTTATACCGGGAGTGTTTTTTTTTTCCCCTCAGTGTCACCATGACTCAACACTCCAGCACAGCAAAATGGCGTCGCTGATGACAGAAATGACACTTGCACAAAGGTGGAATAGCGTTAATTGAAGCACTGGCTTCAAGCCGATATGACTGTCTAACATCAAAGCAAAAGGCAGAAAGGGTGGATGTTGTCTTGTTGCTTGCTTTCCTGCGTTTTCCCATTTGTCTGAGCTAAAAGGCAAGACAGGAAATTAGATTTTTTCCCCCCAATATATTATGATCATTATCATAAAATTTCTAACAGCCAAAAGAAAACAATTTGCTTGTAATTTGTTTTCTTGACAGCTGATCCGTGTCTGAAAATGAACAAAGCAACATGAGAAGCTGAATCTCCTAAAATGTCAAGTTCTTTGTATTAATACACATTATGCGTTACAGTATTGTTTAATGACTAGAGTACGACTGAAGTTTACCTAAGTTTAGTTTTTAATATCGTTCCTTATCCCATTACTGATCCTCCAAACACAGGTCATTTTATCAGCTACGCCTACCATACAGGTCACTCTGTAGGTCTGTAATTACTGACTGCAGCCCATCTGTTGCTGTGAACAGTGTTTTGCCCCCTTCTTTTGCCCCCTTCTAACATGTCCGTCAGTGAGAAGGGAACACCACGGGAACAGATGTTATTTGGTTGGGGGTTGATTCGCAGCACAGCAGTGACTCACGTTGTTTGTGTGGGGGGGGTGTTGCTGGTGCGAGTGTATGAGGTACATCAGTGCTGCTGGATGCTGGAGTTCTTAACACCTCCACATATTATGACCAGAAACTGACACTGATGAAGACTTGAGTAGAAATGTAGGACTGTTTTATTCAGTCTTACTATAGGCTGCAACTGAAGAAATCTACTCGCTTCTGGAGGAATTCTGTCTGATCCTGCCCCCTCCCAAAGGAATGCTGGCCAACCTTTCCCAATCCCAGAAGGAATTCTGACCAGTCCTGCTTACTCCTGGAGGAAATTCTTACCAATCCCACCCACTCTGGAAATTTTTTTTGACCAATCCTGCCTCCTCTGAGTGTAACACTGACCAATCCTGAATGCTAATAAAAGAATTCTGATCAACCCCACCTGCTCCAGCAGGAAGTCTGTCCAAGCCTGAACGCACCCCCTCCCTCCTTCCATGTGAAAGACTCCTGATCGAATTTTGCCCAATCCTTCCCGCTGCTGAAGAATTTTACCTCATCCCTCCCATTCCCATAGGATATCTCACCAATCCCAACCACTCGCATAGGAATTCTGCCTAATCCCTATTACTAGCAAAGGAATTCTAGCCAGTCCCACCACCTTCCAAATGAATTTTGCTTAATCCCTCCCACTCCCAAAGGAATTCTGCCCAATCCTTCCCACTGCTGAAAATTTCTACGTAATCTCTCCTACTCCCAAACTAATTCTGACCATTCCCACCCACTCCCAAGTGAAATCTGCATAATTCTTCAGAGTCCTGAGGAATTCCACCTAATTCCTCCTACTCCTGTAGGACTTCTGTACAACCCCTCCCATTCCTAAAGGTATTCTGGCTAATCCCTCCCATTCCCAAATCAATTCTGACCAAGCCCACCAACTCCCAAAGGAGTTCCACTTAATCCCACCCACTCCCAAAGGAATTCTACTTAATCCATCCTACTCCCACAAGAATTCCGTCCATCCCCACCCATTCCATTGGGGTTATGAATGCCAAAATTCTAACCTGGTAGGAATCCTGGCGGGATATTTGACCACTCCCACCCACTTCTGCAGTTATCATTATTGTTTGTAACTGCCTACTCCCCAAAATATAAACAAGTTTCAACCACCATGACCCTGACCAGGAGAAAGCATTTCGTGAAGGTGAGTGAACAAATATAATGCAGTAAATGTGCTCCAATATTGATGAGCGTGACATTTCTTTGTCCCGCGAGCTTCATATCGAACCACCCCACACACTGCAGCTTGCGTGAAAAGACAAACCGGCCCACTGCCGTGACTTTTGGGTTGGGTTATATATTATATACACACACATGTAGCATAGAAGACCATTAACACACAGTGTGCAAGAAAAGATGAGCTTTAGTCCCTGACTACAGATCTGCAAGGTGACCAGTAAGGTAGGAGTGGCGTATAAAAATGCAGCGAACGGTAATGTTGTGTGTAAATAGTCCTGAGTTATGATTCTGATCCAGGATCAGATTTTTCATCCCACTAAAAAGCAGCGCTTTTTCACTCCCTGATGCATTTCTGTAATAGTCCCCCATTTGCACTCTTCAGGTCACGGTTTATGAGTTTCTCTATGAGATAAAAAAAAAATCTCTTTCTGTCGACTGAATTAAAAAAAAAAAAAGATGTCTTTTAACTGTTCGGCTGCGACGTGACTTGCTGTAAATGCTCCAAGGGCGCGTGAATGTTCAGTGCTCGTCCCTGCATCTGTGTTTGTTGGAAATGTTTGCTTTCATGCATCAAGTGTCCTTGTTTTAACTCCTGTCCCAAATGCTGGAATTTAAAGAAACATGTAACTGCAGGCTAGAATGCTAATATGTCTTATTTAGTATAAGTATTTTATATTTATAACTACATAATCAGTCTGTCAGATGATTCCTAGCTAGTAAATATGATTGCTAGCAACATCACCATGTCTACAGTGTCCCAAACATCAATGTATATGTTAAAAAATGGATACCATGTTAAAGAGAGAACAATAACAAAATAAAAAAAAGAAAAGGTAAACAAAAAAGTGTTAAACAAACCAGAATATGTTTTATATTTTAGATTCTTCAAAGTAGGCCCCTTTTGCTTAGACGACAGCTTTGGTTTTACATCTTATCATTTTCTCAGTCAGCTTTATGAGGTAGTCACCTGGAACGGCTTTCAGTTAACAGCTGTGTCTTGTCAAGAGTTCA
>JAOVVH010000052.1:18595423-18605720 GCA_028566435.1 Scorpiodoras heckelii
ACTGGTGTGAGTGGATCAGACACAGCAGTGCTGCTGGAGTTTTTAAACACCTCAGTGTCACAGCTGGACTGAAAATAGTCCACCAGTAGACTCTGACTTTACATCTACAGGGTGGAGCAATATGGTGGATGTTTCTCATAGAGTGCACAGTAAGTGAACACAGTGTTTAAAAACTTCAGCAATCACTTCCTGAGCTTTTTTTTTTTGTACCATTGTACTGTGTATGAAGGACACACTGATGTTCGATGGCTCTTTACTGCTTTCACACTGAATGTTTTCAATGAAGTTGAATTGGACGGCACAAATGAATCCCTTCTTGAATGCATTTTGTTTTCTACTTGTCGCTTTACTGTTGCACTGAATAACTCTGGGTTATCCACTCAGTGCTCGGGGGGGGAGAAAAGAAGCCGTTTGAGGAAAACCTATTACTGAGATCTCCGAAAACAGTGATGTCCTTATGTGAGGTTAGAGGGATCTCATGAGAACAAAAGCTGCGAAATCTCATGCAGTCTTCTCCACCATCACACCACCCATTTCCAGTCATTCATTGATTGATTTTGCTACAACACTCTTTTCCCAAGTGTTTCATTCCTTGACTATTTCCTAATGCGCTGAAAAATAAAACTGCATCGGCTTGCTGCAGAAATGCTATTTTACTTCTCATTTCAGGTCAGTTGATACACTGTGTGTTAAGAGTGGAAGGACACACTCTACCCACTCCTCGCCATGTTCCTAGCTTTCCTTCCGCGTTAACGCCTTTGTCAGGTACTTCTTCCTGGCTGTGTAAAATGACAAGCTCCGGCCCGAAGGCTCCAATCCCACCGGGAGCCGAATCCCGTCTGCCGACTTCCTCTGCCTCGGATACGCCGATATAACTGATTTGATTTCCGCAGGCCTGCTTCCCGCCGCTTCTGGAAACGTGTTCATGCTGCTAAAGCAGATCCCCAAGCTGCTCTGTCCACACACAGACGAGACGACCGAGCGGTTCGTCGATCGTGCGTCTTCGTTCGGGTTGGGGTGATACACCTGAACACAAACGGGCTCAGCTGCGAGAGCCCTGTCTGCTATTTTCCCATGCTCGTGGCTGGCTGGATGTTTTTGAAGGAAGTGCTGGATGAGACACAGGAAGCTCACATGGGGCCATGAGAATCTCATTAACATCCTGGCTTCGTTAAACATTATGTCAGCTGCACGTGCACTTCTGCTAACCTGGAAGAGGGTGGGTAAAGGGGGGGGGGGTAACGTTTGATGGGTTTCGTTAACAAGAGAAACGGAGATGGGGATGCCAAGAGTAAGAGAGAAAATGCATGCAAATGCCACATGGTATCCTGAGGGTCGCCAAGTGCACTGCTGCCGTTAGTTATTTTTCTTCCCCCCCCTCTCTCACAGCAGATGCTGTCATCCAGAACAAATTGCATGGCATTTTTTATGGGTCCTCTGCATACTATTGATTTAAACAGAAATTTCGCAGCAAGTCTGACACTTGCTTGAACAGCAGGGACGGACATTAATCCCAAAAAAAGCCGCCCGTATTACCAGGCAGGGTGGATAGGACGTGCCCTTATACCAACTGCTACCTGAATACTGATGCTTTTATGTAGGCTTGGGCTTGGAATAATGCATGGTGTGCCATAAAAAGAGGTGCACAGTGACAACCTTTGGAACGGCTACAGACGTGTCGAGAACTCTCCAGTGTCGGGGATTTGTAAAGGAGGCCCACGACTGATGAGTTTATCGTCTGGTTGCGGTATTGTAGCGTCTTTACTAGCATCCAGTGTCTCTTGTTGTGGTGCTAAAAAAAAAAAAAAAAAAAAAAAAAACAATTGGCCTTTTGACACACCTGAACCGAGACCAGGAATTCAAGGTTTTAACGTAATGACAGGCTTTTAAGATTTTGTGTTGCTTGGATTCATTTATATTCCTCCTCCTAACAAGATGCTGGATCGAATAGGCTTGTTAGTGGCAAAAGTGGAGCAGGTGGAACTCCCACGTTGAGCTTTGTCTAATAAAAGCAGTCGTCTTTGAGACTCTGATGTGCAAAACAATTCGCTTGCTTCCCCCTCCGCAGTCCCACAAGGCAGTGGTCGATGACAGAATTATTGGCAGTCTTATTAGCATGCGATTTAAATTGGATACAGATTTAGTGCAACTGGTTTTAAAATAATTACCCCCCCCACTCACACACAGTTTATATTTGGTGACGTCTCTACAGAGCGAAAGCCTTTTTTTCTGCAGGGGATCTTGGACTTTCTTCCGTGCACAACGATTTTTTTTACATTTTTTTTTTGCATGTTAACACCCAGAGACTGGAGTGCCCGTTGCAAAACACTGATTTTGTCAAGGATTTCTGTGTTGATTTGGACGTTTGTTAAAAGTGGCCTTGATCCATCGGTGGCCTGGATGTAACCCCCTGGCAGAGGCAAACATGATTTGGGGCTAAAACACTGTATAATTATATTTTACGCAACTCATATCTGTATCATCAATCTTTACGAAAGCTCATGGACCCCCAGCTGCAAAACAGCATCACTCCAGATATTACAGTGATTTTCATTTTAAATAAAAGCTTTGATTGTGCTTAATTTTATTTCTACTTATTTACATGTTTCTGATTATTTAAAACAACAGCTGTGTGTCACTGTTGTGTTTAAAGTTGAGTAGTATTTTTTTTCCCTCCATAACGTCAGATGATATAATTGCACCTACAAAAGCTGATATTCATTTGAAGACCTAAGCAAAATTTCCAGAGACTGAGAGTTGTGTAAATATTGTTTAGGAGCGTCAACAATTTTGCACATTTTTGAGCGTCGTGCATTTGGTGGACGCTTTTGTCCAAAGCGACTTATGGTTGAGGCAGGATTCTGTCTCTGAGCAGTCAAGCGGTTAAGTGTCTTGCTCAGGGTCCCAGCTTGATGATGCTGGGATTATAATGATTAATACGTACTATCATATCCAAGTCGAAGGTATTCTAGGACTAACTCGTGCCTTTTTCCCCCTACAGCCCCTGAAGATGCATTGCGGAAGCTGCTCACTGGTCACCAGCTCAGGTCACCTGACAGGCGGCGGGCGGGGCAAGGAGATCGACAGTGCCGAGTGCGTGATCCGCATGAACGATGCGCCCAGCGGGCGCGGTTTTAGTCCCGACGTGGGCCGACGCACGACCCTGAGGGTGATCGCACATTCCAGCATGCAGCGCGTCTTACGCAGTCGCCACGAGCTGCTCAACTCCAGCCACGACACCGTGTTCATCTTCTGGGGCCCGAGCAACTACATGCGGCGGGATGGCAAGGGCCTGGTCTACAACAACCTGCGCCTCATGAACCAGGTGCTGCCCAAGCTTAAGGTCTACATCATCTCCTGGCAGAAGATGCTGCAATTTGACGAGCTCTTTAAAAAAGAGACGGGCAAAGACAGGTAAGGGAATAAGGTTTAATTACCTCCAGGATCCAAGCTTCCTGAATTTCACTTGCTTGCTAAACAGTGACCTGCTTTAATTTCAAAGGAAATTTGTTGGTGATGAGAAAAATGGATAAATTCGCACCCAGGAGTGAAGCATGTTTGAGCTAATTCCCAGATTTTTATGCGCATCATGCACTCGTACTGAACTGCTTATTTGTTTATTTGTCCTGAGGCAAATTGCATAAAAATGGTTTTGTTTTTTTTACGGATTTTGGAATTAAATATAAATGTACAGTAGTGCTGTTGTATTTATTATTAATTTAGGCATTCTGGCCTCCATGATTGCGGTTCTGTGATATGAATAGAATATGCCATTTTTGTTCCTTAAACCCTGACAATTTGTAATTATCTCATAATTGTGCCGAATGTCACCCGTATTTGCGATTTAACACTACAGGTCTATCACGCCGACACGTCACGAAGAAACCCAACAGCAACACGATCCTCAGCGAATCAGCCGGCTTTAACGATCCGCATCTCTCCGAGACATTCCGTGGTGTCTAATTACAAAAGCCGTACAAATATTGGCACTGATTAATTAGTCTAAATGAGACACTGGCCCTCTTCACTGCTGCGTTACGTCGTCATTAGTATTCACTCCACAGTGCATATTTCTGTAATGTAATCACCTCTTCATCTTTTATCTCTTGTTTACTTGGAGGAAATCTCCGAGGTGGAGGGGGGAGGAAAAAAAAAAGGGAGACGCGAGGATGAAAGGACAAAGATTGCTACGAGAAACATGCCGACGCCTTTTTCCGACAAAAGCCTCTGCTAGATGTCAGTGTCAGATGGGCGAGCAGTTGCGGCTGTTGTTGTCGGCGTTTGCTTGACACGTTTGCAATTGCAAAGAGCAAACTCGGGCCTGTCAGAGCTGCTCCAAGAAACTCTGATAGGCTCGTTGCTTATTTAAGAGCTCCATAGCTGCCACTGCTGTTTGTCTCTTCGGAATGAGAAATTTCTTTAATCATATTTAGAATGACCTTATGAACCCTCGGCTATTTTCAGGGTAATCTCACTACCTTTACTTTTAAGCCTGGTCATTATAAGTGTCGTATATGCTGCATCTGGGTTTTTTTTTGATTGATTAAAATCTGGCTATCAGAACCATGACTTTGAGATACTCTATAACTTAGCAATTTGAAAAAAGTATGTGCTCAGTGAATATAATGTCCTTCCTATGTTGAAGACGATGCAGAAATTTGCTGTGGATTAATTGATTTGCTGTCCGATCTTTGAATCAATACGCACATTGTGAATTTGGATGCATGGCGCGTCAATTGGGTTCTACTGCGCTTAAGTTTGACGTAAATCCCAAATTTACAAATTTTCTTGCACAAACCTGATCGCATAGACAAAGCAATTAGCATCGTTAGAAAGGTCAAGTCATGCGATACGTGTTGCACCTTGCTGCGATGAACAATTCATGAGCAATTCGTCTGAGAATAAGGGACGTGAATTTGCACGCAAAATGCATCTGTCGGTTTCGAAAGGTTAATGTCAACGAGGTTGAGCGCACACATTTCTAACTAATGGCACTTTTGTAACATCCTTCACATTTCTGAAGTGTTCTCCAATTTGTTCACCCTGCACTGAGAACTTTTAAAGCCTGAACAAGACAGATGATTCACGGATACATCATATCGCAGATCTCTTTGGGATGCCAATAGATGCCAAGACAAGTTGTCATATTGGTCTCGTTCAATATATTAGAAGTTCATCTGTTAAGGTGATAAAAAAAAAGAAAGAAATAAAATCCTCTGCATCAATCCACGGAAATCTGACATAATGAAAATTGGCTTGCAATCCCGCAGAATTATTTGTACATCACCTCAACGTCTAAGGCTCGTCATGTTGAACGGCAGCGCCCGATCCTATTTTTTGTAAGGCATCATTTCAAAATTCCTGACAACAGATTGGTTTTTTTTCCCCCTTCCAGACTGCACTTGATATTCAGAGCAGCACCAAACTGTTGTTAGGTCTGGTGTTAGATTTCCCCACCTCATACTGGCAAGGAATTCCAGCTGGATCCATTGCGCAAGTAATTATCAGATTACTAATCGACCTCCTACTCCCTCTCACATATGGTAATCTACTGTGGATAGTGACCGAAAGAATAAAGTCATAAGACAGGTGGCAGATATCAGGCTTCTCTGCAGGGTTGCCCGGGTTTACACGTCACGATAATCCTGGAGAACCTCGGAGTAGAACCGTTGCCACTCTGACTCAAGAGGAGCCACTTGAAGTGATTTGGAATCCATATGAGGATGCCCCGTGTTCGGTTCCCGGTATAACTTTATCGGTCAAGACTTTCTTGATGGCAACCTCAGGACAGAACCAGGACTGGCTGGAAAAATCATCTCTCTCAATGGTTTTCTAATGTCTGGGAATCATGAGCAGGATCTGGAACCTGTGGGCTGGAGATAGTGAAGTGTAGACTGATCTTCGCAGCCTGTTGTCACTGTGATCCGTTTCAGGAAAGGAGGAAGGAAAATTAACCAGTGGAAGACTGTCAGTCTGGTAGTAGAGTTGATTCCTTTAATCCTAAGTGTACTCTCTTTTAAAATCATGGCTTGTATGGCTTAAACATAATCCCCAAACTGGAGTGATTTGGATTGCTGAACTTGATCATCAACCATCATCATCTGTGATGACAACAGGAGTCATTAGCGCCACAAAACAAACACATATTCTATTCTCCAAAGTGCTGTAAACAGGCTAAACAGTGCCAGGCGTCATTATCCTCAGATAAAATCCTCATCATCCTCTCTTATGTGCACTAGTTGTCCGGGGGGAGATTTCGGTTTTTCCCAGGGTGCCACGGTAATGCTCATAGCAGCTGTGCTAAACTATACTGATTTCCCCAAACTCACAGAAGATCAGGCAAGAAATGATGAACCATCTGGCCTTTCTTACTGAACTCACTTCAACATAAATCAATTGCATCTGTTTGCTTCCACTAAACCCAGGCATCTGCCAACTTTAGGAAGTGCCTTCATATTCATAGTTTCATGGCAGAAAACAGTATTGGCCTCTGACAGCTACATATGCTGTGCAATTCTTCATCTCTGATGTCAAGAGAAGAAAACACCCTTGTGCTGAATCTTTTACAAGGAAAGATACCAGCTGCTCGATCATCCTTGCCCCACCACCCGTATTATATTTGCACAAAGTCCTCTCAACCTCAGGCCAGGCCAACTGCTTGTCGCAGTCCACTGATATTTCTATGTTCTTTCCTCATTGGGTCATTGATGTCGGTCTTTGGAAATCAAACGAAAGGTCTCTTTTGCATTTCTGACACCCTTAAATCTATTACAGATGCATGCCATGACATACTCCAAAGGGGTCTTGAGTGGTGCAACCCTGTCCTCATGAGATCTCCAGTTAGAATCCGGACAGCACCATGACATTCACTGGCTAGGTATCCAAGAGAGAGAGTGCTATCTGGGTGGGAGGTGTAGCAGGCTCTGTCTGCCCCGTCAATCACAGAAACACTAACCAGTCAGGTCCATGTGATGGACTGGCGACCTTTCCATGGTGTACCCCGCCTTCGCCCGATGACGCTAGGATTGGCTCCAGCCCCCCTGTGACCCCGACTAGCGGGATAAAGTGGAAGACGAATGAATGAATGAACCAATCAGTGGGTATCAGTGGAAGAGCGCAGTTGTGTTTGGCGGGTTTAACGTGTCTTCGCGTGGTAGCCGTCACATCATAGGGTAGAGTTGCCTGGGGGGTAGGAACGGCCAAACCAACCAAACCGGTGTTTACAATTAAAGCTACTTATTCCTGAGCTCCCTACCAACAGAACACTAAGTTTAGATTCCAGTCAAGATCATTTATTTACTTCTGGATCTGGATTAAACCCTTTTGCTTCAAGTGACCAAAGGCAATCGATTGGTGGTCAACATAGTGATCTATCCTAAACAACAACCGAACAATGTAAAAGCTAAAAGCAAAGAGACTTGAGGCTGGGATGAGGCTAACCACCAGAAAGCACTCCACCTTAATGTTGAGTGAACACTCAGTTTGTGCATATGCACAAAAGATTATGGATGCAACCAAGCTGCCAGATGGGCGACTTCTTTTTTTAGCGCAGGTAATTTCCCAGCAATCAGACAACCTAATCAATCACCTCCTGTGGTGCTCTTCTCTAATGGATGGTGTTTGTTTCTCCATTGTTATTATTTGTTGGGAATCATTAGGGCTTCCGTATCAGATGGCAGAGCAGGAACGTTGATGAGCGGTTGATGATAACGATCAGTTATAGTTATATCAGGTCAGATGGGAACCTTTCTGAAATGGCACTTTGGTCCACTGGAATGAATTCATCAATTTTACAGATCTGCATAATGTAATTATAACATTGTGATCAATCACTGACTCTCTCTCTCTCTCTCTCTCTCTCTCTCTCTCTCTCTCAACCAGGAAGACATCCAACTCCTGGTTAAGTACGGGTTGGTTCACGATGACCATAGCCCTAGAGCTGTGTGACCGCATCAACGTTTACGGCATGGTGCCTCCAGATTTCTGCAAGTATGTCCAGAAAGCTTCTGCATTTATCTTTTTTTATAAAACATTTCGAGCAAAATCTATTCTGTTTGCTTGAAGCACAGTGTCGTATCATTTAACACGCACCCCATGCCGCCTTGCTGTGCACAGACTCCAATCTAACAATAACCGCGAGCAGAAAATGAGATGATTTATTACGCTTCTCCGCTGAGGCGTGACCTCTCAGAGGCCATTCTGAAGCTTTATTGTGTTACATGGAATCAATTTATTCCACTTATTCTCCTGAACCATTTCAGGTTAATTGCCTCGCCTACGGTTATTCAGCTCCAGATTAATTTGGGAATCTGGGAATCTAGATTCTCGTGTACTTTGCGACTGCACCCTTTTTAAAAATGTGTTACAATTCTCCACAGGGAAGCTCCGCGCCTGTCCGTGCCATACCATTATTACGAGCCCCTGGGACCAGACGAGTGTGCTATGTACATCTCCCACGAGCGCGGACGCCGAGGCAGCCATCACCGCTTCATCACAGAGAAGCGCGTCTTTGCTAACTGGGCACGGACACGCGACATCCATTTCTACCAGCCCGACTGGAGCCCAGCACCATTACCCAAAAACAGCACAGGGACTACAGTGCTTCCTCAGTCTGAGAGGACATGACTCCAAACTTTGTGTATTCACAATAGAACTATTGTGTCCACAGGCTAATACGTACACACAAAGAGCTGTCTTGATTTTTTATTTTTTCTTCTGCAGACTGAATGAATAGAGAGCTCGACAAGCATCCAGTCTGTCTCCAGGCTACAGATGCACGGACATTTCAAATCCACAAAGCAGACACAACTTGCATTTATGGTACTTTTTGGACGCCCTTTCGCCGATGGAATTCCACAAGGCTCCGTGCCAGGACCGCTTTATTTTGGACTCATGATGTGTAGACGCATGTGTAGAAACAAGTGTTAGTGAAACCCTGAGCTAAATCACGTCAACATATTAGCGTTAAGGTCGGAAATCAATCCTGGCTGATACTGGAATCATCTACAGACATCCACTGTTACCTAAAAGCAGGCATGGATATGTCGTTTTTATACATTTCCAACGTGGAAGTTTAGTCTTTTATGATCCGTCAGGTTTCAGCTCAACAGTGCAAAGCAGTTAAATCTATCAGGATAAGAATGTTATTTTATTTAAGCCGACCTTATTTTGGTCTTAATTTTGCTGTTTATTGGATTTTTGGTTACAGTTTTAAAACAAGGTGTATATTTTTTGTCGTTTTTTCGCAGAATTCTCAGGATCTGTTGTGTTTTCTAAAAATAAACTGCATTGTACTGTATATAGTAGCATAAACAAAGACAAGGTAAAGAATATATGTAAGTTATTTATAATTTCAGTTAAACAGTACGAAAAACGTGTTAGGGCCATAGTCACCTTCGGTGTTTGGCGGTTTTAACTTGGTTTGATTTTCTTTCACAATAGCAAGTGAAATGTTAGCTTTAATCGCCGACAAGCCGTTCCAGACTGAAAGGTGATCCAGATTGAGAATCTAGGAAATGACGGCATCTAGGCAGCACATAATGGTGTACGTACAATAGCCTGTACTATCATTTATAGTAACTGTTTTTTTTTTAACCTGACATCATAGAATACACCTGTAATTTGCCGATGGTAATAATTATCCAAGCAATTAGCTTCCCTTTATAGTCAGTAAACGATAACCCTATATGGTGTTATAGCTAGTTTAGATAGACTTCGCAGCTGAATGAAATTTTAGGTATTTGATAACAAGCACTGTTAATGTATCCAAACATCGTCTTTACACTTTGTCAACTTTGAGTGCTCAGCTACATTTGGAGACTACTTCTATAAATGTTTACAGAAACCGAACGTTTATACTGTTTTTCTTTTTATAGGCAAGTTATTTCTATATAAAAAGGATAATGTGTAAGTACGAGCACATTCAAATCAATATGCGATTTTGTGCAAAAGTCTTAGGCACCCTACTGTTTGTAGATACAACTTTTGTTATTGAAATTGTGTTGTTTTGGGGGGTTTTTTGAGTTGTGCATTAGAAGTCAGTACAAAAGGATTTTATATTTCCAAACGTTACTTTTCCAACAAAAAAATTAAATGTTACACAAAAATGTTTGTACGTCAGTAACCAAAGCAACCCATAACATAACAGACCACTTTTCAGACATAATGAAGGTTGTTGGGTTTTGCTGCTGCTGCTGCTGCTGCTGCTGCTGCTGCAAAGTAAAGAAGTAAGTGTGACAGTCAAAGTCTCCAGAAGAGCTGTGAAGAGCAGATTCTCCAAGACGCTCAGTAAAACTTA
>JAOVVH010000052.1:18634250-18656252 GCA_028566435.1 Scorpiodoras heckelii
ATAGTACATTCCAAATTTTCATATATATATATATATATATATATATATGATTTTGCATTTAAAATGACAACTTTTACATTAGGGATGAAATTTACATGTCTGACGTTTTTAATATGTGAATAATCGCAGGCTGTGGTAGGTGTTTACACCCATCGTGCGCGCTCCCGATAGCTGGCGCTGCGCGCTCCCGATAACTGGCGCTGCGCGCTCCCGGAGCTCTGAAACCACGGAGCGTCTCTGGAGCGCCGCCTGAAAGATACAAGGTTGCCAGATTGACATATTTACCGCCCTCCTTCCCCCCGCGCTAGTAATACACAATCGGAAGAGTGTTTGTCTGTGCTAATATATAGGGTAAATACGATTCTACAAAATCTGACTCAGATTTGGTTAAAAAAAAGTAGAATTAAAAGCATGCATTAAAAGCGTGAAAGTACACCGAGAAGGGTGAATCTAATCTGGCAACCCGGCTGGGTGAGGGATAAAGCGGTGTGTCGGCGTTCGCCAACTTCCAGACTTGCAGCTGAGTGCAGGGGGTTTGGTGGGAGGCAGAATGTCACACACACTGACAGATCTGTAGAGCCAAAGTGAAGCAGAGAAACAGGACACGAGGATAGTTGTGTTTGTTTCTTTTGTGTGTGTGTGTGTGTGTGTGTGTGTGTGTGTGTGTGTGCTCCGTTTATTGTTTTATTATTATTTGGTTCCAGGGCGCGCTACAGCACGAGACATGAACGTGAACGATGCAAAGGAGTATCTGTCCAGGAGAGAAATACCCCAGCTGATGGAGGTGAGACTGCTGCACAGCAGAAATACCCCAGCTTTACATTCACAGAGCTCATCTGTCAACACTGCACTGCTGAGGGGCTCCAGGAAATGTTTGCTTTGGTCTGTTGTTTATTTTGAGCCATGCACGTGATTATTATTATTATTATTGTTGTTGTTGTTGTTGTTGTTGTTGTTATTTAATCAACAGGTGATTGAGTTCTGTGCCATTTCCCAATTCTGTGTCATTTTCCCAATGCACTTTGATGTGAGTGAGTGTGATGTGCTGGAATGCTTACACTTCAGCTTCTTCAGTCATCATCATCATCATCATCATCATCATCATCATCTTCGAGCTCAAAAGTCTATTTCACCTCAAAAGCTCTCGTTATGTTCAGTATCTTTTCCTAGACGCTAAAGCTGCAACACTGCTTGCTTGGTAAAACTAGGAAGAACATGTGCCTCATCCTCATCGGATCAGTGGTGCTAGATGGTACTGTGTAGTTCAGCAGGAGGACCTTGCCGGTGTACTATTTTGACACCGTATTCACGACTGCACTGTGCGATTCGGGACGTTCCCATTGTCCTCTACACGCCTGATCCAATGTACGATTCGAACCAAGTCCGAGACGATTGCCACGATAGTTGTCCCGGTAGTGCACGATTTATGGTTTCTGCAGAAATGTTATTCTTTCGGTTACACGAACAGCCCTTGTCGGTTTGCTTGGTTGTCCTTATGGGTTGCTAGGAATTTTTTTTTTGGTACGTAAATATAACCTTTTGATGTATGGAATGTAGGAACCTTTGGAGAACGTTTCAACTTGGTTGCGTTAAAGTCCTCCTAAACTACTGCAATGCAACAAAAACATTTGGGAAAAAAAAAACCATACAAGAACATTCCAGATGTCTTCTCCAAATGTTATAGGGTTAGGTTCCTGGAACTACCGGCTTTTTAGGTTTCTGAAACCTTTGAGGAACCTGGCGCAGACTTTCTCTAAATGTTGGGTGAAGGTTCTACATTTGTTGAACGTAATGTGTTTGCTGGGTTGTTCCACGGTGCTGTTGGATTCTTGATTGGTTGGAAGGTGTTGATTAGAAGGGATTAGAATATGTGTTGGTAAGGATGAAGGGTTTTATCTTGTTTGCATGTTCGGCAGAAAGTCAACAGGTTGTCGGTGAGCGTTTTGGCTTTGAGATGAAATGAAAACGAGAACAAAAGTCAATAAGGAATAGGCTTCTTTTCTCATTTTTGGGCTGTTATTATAGATCAGTGGAACCCCACTGTGTGCAGCACAGTTTCCCTGTTCTCATATATCTACCTCTAATGAGAAACCTCTGGGCAGGAGCTCTGCCCCACACTATCATGTCTGACCAAATATTTCCCTAGTTCTTGAGTTGTGGACCTCTAGGATCTCTTCATGGTCTAAAGCAGTGGTCTCCGACCTGTACCTGGAAAACTACTTCCCTGAACACTCCCTGATGCTCCAACCATAATCACGCCCACCTGACCATCTAAGCAAGGAACGGTGGTCTAAAGCAGGGGTGTCCAACCTTATCCACAAAGGGCTGGTGTGGGTCTCAAGCAGGAGCCACACCTCATTAAAATGATTTTATTCAATGGATCTTGACTTTGAGCAGTGTGTGGCATCTGCTTGGTTGGAAGGAAAACCTGCACCCACACCAGCCCTTTGTCGATAAGGTTGGACACGCCTGGTCTAAAGGAACAACAGCTGGAGATCTCTGTTCTTGACCGTTTGTTGCAAATAGCTTTGCCTAGTTAAGATACGTGCTCTTGGTTCTCCAGAGTTTGCTGACGGGACTGATGTACTACCGGCCGGACGATCCCATCGAGTACATGGAGGCGTGCCTGAAGAAGGTCCGAGAGCTCGGCGGGACTGAAAAAGTGAGGTGGGACACTTTCGTAGGACAGGAGAAGAAGTCGCTGCCACCGCTCAACGGAGGCCAATCGCGGCGGTCTTTCTTCCGGAACGGTAAGAAAAATGTCGAGCAAGACGTTCGATGTTTGAGATTTGGTACCAAAATGAGGAAGAATGTGAGTCAGCACTTAACGGTAGTCAGACTAGTTCTGTTCTTAGACAAACAAACATTTGACTTTCGCAGCAGTGCATTGAAAGAGAGGAATTAGTATGGGAGGTATACCTCATAGAGTAGCTCCAGGATTAAAATTCATTACCCGGGATCACTAAGTATAAGGCGGGAAACACACTCTGGATGGGATGCCACAGACATATAAGCTACTTTGGCTACAAACATGCTCGTGTGCGTCTTTGTGCCTATAAATACACTTTGCTATAGGCTGTGCGAATAAGAAAATGAACACCAGGTGTATCTCCCTGCTGAGTTTGCTTTGCAAAGCAAATCACCCCTCTCGGTTCGAGATGCTAGACAATGAACTAATTGTTTCATGAGCTCCGTGTTGTAATGAGCGCTGTTTTTTTTTTTTTTTGGTTGGGTTTCTTTCACTACTGGTTTTAAATCCCTTTAGCAACACACAATGAGGACCACTGTTTTTGGTTTCCGGATGTAATGAACCTGGGTGAACGTGCTCCTTGAAACACCTGCAAACTGTTTTGAATACTAAGTCCATAAAAGTGCTTTTGTTGTTGACTGAAAGCAATGGCATCATATTCTATATGAGTGTATTAAACAGATAGGTCAAAGTAAATGCAAAAATTAAATTGATTAATGTCATTAACGACATGTTTGCACTGGTTCCTGACACTGTGATACTAAAAAAAGGACACGGTAGTTCACTAAACAAAATAGTGTTGCTCCGTGACCTCATCAGACTCGGTAAGGAGGTGTGGCTCATGGAATTGTTACACATGGGAAGTTCCTTGCATTGTGCGATTTTATGACGGTTTATACTGTTGCTAAGGCAACCAGGGTAAACGTGTGACAATTTAGACTTGCAAGGTGCGTGATGCTAAACCGGTTGCTACGCAAGTTAAATTTACATGTTTGCAATCTTGGCATCGTACGGAAATATTGTGTCAATTTCATTAAGCAGAAACGTTTTTAGTATCGGACCTCAGGTATCAGATCCAGCTCACGCGAATGCACATATGTTTCTTCTCTCAGTTTTACCCGACAGGTACGAGCGTCTGCCGCCCATCCACCAGTTCTCCATCGAGAGCGACTCGGACTTGTCTGAAACGGCGGAGCTGATTGAAGAGTACGAAGTCTTTGACCCGTCCAGACCACGGCCCAAGGTCATCCTCATCATCGGTGAGTGAAGATTACAATTTGGGAAGTGCAACATTTCAGTGATGAATAAAACGCGGCGTAAATATCAGAAATCATGGTGCACTTTCCATAGTGTTAGGGATAGCCTCAAATGGTACACGCTAGCATCAGTCTTTAGTTTACATTTACATTTATGGCATTTGCAGACACCCTTATACAGAGTGACTTACATTTATCTCATTTATACAACTGAGCATTTGATTTTTGGGGGCCTTGCTCAGGGGCCCAACAGTGACAGCTTGGTGGTGCTTGGATATGCACTCATGACCTTCTGATGAGTAGTCCAATGTCTCAATCACTGAGCTATACTTCATCCACTACAACCAAAGTCTTTGAAAGGTACAAGATTAGCTAGCTATGAAGAAACAAGCTAGTTTTGGTGGACAGTCATATTTTCCAAATTCTAACAAAATAATAAAATGCCTATTACACTTTCAGGTGGCCCGGGCAGCGGTAAAGGCACGCAGAGCCTTAAGATCGCAGAGCGCTACGGCTTCGAGTACGTCTCCGTGGGTGAATTGCTGCGAAAGAAGATGATCCACAATGCAACCAGCAACAGGAAGTGGAGTCTGATCGCCCGGATCATTACTAATGGCGAACTGGCACCTCAGGTAACAGCGTCCCCATGTAGCAAATAACAAAGTGAACCTGTCGTCGTTTTGTTAGCAAAGCCTGCTCCGGCTAGGCAGGAGGAATGTGCTAATTAAAAGCACAACATTCCTCAATTAGCGAATGTAGCATATTTACAGGCTAACCATGAGAAACAAATGCTAATTAAGGTACAGTGTTGCTTAGCAAATGGAGAAGGTTATCTTAAGGAAACATGCTAATTAAAGGTTAATTAAGAACCAAGTCTGGGAATAAAGTAGACATTAGTACGCTAACACTGTCCTCAAACAACCTGATGGCTTGCAACCTGAAATTGCTAAGCTAAAGTGATGTGCTTAAGGTAAAGCTAGCTGGAAATCATTATTAGGCCCAAACATGACCTGTCTAGATCTTTAGATCTAGATCGGCAATTTAGGGAAAGTAAAGGATATCGGGGCGGCACGGTGGCTCGGTGGGTATCACTGTTGCCTCACAGCAAGGTCTTGGGTTCAATCCCCGGATGAAGTGGTCTGGGTCCTTTCTGTGTGGAGTCTGCATGTCCTCCCCGTGTCCGCGTGGGTTTCCTCCGGGTACTCCGGTTTCCTCAGGTCCAAAGACATGCATATTAGTTTAATTGGTGTCTCTAAAGTACCCCTAGTTTGTGTGTGTGTATGAGTGTGTGTGCTTGGTGTGTGCCCAATGATGGATTGGCGCCCTGTCTAGGGTTGATCCTGCCTTGCGCTCTATGCCGCTGGCTAGGAACTGGCTTTGCCGTGACCCTGGGGACAGGAATAAGCGGTTAAGATAATGAATGAATGAATGAATGAATGAATGAAAAAGGATAACAGTCTATTTTATTTATTCTAGTCTGAGGAAAGGTGAGTCAGTTTAGCCACCTTTCACCTCAAGTTATGTTTACGTTGTCAAATAAAGCCAAAGTCCCAAGTATAGTGACATATTAAAAAAAATAGTTTGTCTGATATCACTTGGCTCTGTCAGTAGTGAATCATTTTTAGAAACACAGACACCAGACATTCCCTGAGTGTGATCCTCTCAGATCCAAATGCTTACCTTCTCTCCAAAGCCCAGAATAGATTTGTGCCTGAGTATGTGAAAAAAAAAAAAACCATGGTAATAAAATACAGATTGAATTCCTCTGCCGTGCACCACAACTAACAATAACACATATTAAATTCCTGGCCAACAATAAGGTCATGTGCTCCCACACCCTTTCCTTGACGGAAACGCTCAAACAAAAGTCATTCTGCGTGGAAGGTAGTCGCAGGACGAGGCCTACAGGCTAAACCGTGTTCCAGGCTTTTAATTCGTCGAAGTACTCGAGTATGTTTTGAACAGAGCAAAGAGAGTCAACCAATAAAGATTAGTCCAGAGAGGATGAAACGGACAACACGAGCCACTAATCCCGGGCTGCACTAGATCTATTAGACATAAAGGCCAAGCCTGCGATAAAGCATCAGATTAGGATGAAGATCAGATGGTCGTGGATCACCGGGAACATCTGGTGTGCACGGTAATATCATGTATATGTAAGAGTGCTCTCTGGATGAGATTTATCATTAGTAATAAAGATGAAATAAAGATTAGTTTAATTCAATGAGGAGGTTGTTTGCCTTCGCGTCACTCCATGCAGCCGCACACTGTTATTTTTAGTTACTTTAGTTACAGTGTTATAATATTGTAGATGAAATATGATCAATCAGCATGAATACCATAAATGTCCTCATGCTGACTCACTAACAAACTTGTGTTTGTTTTTTCCCGGTTGCCCCTCAACCTCATTGTGACTTAAAAACCACCTTTTCCCAAAAAAAAACCCACCAAGTATGATAGCAGCCTAAGGCATTTTTAGGAAAGTACATAAATTCAGACTGGTCGCTGTTGTCGGTCAGGTCATTTACGTCATTTATGTCATTTTGTCTCTGCAATCAAAGATGGACAGATTCGTAAAAGTATAACAAACGACAGTCCGTGGGCTTGAAAAAAGTGGCTAATTTGCATGAGTTTGAGCGTGGGCGTAAATTTCCTCTCAGATACACAGCAAGCAGCGATTCCAGAAACTGCACTCAAATGAACCTTGATACTTCGTTGCAGAGGAGAATAAAATTAGCGCTTAAAGACAGAACGCTGTGTGACATGAGGGAATGTTAGCGAGTGATTAATTACGTTCCTGCTGGAGGCTTATGGGAAGGTACACTACTGTTAGCCTGTTGCTATCTTAGCTCTAAAAATCCCATAGCTAGCAATGCTCTACACTGGGGCGCTGCCCCTCCTTCAAGTTATCAAGTGAATAAAGGCTAATGGGATGCAGCGCTCTGTGCTGATTGGGCGGTTCTCGACAAATCATTAGTCAGCTCGTTAGTTGACCGGTACTGAGAAGATGAACCACCAAGTTTCAGAAGGAATTTATGAAGACGTTATTGTCATGTGACAATATATATCAATTCAAATCCCAACACGTACGCAACTAGCACATCATAGCTTTTATCCATTTATAGTTGCATTCAATGATGTGGAATGTCCATAAAAATTTTCTTTCATCTCACTCGTGGAAAAAAAAAAATCTTCTAGTATATCTTAAAGATGTATTCATTTTGTAAAGGGCTCTGTGTCATTTATCTGGCATTTCGTCTGTAGGGAGCAAAAAAAGAACAGGAAGTTCATATGTGACAGTGGCGTTTTTCAGCCCTGAAGGCACAAGATGTTTTTTTTTTTAAATCTGTGTTTGAGACTAAATGACAAGTCCTTTAAAAGCCCTCATAACTATGTATGATTCATAGTATGATGCTAATGTGGACCGAAAAGTCTGATCTCTGTGACTTTAATCTTGGGATTTTCACACACAACAAAAAAACCCAAAAAAAGTGAGTGAACTTTCCGTTGGTGGAAACGCCTTGTTGATAAGAGAGATCAAAGGAGAATAATCAGATTGGTTCAAGCTACCCGGAAAGATTTCGTAAATAATCATTCTTTACAACCACGGTGAGCAGAAAAGTATCTCTGCATCAAACCTTAAGGTGGATGTACTACAACAGCAGAAGACCACATCAGGTTCCACTCGCGTCAGTCCAGAACAGGAATCTAAGGCTATCCTGGGCACAGGTTCTCCCAAATGGACAGTTAAAGATTAGAGAAAAAAACACCTGGTTTGATGTGTTGTGCTTTCTGAGATGCTTTTTTGTTCGCCGTGATTATACAGAGTGTTTGAAATACTCAAATAAGCTCCTCTGGGACCAACAACCATGTCACGGTTAAAGTCACAAAGACCACGTTCTTGATGTGATGTTTGATGTGAACGTTAGCTGAAGCTCTTGACGTGTATCTGCATGATTTTATATAGTGCACAACAGTAGTTCCTGTTAAAGTGGCCGGTAAGTGTATTTATGTTACGATGTCTTCAAATGCAAAGATATATGTGGTATTGAAGCACCAGTAAAACTCTTGGGAAGTTGTTTGTTTAGCAATGTAGTTTTACTTTAAACCATTTTTTTCCCCAATAAAGTTGTTTATTCAAAATTTAGACGTGTAGTATAATTACACTAAACATTTTCGGTGACAGATTTCTCTTAGCTACATCAACGTTGTAGTTCCAGCGCTAAACTAAACTAAACCAAGCAGAAGAACAGACTACCTCCAGTGTACATAAAGGTAGCCACGTGTAAAATCTACCGTGTCTTATAAACGTTGTTCCCTAACAGGAAACCACCATCACCGAGATCAAGCAGAAGATCATGAAGCTTCCGGATGCCAGTGGAATAGTCATCGACGGCTTTCCCCGGGATGTCGCGCAGGCGCTTTCTTTTGAAGATCAGGTGGGTGTGTTTTCACACAAAATGCAGGTTTGTGGTTACTAAAGTGTCAAAGCAAGCAAGAATGAAGTAAAATCATGTGTCAGTTGCAGCGCCCCCGGTGGACGAAATTTCATGAAATTTGGTGCGTGTCTAAAGAATGTAGTAGTGATGCAGGGTGTGAAATTTCGTTAAGTTTGAGAAGTCAGATCCCAAGATATTGGCTAATAAGTACAAGATTTTTTGTTTGTGGTGCCACTCCATAAATGAATGGCAATGAGTTAGTATAATGTAATGTGCCTTTTAGAGGCAACCTTGCCATAAAAAGCTCATTATTATAGACAGAACACTTTTCAAGCTGTTGCCCAAACAGTTGATTTAAGTCTACTCCATTTCAGGGGGCGCTAGCATGAAGGGCAGAACGCACCTAGAGACACAAACCTTATATTCTGTATCGGACATCTGGAGCTACAACCACACCAAGTGTCATGTGGATTGGTTAAGTTTAAGTATATGATATCATCGACCGAATATTGGTCACCTGGAAGGTGAACCTGACCACCCTGGAATTGATCCGTTTCCTATAACAGCACATCCTGAAGAGTTTTATTCCGTCCACAACATTTGGCCAATGATTATGATTTATTTTGCTTAGTAACGAATGCTGTCCTCCTTTTTATTTCATGGAAACAAGTTATCAGTGGTAGAGCAAAGGCAATATTTTGATACTGATAAAAAAAAAAGGAAATGTATTGTATTGTTTCTTGCTCCGCTCAGGCATGTGCGGGAATTTTGGGACGCCTCTTCTCTTTTTTTGTGCTCAGCTGCTTCTTTGTAAAGTGCTCGATGTAATCGAAAGCAGCGTGCTAATTTTGTCTGATATGAGCAGGGAAAGTGCTTAGAGCAGAACATAACATGTCAGTATCGGAGCAGCTAATGGATTCTCTCACAGCTGTGAGCCAAATTGACCGAGGTCGATTACAGAGTTGGAAAGCGAGGGCTGCTAGCTTTTAAAAAGTGCTTTAAGGGGGTAGCGTTGAGGGACTTTGTGGAAAGCCGCTGTCTGGCTGTCAGGATTACCATTAGCGCTGCTTCGAAGGGACTTACTTGTGTAAAATGGTAAATACTAAAGTACGAAATGGCTGGCACTAGAGATCTGTCTTGGGCGAGCTTCATTGTTTCGGTAGTTGTTTGGTGCAGTCATTTGTTGCTTTCTTTCATTTGTTGGATCTGACAGTTGCATGATTCAGGAGGTTACGCAAATGAATCGAAGCTGAATTGCAGCGTACGCTTTGCTACTCACAATGTGCTTCTTCACATGTTCTTGTTTCCTTCTCTATTCATCTTCCAAACCCCTCTCTTCCCTTCCTTACGCAAATCGTCAACGAGGTCATGTGCACCCTCAGGAAGTTTGCTCATGGACCGCTCATGACAACGTTCATATTACGATCGAGTGCGTTACATTCATCTTCTCACCTGGAGATATAGAAAGCCTGATTGTGGTCAAGCAGACGTGCCTTCCACATGCCGAAAATACGTAGTTCTTGGTATACCAGTGAAAGGAGACGGGGTATCTCTGATGACTGCTTTGCAACGCGGCGCATGCCTGTGCCGTACCGTTAATTAGTTTGCTCTGGCTGTTTTCCACTGGCTGTCACAACTCACTTATCAAGAGTGCAGAACGAGGCACATTTCCCAGGCACTTCCCGCCTTCTCCTCCTCCTCCTCCTCCTCCTCCTGCTCTTTCTCGTTCATCTCCAGAACCGGCCTTGATCTCCGACAGGAGTTCTGAGCGAAGACATTCCGAAGGAGGTGTAAAGAAAAGGTTCTTCCCTTGAAGGCCCATTTCCTGTCTTAGATTTGGGCTGACATGTGATGCATCCCACCTCCAGACCTTTCCTATGGATGAATGTACTCGTCATCCCAGTGTCAAGGCAAGCACTAGGCGATAAGGACTGTTTATCTTGCTTCTAAAAGGATTAAGCAACGCCTGTTATGGTAATTCCAGACATCTGTCTCTGCACACACATGCTGTGAGGAATTAGGCGCAAACAAAGTTCGGGAGTTAATCGCACCCCGGATGTCAAACAGAGAAGGTTAGGTTGTGTCGGTGAAAAGGGAGGGTCGTAACAAAGTCGAAGACACCAGATTTTTAGTGTCGTGTGGATATGTTGAAAAATGTCACAATCGCAGCCGCAGGGAAGTGAGCTTACAAGCAGTAAAACAAAACCGTATCACTAGCTGAGGTTTTAAAAGTAGCTTTCCTGTGTTAAACAAAAATGAAAGAAATGGTAATTGAGAAAAAGAAGTGGCCCCCCTACAGCGTCCAGGCAGCTGTGAAGATCATAATTATCTCATATTATTTATAGCACAACCTTCTGATGCGTGTAGGTTTTAGGGGTGTAACGTAACTGATGATTTGCTTTCAGTCAGATTCCCTAATATTGTCAAATACTGTTGAAAAATGTTGCCTTGTGAATCACCTTGAGAATCAAAAGTGTACGGTAAACTTCGATCCTTTTAAAATAGCCCTTCTCTACGCCACTAACGTTGATGTTTTGAGTTGATGGACGAGGGCGAGTTGGGATATCGGGACTGTTTTGAGTCTCCGTACAGTTCTAAGTTCTCTGAGGCGCTCTGTAATATCCTGAGCTAATAGCGTAGCGAATTGCATTAATTAAGAAGGAAGGACTTCAAGGGGAGCGTGGCAGAGTCGGAGCAGGGAGTGGATTAGGAGCGGCGACGGAAGCGAACCCCGGCTTTAGACGTGACGACGAGAGATTCATCCTCTCACGTCGTCCAAATGTCAAGCAAATATTAGCGGAAAATGTCATCCGGCGGCAGAGAGCCTGATGTCTTAATGCGTCAAAAAATGCGTGGAAGGAAACGTAGACATGATGATGTGGAGTTAGTTTGCTATTCACCAGCAAAGGCTGAATGATTGTTGGTGTTGTTGTTGTTTGTTTGTCAGAGCTGTGACGAAGATGAGCCACATGATGTGTCATGATGATGCTTAGAAATGCATCCAAGAAAAAAAAAAGTGTCAAAGCAAAATGATTTTGTGTGTAAAGATAAAGACAGAAAGGTGGTGATGCAGAGTGATGGGCAGAAGAAATAAAAAATAGGATAAATCGAATGAGGGAAGATGAAGCATGTGTAGTATCTGGAGAGCAGAAGATGGAGAAAGATGGCATGGAAGGAAAGATTCGATGGAGGTGATGGAAGGAGACACTTCCACTTTCCACTTGCACCCTGAAGAGGGAAAGAGCGGAACAAAGTGGGACAAAGGACGAAGATGGCGAATCAGGTGGTGAAGATTCTCCATCCATCCAGTTTACCTGTTCCACTGTCCTGTCCTGCCACTGAAAACAAGGTCTCTAATCCTTTAACCGCTCCGAGGAAGCAGCCCTGCACTCCAGGGGTCCAGTGTCTGGACAGTTGAGAAGACAGATTGTACAAAACAGAGACAGATATCCAGAAACTTCGGTTGCTACGGTGATGGGAATGATTTTATGAGTGTCTGACTGGTGTACTATTAGAAAGACGGTGTAAGAATAGAGTGACTGGACAAATAACTGAAATGCAAAAAATGCACCCATGACTGAATGTTGCTGGATTACTAACCACAGTTTCAAAATGACATGTGTGCTACTCATCACCATGGCAACACTGTGGGAACCCTGAAGATGTGTTATTATTATTTTCCCAACCATAGCAACCATAGTAAAAGTGTGGAACCTGTAAAGTACTGAAAATGCATATTATTTTTTTTCCCAACACGGATATATATATATATATATTTCTACATCTATATTTTTATTCTTTTTTCCCCAAAATCTGCATTTGTATTTGTCCAATCGACTGCTTATGACTAAGAAGCGTCTCAGATGCTAAGGTTGCCATGGTGATAAGAACAACTTCTCGAACATCTGACTGGTCAAAGATTAGAGAGACAGCAAAGAGACAAGACAAAAACTTGACAAATAGGCAAGTACAGTTTTGCCGGTTTTGCACAGCTCACCAATCAGAGATTGGACGTGTTCCCGTTACCACAGCAACCACAGGAATAGGGTGCCAGTTAAGAAGCACTGAATATGTCTTATTATTTTCCCGACCTGCATTCACACAAGTCTTGATTTTCCGCAAATCTATATTCCCAATTGTTCAATCGATGGCTCATGAACAAGAACATAACACATCTTCGGTGTTTTTCAGGGTTGCTCTGGTTGCTGTGGTGATAGGAGCGACTTCTCGGGACAGATTTGAGAGACGGAGCTCTCCTTTTTCTGGATCCTCGTCTTCACTTTCCACAAATTTTCGCCAATTCCTAAATATTTGAATGGTCGAAGAGTGGGGAGATGGTGAAATCAAAGTCCATCCAAAGGACATGGTGTTCTCGTCACCATAGCAACCACGGCAGAAGGGGGCGTCTTAATAAGCTTTGAACATGCACTGTTATTTTCCCAACCTGTGTTCTGACAGATCATTTGTTCTGGATATTTTCCACAAAATGTCCCGTCCAGATTAGTCCAAATATAGATGGGGAAAAAATTTAACACAGTGGAGTAGAGTTATACTTCCGTACCACTTTTCTCCATGATTTCTGCAATTATTTATCAGTCAACATGTCAGTTCTAGGTCAATTCTGTTAGCATTATAACATCATTAAAACTCATGGCAATGGCACCAAAGCTCAGAAGAGTGTGTGAAAATGAGTAGAGCACGAAGAGCATGAATATAGCGTCATGATAAACAGATGAAACCTGGCGGCGACGGGGACAGAAATGGAATTACCCCGGGGAAATTCTAGGGAAAGTGGGTTAGATGGCAGAGGAAGTATGGCAACATGTGTATGTGTGCAATTGGTGTAGGTCCACTGTAGGTCCTTTGAAATGTCATTCCAGGCCTCCGTTTTATATCTTATCTTCGCTCTACTCTCCCTTTCCCTTATTTCTCTGTCCAGGAAATGATTTCCAAAGACTTGTGCCACATTTTCCTGAGCAGATTAATGAGTGTTTGATATTCTCTCGGATGCGACGGAGTAACCGTAAATTAGCCTGGCTGTGTCAATGTTTGATTTGGGAATGTTTAATGTTTAGCTCCGGGGCTGACGTGAAGACAAAGCCAAGCGTCAGAGTGCGAGTCAGCTTATTGTGTAAAGTCCAACAAAGGTCCCTATGGCATTTCTACCCCCACTTCATAACGTATGACTTCATAGTCGTGGTTGTTAGCTTCAAGATGAACAAACCCTTAGCCTGGTAGAGGTTGGATGGTGATAAATTTGTGACTGAATGTTTAATTAAATGCTTCCAACTTTCTTTATTCAGCAAGTTCAAGTTCAGCACCAAAAAAGGAAACATAAACGTTTTCAGAAAGGGGCTGTGATCTTCATTTGTGTCTTTTTACAATAATTATTACATTCTTAGAAAATGGAGAAACCTTACGGCTTCTTCGGTTGTCCCCAGAAGTTTTCCAAGAAGAACCCTGTGAGGACGCTAATAACCTGTAATTATTCAGTTCATTCCAGGGTGATTTGACCATCATAAAGCATTGAGACAACAGTCATAATATAACATGACTGTACAAATAGCTACTATAACTTAAGTGGTAACATTAACTTGCTTGTTTCATGGACGTTTCACAACATTATATGCAACTATAAAAGGAAAACAAGTATAAAGTGTTGCGCTTTAATAATAATCTGGGGTGGTTAAAGTAACTCTGCTTCACGTCGTTGATTATTTTCCTCTAACAACATGAAGACAAGTGTTTTATGTCGTAACTTCATGGCTTATTGTATTACTCAGGTGTAACAGTTCATGCATACTGTAGATTATAGATTTCTATCTGTTTAAACCTCACATTCCTTTCAACATATAACAGTGGAAGTAGCAAAACATTTCTATAGCTTGATTAGATAAAGGAACTCCACTGCAACCCATAAAACCCTTTGCATGCTTTGAATGAAATTTGGTGCATTGATTCTGCATGGCCCTGAAAGTCTTTCCACCAATTTTGGGGTGTGTATCTTAAACTGTTTGCCAGTAACACGCCAAAGTTCGCACATCACACTTTTTCCCAGAACTCTGTAATGAATTGTTCAATGCAATTACAATACAGTTTGAGAGAGTCTTGTTTCTTTGATATGTCCTTGGGTAGGACAGAGTTACTCTTAAAATGAAACTGTATTATATTATGCATTTTTTTTTTTTAAAAACCCAACAACTGTATTTTGACTTTCAGATTTGTACTCCAGACCTGGTGGTATTCCTGGCATGCTCTAACCAGCGTTTAAAGGAGCGTTTGGAGAAGCGGGCAGAGCAGCAGGGACGTCCGGACGATAACCCCAAAGCCACCGAGCGACGCCTCGCCAACTTCAAACAGAACGCAGTGCCGCTGGTTAAGTACTTCCAGGAGAAAGGCCTCATCGTCACGGTAAGGAGACAGAAGTTCAGGTTTGAAAAATAGCCAGCCGTTTTGAATCGAGGCTTTCTTCATGAACTTGTTCTTTAAACTATAAAGAGCTATTATTACCTAGCTATCATCTGTACAGCTATTATTTTAGTGCCATGTATTGCAAAGTTTTCAACATAAATTGTCTTAATTCTACTAAAGATTAAACGATTTGAAAAATTATTTATTTCGCAGAGAATCTGCTTAGTTAATTACAGTCTTAGGCTTAAAGATTACAGTTATCCGACATCATACATTAACCTTACGAGAGCATGATTTTGTATATAAAGTTTATAAAAACAAAACTTTGTACAAAGCTTTTGGATGCAGCTCTTTTAGATAAGCGTTGGGTTCTAATTTACATCTTTTTCTTTGCACAACACTCAGAAATTTCAGTCTTCAGGGCTCATGTTAACCACATGTATCAAAATGCATCCAGTGAACCGTCTTACCCACATCCCATTTGTTAACTGTAGTATAAACGATTTACAGCCAAGCCTGACACAAGTACTGATGTATTCGTGGGGCTCTTTTTCTTGTGTGGTTTCGTCAGAGCGAGCAACAGGATCACATTTCTGGTTGTACAGTGTATTAGGGGAAGTCTAGGGGTCTGATTTTATGGAAAAGAATAACTAGAAGCTAGGTAATGTGCTTCATTTTTTAAAATAAGCTTGCTAATATTATAAAGAAACCAAAGTGTGCGTGTTTCATGGCCATCATCAAATATAAACAAAGGTAAACTAAATTTTCCATGATGTCCTGGATTCCCCTGATTAATACAGCGCAGGGAACTCAATTCAGTATCAATATTATTATTATTAACGCATACCAAAAAACATACTTGTATTCGGTCGGATAAAAACAGATCCTGGATAATATGCATACAACGACGACGACGACGACACTGTTTCGCAAGAAGATCTACCAGTGCAGAAGGAAGTAACAGTGCAAGACTTTATTTCCTGTGCAGGTAAATGCCGTTGAATTCACACTCAGCATGAGAAGATATTTCTGTTGCCAACTCTGATTATGTGCGCATGACGGTGAATTTTTTCATTCCCACAGCTACCATGAGTACGCTTTATACCGCTGTTTCCTGACATAGTGAATTCAAATTACAATGGTATGTCATTCATTAGGATTTAGTAGGCGTGTATGGCACTTGTTATTGAAATGCATCCATGTTATCAGCATTCAAGTGAAATCAGAGATTTAACACCGTGTTCATTCGGTAAGCGTGAAGCTTGAAGGGTGAAAATTGAAAATCAGATCCTCGTGAAAGTCTGTAAGTTAGGATTAAAGCCCAACAAGGTGTTTGAATGTGTTTGATTCGTCATGTACCGCAGCAGTTTTAGCAAGCGTTGGCTTTATTACTCCGCCTGCACTTCTTGCTAGCTAGGTATGCTAGCACGTCTTATTAGCTTTACGCGACACGCTACAAAGAGCTGTTAAAATTTCCGTCCGATTTAAACATTTGACAATTTTACAATGAAAAAAAACCCCATTGTTTTAGCTGAAAACGTTGATAATGTTACCAAAGACAGATTTACAGGAAAATAATCAGCGATGTGGTGCTGTGATTTGACCCGACATAGAGTATTGAGTAAAAGGGAGTTTCTGTGAACCTAATTATTTTCTGAAGGGACCAGAAACTATAGAGAGACGTACTCTACATATTTAACTGTAGAATAAAGGAAAAAAGCCGTTATTCGGATAAGGATTAACGCCAGTCGTTGAAGAGTATCACAGCCCACAGACCCTGTAACTGCTCATTTTAGCGTTAATTAAACCTGAGTAACAAGGGGAATTGTACCATTTTCCCAAACCCCTCAGGTGTATAACCATGGAAACCAAAGAACTTCTTAGCGAGAAGACGCGTCCATGCCGCGTCAGATCTGCGCAGCTTGCAGTACCGAGCGTATGAGTAATGCGAAGTACGGCTCTTTCCAGCTGAGTCTGCTCCTATTCCCTGGAAAATGTCTCTTTTTTTTGATGAAAAGGCTGCACGCAGGGTGAACAGCAAAGCGCTCTGTTCAAAATAGATTCCTGCTGAAATTTATGCGAGAAAGAGACATGAAAGGGGAGCAGAAAATGGACAGTTTTGCAGGACTGTGATAGATATGGGACATTTGTTTACCACCTTACGACATATTGCTGATGATTCTTCAGAATCTTTTTTTTTTTTTTAATTGCTCAATCTTCCAGGACTTCGCAAGCACTGTACATATAAATGCTACGCATAGTGACATCACTTATTTATTTATCGATTTGGGTTTTTTTCGCTTGTTTTAATGCCACAATTTACCAAAATGCGCACGTATCTTTGGTACTGTCACCTTGAAATGAAAATATTATGCTAGTGCAGAAACGTCGCACTAGTTAAGCTAGCCTAAATTTTTTATATTTTTTTATATAAAGTCAGGTTTCAAGTTCAGCTTGTCAGACATCTCCTTAATATTTAATGCGGCGTCTGAGCCAAATCTCGCGTCTGAGTCGAGTCTCAGATCTTCTGAGGACGTGTCCCAAGTCAAGCCTCAAGTCACTGCGTTGCGTATACGAGAGCCTGATTTAGAAAGAGCCCAAATAAAAAGCACATCTTTTCCCATGCAGTTAAATGATAAATCTCAAACTTGAAATATAATACAGTATCGCTGGACATTCAGAACTGACAATGCACGAAAACGTACCACACTGAAAAGCAAAGCCTTCGTAGGCTTGTAGTAAGATATTCAAAATCATAACTCCTAGTCGTGTCTTGCTATAAGTACGATTGCATTTTTATTATGTTTTATTGTACAACAGCTAGTATCAACCGAGTGATCTGATTGGACGAGAGACATTCCATGAGTGCTGATATTAGAGTATAACAGCACTGAGACTTTTAACTCTACTGTACATGTATCACTCCAGTATGCAGGTGTGTTCTGTTAACTGTTAATTAGGCTACATTAATGATCGTTATCTACACAAAGTAGCAAGATAGTGTGACGGAAAATGTTTAATGTGTTGCTTGGCAACAGTCTGGTCTCAGTCCAGTTGCGGCAGTGCTTGTGCTGGTGGAGCCGAATAAATGATTAAATAAACAAACAATAGTGATCGATTTTTACTGTTGATTTTATTCGTTTTAATCATGTTATACTCTGTAATCTATTTATTAGTAACTAGAATACTATTAACATTTTTTATACACAAATAAAGACCTTGCTCTTAGTAGGTTCTTGTTTGAAAGACCTTCAACACTCCACATGCCTTTTATTCAGAAGAAGCTATTTCATGCCATGGTGTGATCCATGTTATTTTCTAGGAAATAAATTCCTTCTGTAGCCAGGGGTCCAAGCAAACTGAGCTTGTGGACACCAGATACTACAGCAGCCCAGACAAAAAAAGCTATTCATATAAATCAAATGCTGGAGTTCGAACAGGGCATTGAAGAGGGCGAGGGTAATTTCACCCCCTTACCTTCCCCTGCTGCCCCACTGAGGTATACAAAGCGCACACCTCGCCTTCCTTGGAAATGCATTGGACTGAAAATAAGAGCTCATTAGTGGCGAGCCAGAAGCGGTTTGAGTTCTGTTCACGCTCAAGAAGCAAATGTGCCTCCTAGACTTTCATCTGGTGCACAGTTTGAAAAAGGAAATGGCAACTCTGAGTAATGGAGGATTTTTTTTTTTTGGATCAAAATAAAAGAACAAAAAATAATTAAATGTAGTTAATTAAGCATAATTAAATGTTTAATTGATATTAGAATTTTTTAAATTAAATGTTTAATTCAAATGTAAGTCACTAAATGGAACGATTGAAGGATGGACGGGTGGGTGGACAGAAGGATGGATGGACGGACGGACGTACAGGCGGACAGACGGATGGACAGATGGATGGACGGATGGACAGATGGATGAACAGACGAAGGAACTGATGGACAGACGGATGGATAGATGCATGGATGGATGGATGGGTGCATGGATGAAGTGATGGTCGGATGGTCGGATGGATGGATGGATGGATGGATGGATGGACAGATGTACAAATCGCTGGGTGAACGGATGGACAGACAGGTGGACGAACAGATGGATGGATGGATGTACGGATGGATAGATGGATGGACAGATGGATGGACGGATGGACAGACGGATGGATGGACAAACTAACTGATGGACAGACAGATGGATGGACAGACGAATATATGGATGTATGGATGAACTGATGGTCAGATGGATGGGTGGATGGACAGACATACAGATGGATGGGCGGACAGGCGGTCGGACAGATGGATGGATGGACAGATCCTATATGTCTGTGTGACTTAAATGTGCTGCACTTTGACCAAACAAATTTCCCATTTGTGGGATAATAAAGTATACTTTGAGATGGACGGATGGATGGATGGATGGATGGATGGATGGAAGGAAGGACACCTGATGGAAAAATGTGTTTTTTGTTGTGGATCTCAGTCTTTTTTTTATTCTATATTTATTTTCTATATTTATATAGTATATATTATATACAGCTAGCTAGCTATATAATTAATATTATTTTCATTACAACTAGAAACTTCCCGGATTCATGCATCTCAATCATTATAAAGTTAATAAAACCGTAATTAAGTTACAGCCTTCCTTCAAAGATTAAGCCCTTTTTCTGATGTATAAGTCTCTGTGTAACTTGTTGCAGTAACTGTCGAAGCTGCTGGGATAGAAGATTAATCAGCACCTTCTGACCAATCAGAATCCATGATGCAGCTCTGATGGAAAACAAATCTCAAAACAAAACTTGCATGCCAGCAAATCCCAGCCTTGGTTTATGACAAGATTTCAAGTGGCTCTTGACAGGGGAAAGATGACCTTCACTGTGTATTGGCATGTCATGTGGGTCTGACCTACCTGAGCGTCCTCCTGCTTACAATATGCTTTAAATTAGACAGGAAGGGAGCGTGATTTCATTTGCAGCTGAGGAACATCATGGTGTGTGCATGTGGGCAAGCGACCTGGGCTGAAAAGGAAAAAGAAGGCACTCGGACGGAAGCACTTTGATGGATGTTCGATGACGCTTGACATGACGCAGTAAAAGAAATCAGCTTTTACAGACTTTTTACCCAAGCAATTTCCTGTTCAGGGTAAATCCGGTCTTTGAGACGAGTAATGTAACTAATTTCACCATCGTTAGACGGTCACGTACAGATCACGTTCAGGAGTAGATTGACGAAAATGGACCTAATGGCAGGTTCACATTCTTCCATGTTTAGCTCTTTGACTGTAGCTCTTTTTTTTAATCAAATCTGACACACTGCGACGTCGTCCTCTGCACCAACACCGATTCCATTTCTCAGATCTGTGTTTGCTTTGGCAGAAGCTTGGACAGTGGTATTTGGTAAAACCCCGGGCACAACTTGGTCACTATAATGGAGCGCAGGATCTCTATATTAGGACATATCCAAGGTTGATGGTTATTATCCAAAGTGGAGGTCACTGCAGCCAAGGCAAGTCCATAAATAGTATCCATAAAACAGGAAAGCTAAAGTCAGCATCAGAAAAGTAAGAGAAATGTTGGAGAGCTATGAGATCTGATATAATTAGGAATGCAGTATAAGAACAAGACTAAACAAACAGACGAATCAGACACAACAAGACTAAATATAGGGAAACCAGCAAGCAGACGAGACTAAAGGTTTTTTTTCTTGTGTGAAATTCTAGTATAAACAGAGTATTGTACACTGAAGTACCAGAAAAACTATGTAAAACACATAGCAACGCCATCTGTACACGTCATTGGTTGCATCCGCCAGTACGTATAAAAAGCAATAAACATCTATGGAAGCTTCTAGATCTGTTTCCGCCGTTATAACAGCGAGTTATAACGATTTTACAATTTTCAACATGGTTGAATAGTTTGAGCTTGTGAGATGTGTCATAGCATTTTAGCAGTTTGGATTTTCACGTAGGAGCATTTCAAGGGTGAACCGTGACTACAAGAATTCCGGCAAAACCTCGAACGTTCGACAGCACTGTGGCAGTGGGTGAACGTGACCAGCGGTGGCCGGCAAGAATCGTTTCACGTGATAGGCTTGCAACACTGCCTCACGTAACATCAGAATTCAATGCTGGGGCCTCAACAAACATCAGCGTGACGACCGTGCAACGTTCCCGCAAAGATCCCGTGAGGGACGTGCAACATATTAACTGGTATACCAGTTTTTCCTGGTACTTCAGTGTAAAAGAGAATAAACAAAGACATGTTTTAAGCTATATTTTGCTTTAGTGTACAGACGGATCATTTTGAAGATGATCTGAAGCTTCACGTCGAGGGTGTAAACGTGCTGCTGGTTTGCGTATCGATGCGTAATCCTCGTATCTCTTGGACGACCTGTGCTGTGATGAATAAGGGGCTGATAACAGTTCTTTCCCCCGAGGCGAACCCGAACCTCGGCTCTGTCCCGTTAATTTCAGACAAGCCTGCACAAATCGAATTCACCCTGCATAATGAATGTAATGTTCGACTGCGCGCTCGGGGTTTCTTACACCTCCTGTGAGATAATTAGAAGTTTCTGGGCGCACGGAAGGCGTTCTTTTTTTGGGGGGAACATCGTGTGAGGTTGTAATGTTGTTTTCACACAATGTAATAATTCTGTTCAGAAACAAAGTAACGAGGAATTTGGACAAATAAAAAAACAATCATTTTATATTCATAGAACATAATCCTGGACAAAGAAAATGAGATGCGCGATAATTTGTTGAATAATTTGATGACAAATATACCATATATGTATTTATATACAAGCTTCGTGTTATAGTAAGAAGTTTATAGTATTGAAATGAATAAAAACACTCGGACGGTATTGCAGTGGATTACTTTCTTATACAAATTTTCATTTATCCATTTTACCGTGTAATTACATTCCCTTGAAACAAGCTAGTTCCTGTTGTAACTTACATTACAGCAACTATAAACTATCGTTGTTCCCTCAGCAACATCTTTTGACGTAAAAAATTAGTGCCATCACATCACAAAAAATTAATAGTGCATTAATCGGGGTTTTAACGCCGATTAAGATTTGTGTTGTATGTGCAGGTCGGCATCGTAGGACCATTGAAAATGTTGTAGCTGTTTATCACTGGTCTATTTTAAGAGAAAC
>JAOVVH010000052.1:18661353-18671353 GCA_028566435.1 Scorpiodoras heckelii
TTCATTTTGTGTGTGCGTCAGACATTCTGTCCTGGGGTGTACAAAGTTTTGCACTCAAATGTATAACGCGAAGAACCAAATACAGGAATGTGAGTTATGTCTGTAATCCCGTCAAAGCCATAATAAATCTGCTGTGGAGTCGAGGTGTGGGCAGAGACTCGCTCGGCGGATAATGGAAGTAAAAAACACAGAGGCACAGATGATGCAGTTCTCAGTGTGTGTGTGTGTGTGTGTGTCCAAAGAGAGAGTGGTACAAAGAGACAACCCGCAGCGCTCAGCGTGACGGTGCTGCCCACAACCTGTTCACACCACTCTCGAGATGTTCAACAACCTCCGCTCAGTTCAGCGGCGAGAACAAACAACGTTTCTATTAACGGCACGCACAACCACGCCGCGATCCGAACAGGTCCGATTTCTGCTTCTGTGCCGAAGTGGGTTTAGAAACGCGAGACATTCTTTTCCCTTCGTGGCGGATTTCTGAGTGGAACGGCGTTCCCGGGTGGGCGGGGTTCTGTTTGACACTGGAGACTCCTTCCATACATGTCTGCTGTACAAGTCCCCGTGAATGAGCCGAGATGAGAGCGTCCATTCAGGTGGGGCTTTTTTGGGGGTGCGCAAACATTTGCCGTCAGTCACGTGCTTAGACACGAGACAGAAGAGAACAGAAAGCATGCACGTCGTGTAGACGAATCAGCCCGGTGGTCTTGTAAGTCTGTAAAAGTGCTCTAACATGCAGGACCGAACGCTGAACACTTCCTGTGCCGCCCACGTTCTCCTCCACAAGTACAGGAAGCGCTACACTCCTCCGTAACAGGTTAGCCTCGCTAATGAGCTGGAGCTCGGCTGGGATTCATGATTCAGAGATAGAGAGGGAAAGAGAGAGAGAGAGAGAGAGAGAGAGAGAGAGAGAGAGAGAGAGAGAGTTAGAAGGAGAGAAAAAGGGGGTCTAGTGTCTGTACCAGGGCTTCATTTATACTTCCGTTGGAAGTGGAGTGAACTTGCTGAGTTGCGGAGCTGATGTTATATTTCTGAAGGTGTAGGAGTGTGTATGCATGTGCAGATACACGTGCCTTCTTAGCAGCAAGTCATCATCCCTTCTGGACCGCCCACATCACCGGCTCAGAATCACGAGCGATGTCCTGAGACGTCTGTTATGTAACGTGTTGCTTTCGTTACTACTACCAGAGTTACGATTGAGAAATAACTTAAAAAAAATAAATAAAACTAGTTATACTTAATTATAAACACAAACATCGGCTCAAAGGGAACGTTCAGCAACAGCGACATCAACGGTGATATTATAATTATATAATATTGTTGTATATTATTGTAAAAAGCGACCAGGAGTCAGGGACGTGGTTGTGACTAGCGACTCGTGAGCGTCTCTCCGCGCCCGCTAAGACACACCGAAATTCATTTCCAACCTTTGTTGTTGTTTTTTTTCTGTACACAGGCTATCGAGGAGGGGGAGGAGGAGTCGTCGGAGGCGTCGGGGTACGGAGAACATACGGCAGGATGTGAGTGCTTCACGCGGACCGTGTACTGTAGCCGTTTGCATTAACTGAAATTGCAATCAGCGTAAGTGCTGCGAGCAGAGTGAAAGCACGGGTCGGCAGTGAGGCACCGGAGTCCCTGTAACCCAGCAGTCATTTCTGCAAATTATTTATCTGCCTCTGAGCCACTGAGCCTCTGAGCCTGATGATGTATAGACCTCATGTGTAGACGTTTGAAAAAGGTAAGCGCACATGATCACGAATTCAAGCTGCACGATATGGGATTCGCAGATTTAGTAATTTCCCAAATGCCTCCTGTGGTAGAAACCGGTACTGCAAGCTACTTTAAAAATATTTTGTGTACTAACATACTAATTTCATAGTGTGCGATCTGGGACCTGATCACACTCGCTCCGCGATGTTTTTATGGAGCACGGTGTCAATAAATTGAGCTAGCATGTTCGTCTTAGCTAGCTAGCTAAAACAAGCTGTCATCTTGGTGCATTCTTGATGGTATTTTATCCAGCTAGGTCAAATTTAGCGAGAACACAAGTATCGCATCCGATCGCTTGCTGTGTCTGTATTTTTATGATCTAATAGAAATAGTTTCCAATGCAATTCGGTTCGAGTTACCCAAGTTAGCTATGGCTAGTGGGCTAGATCCGCGTCAAGATGATCTTCTAACAAAAAAAAGTGCTTTCAATGCTATATAACATTCACATTTCAGCCTTCAATGTGACAATGCTGTGTGTGTGTGATTGTTACAGGTTTGCCGATGGACATGGAGAAGAATAAACCAAAGGTCATCTTTGTGATCGGTAGGTTCAGGTGACGAAACCTTTAATTAAATCGCACCTCGCTGCCTCATTAGCACTTTTTCCACTTCATGTACATATTCGCGTCTCTCTGTGTCACATGACAGGGTCTCAAAGGAAAAGTCAAGACACACCGCCGTGTGATATTTATAACTTTGGTCTGCAATTTAAACCTCACTTCTACTTCTCTGATGTTTGCACTTACTTCTTGATTCATTTCTGACGTAACCCGCTGGTGTTAATTATCCACCGCGGGTCAGTCGCGGCGAGGTGTTTGAGCGGATCTCAAGTCGAACGTGTTCTGAACGGCTCGTTTTTGTCACAGACGACAGACTAGAGCTAATTTCTCCGCGGCTAATTTCGAGTCGGCGTCAAGAGCACAAAGTAAAAGAAAACGGCGAGTGGGAAGAAGTTAATGATCCGGCTCTTCAGACGGAGGCTCCCGTCGGCATCGCCGTGCCCCGCTAATTGGCGTTTGGTGTTAAAGATTAATGAACCTACCTGTCGAGGCAGGCGGGCAGGCCGTTAGCGTGTTAGCACGCCGGCCTTCTGAGTTTCTGTAGCAACACGTAGCTGGTAACATGAATCCGAGCAGTTTTAGCTGGATTACGTTGGAAAAAATGTCGGAGGGTTGAGGATTCTCTTTGTAAGTCTGCTTTGTTGGATCGATCCTATATGTGTCGTACATATTTGCCATGGTGATTCAGGATTTCTTGACAAGGATATTTTCTGCCAGATCAGTTCGGATTTAGAATATCTGGCAACCCTGGCACTTCAGATAAAAATAAAGTAAATAAATATTTAAACATCTCTGCGCTATGATGTCATCTCTTTCTCATCTACGTTTTACTTTGACAGCCCAGTTTGTAGCTGGAGACGTGTATTCGTCGATCTATAGATGAATAACTCGTCTTGTTCTAATCGGATTTATTATTCGAATAAGTCGAACGAAAACTCAAATACGTGCTCTCGTCTGTATTTCCCAGCCTGGGGCGCCTTTAGTTTACTTTTCACCCTAGGTCCAAGCAGGAGCTGTGAGATATCCTTCATACCAAGTTAGCTAGCAAAGGTCTTGAGTTACTAACTTTCAGAAATATTACTCCTGATGTTTAAGGCTTCGAGTGCCGTTCTGTCAAATTTTGGTATTTTTTCAAATTTACATGAACATTTTTTTTAATGCATGATGCATCAATTTTGCTGTCCGAAATAGTGTGTTCAAGGACAGTAGTGATAAGTGTGTGTGTGAGAGACGCACGCACACACACACACACAAACACACGCGCGCTTCTTTCTCCTTTGATGTCAAAGATACAAGCCTATCTGAGAGAAATGCATTATTGAGTTTTGGGGGGTAGGAGGTTTTCGGTGGGAGGAAGAAAGAAAGAAAGAAAGAAAGAAAGGCTCCTTGTGTCTTGAGGACACTAAGAACCTTCAGAGAAAGTAAGTTGCAGCTTCGGAAGCCCTTGTAGATTTCTGATTACAAAATAAAAACTAAAAATAAGGGAAGCACTGTTTATTGCTGCGATGCATTTCGTTCATTAACAAACAGAAAATTGTGCTCGCTGCTGAAACCGCTGACGATCTACTTCCCATTAGTAACATTAGTAGTCGCACGAACCCTGTTTCTTCGAGCATCACGTTGTTCCCGAGTGCTTTACTCCTTACTTATCGCAGTAGTGGCATCACACAAGCCACCACTATGCAAACAAGCTTCTGTCTAACAAAGCAAACTGTGTTCACCGGTGTGTTGTGTTATACCCATGCCAATACAGCTCATTTGAATTTCCGTGTGTGTGTGCGCGCGCGTGTGTGTGTTAGGTGGCCCCGGCTCGGGCAAAGTCCTGCAGTGTGAGAAGATAGAGGAGCATTACGGTTTGAGGCGTCTCTGTCCCGGAGACATGCTGTGCGGCGAGCTGCAGTTGCACTCCGAGCGGGGACGCTTCCTCCGAGACCTGCTCGAGAGGGGACGACAACTTCCCGAGGTGTGGACACCAAACCGGTCTCAGTGATGTCGATGATGAATTTCATTAAAGTTATCCATAAAACTGTTATACGCATAAAGCAGGGTTCGTAACTCTAGTTTGGTAAACAGTTCACAGGAAGTCCCATAAGCCACTAACCCTCTGCCGTAGTTTTTTTTTTTTTGTGTGTCTTGTCAATTCCCAGGGGTTTGAGAGTTGTTTTTAGCTGTTGTTTGATGTCGCTCGTCTCTGAGTGTTTGCCATGTGGCTTGCCGAGGTTTCAGAGCTAATCTGATGATTTATGATTCACTGGAGTTGCCTAGCAACAGGGACATCATGAACTACTTTAGCAAGCCAGACATCTGACTTTGCATCTGTTTGCGTATGAAATATACATTATGGATGCTTCTAATGAGCAATTTATTTACATTTTTAGGGAAAGAAATATTCAATCTCCAGAACTATTCATTCATCCAGAGATGGCTTTAGGTCTCTGCGTATGGCTACCGTAGACAGGCTACTTTCAAAATCCCTGGCATAGGGCGTTAATTATGTCCACGTACCATACCATAACAAACCGTTTCTTTTTAGGAAGTTCTGGGGAATTTCATGAATAACCACTGAGCACGTCTGACTTCATCCAGGGACAGACAAACTTAGTAACTGTGCTGCTAATTCAGCTGCAGAAAAGTCATCTAGCTCATTTGATACAAAATTATCTAGAATAACAACTTAGCTTATGATACCGTTAGCTATGCTCGATTATGGGTGACTGGATGAAGCCCCATGCACTGTAATTATTCATGAACGTCTAGACCAGGGGTGTCCAACCTTATCCACAAAGGGCCTTTGTGGGTGCAGGTTTTCCTTCCAGTCGAGCAGGAGCCACACCTCATTCCACTTCTTTAATCAGTGGATCTTGACTTTCTGTAGTGTGTGGCTTCTGCTTGGTTGGAAATAAAACCTGCACCCACACCGGCCCTTGTTAGCATCAAAGCATAACCACAGGTTTGTGTGTGATATACAGCATGCTTCCATTTTAATATACTGTGTGTGTGTGTATCCACGGCTGTAGGACATGCTGCTGGATCTGCTGTGCGAGTCGATGGAGTCTACAGTGCGACAGGGGAAAGGATTCCTGGTCAGCGGCTTCCCGCGGGATCTAAGACAGGCGAAGGACTACGAGGCCAGGGTCAGTGTGTGTTAAGGGACGGGGAGGGGGAGGGAAAGAATGAAACAAACAGAGAGAGACAGACAGACACTCCATGCCAACATAACTCAACATGGACGTATTGCTTCCTTGCAGCTTTTAACACACTGGCCTCACATGGGGCGCCAAAACCCATAAGGACTTTATAGTAAGGAGCAACTGTCAGTCGCACACCAAGCAACCTGCTTTGCCATGTTAGCGATTTTTAGCTGATCCGTTCAAACATTTATTATTACAACTTTGCACCACAGTGCTGTTGAAATTCTCGATTCTGATTGGCTACAAGCTGCCGATTCATTTTCGATGACGGCTGTTCCAGTTTCAAGCCGAATCACAGGTTTATATTAGCGCACTCTTTCACGCACTGGGACTTGGGTGACGGACGCGTGATTTTAGTCCATCTAAGACTTCGAGATCGAAAAACCTGTGACCGTTGATCTGCTGATGTACAATGATCTGTCTATTATTTGTGTAGTTTTACATCCCACCATCCCATCGCTGATTCATTTCCTAACAGCACAGACCCGAGTGTTTATATTGCTCACTTGACATCCATTTCATTCACCTTCAGTTTTATAAGCAAGTGAGAATTTTTATAGAACGACCACATTTGATCCTTTGATATCGTGAAGCTACTAATGTTCCTCGTAGGTTTTACAAAAGCCCTTACTTTTATGTATGTGTGTGTGTGTGTGTGGGGGACAGATGGGCCAGCCCAGCGCCGTCCTACTGCTCGATTGCTCGGCGTCCACCATGACAAGACGTCTCCAGCAGAGATGGACAAACGCCTGCCACAGGGAAACCCGTCTCCGCGTGGAGAGCTTCTGCGGCACCGTGACTCCCCTAGCCAGTCACTACGACACACTCGGGATCCTGCACAAGGCGAGTGTCATCACTTCGCATGCTACAAATATAGCTAGTATAGCTTCAAAGCAGTTAGTACAGTTGTTTATAGTATTGCAGCGTCGCATTTGCAAATAACAAGCGTAAATTCATAAAACGAAGGTCGTCAAACTTTAACTGATTTTAACTGAACTAGTTCTGAAAAAGTCACGATTTTAAATCTTAGCTACGATATACGTTAGATCAGTTTTGCTTAATTACGTTTGGCCAAACACAGTACAGCAGAAAGAAACTGCATTAACTACTCTGCATTAAGCTGACCTCGGCTAGTTTTTTTGCTGAGGCAGCGTTTTCGCACACTGCAACCCTTCGGCACCGAAAAGCTCTCCGCTGAAATGAGAAGGATGCAGAAACGACCGTTTCAATTACGATTCGTCATCATCCATTTAATCCATTAATAGTTCCGTTTGATGTTGTGGAACGTCCATGAAACAAGTTAGTTCGCTAGTACGCTATAGCAGCTATAAACAGCAGAATGTTACGCAGAAGCTACAAATCGTAAACCATTCTGTCCTGATGATGTTGGGAAATTTAGTGACTGTTACAAAGCGCTGGCACTGGAGACTCCTTCCGATCTTTAAACGTCAAACAAAAATGTCCTCTCAAAACGTTTTCCCGTAACACGTACTACACACTTTTTTAAACCTGCTTGTGTGGAGCATAAACCAGACAAGTCCTTGTGTACGTTGTTACTATAGAAACAAGGCCATATTGACCAAGCAGTGACGGGAAGCGGAGCAAACTACAGAGCCGGATCAAATTGGGTGGGGCAAGTAACATGAAATGGTTCCGTCGCGTTTTATGCAAACACAATCCAAACCTCCGAAATGCTACGACCCATCTCACGAGGATTTTGCAATGGGCAGTGTAGCTCAGTGGTTAAGATGTCAGACTAGTGGACAGAAGGTCATGAGTTCAAATCCCGCCACAGCCAAGCTGCCACTGCAGGGCCCTTGAGCAAGGCCCCTTAACCCTCAACTGCTCAGCTGTGTAAATGAGATAAATCTGGATAAGGCCGTCGTCTGCCAAATCCTGAAATGTAAATGTAAAATGAAATGTACTAGTTTTTCTGGTACTTCAGTGTATATACATCCATATCAGGGTAGTCACTGTAACTTTGCTTTGTTTCAGCTACATCGCTGATTATTTTTCTACAACAGCACATCCCAGGGGTTTTATTCCTGACATATCAGTAATCTATATAACGAGGAAAAGAGATTGTAGTTGGGAGGCGCTGCGGCTTCATCGTTGTGATTCGAGCCTGCACGAGACGGAGGCCCTGTGTGACTCGACGGCCTACTTTTCACTGCGAAAATCCAACCATTCTTTCATCTCTCTCTCTCTGTGTGCTGTTTAGATTGATGCAGAACAGCCTCCTGATGATGTGTTTGAGCAGATCTGCCTGGTTCTGGATTCCTGTTAAAGCACCACACCGCCACGCACCACCACTATATCCTGCACTATCGCTCATCGGCATCGCTGGCATCCACAAACCATTGTCACGTCGTAAAAGTAACCCGGGACTTTACGCTCAGCCTTCTAACGCCGCTGTACATAGCATCCTCCTGTGCTAACGCTAGCTCTCTGTATGAAGTGCTGTAGCTCCACCTAGCATGGACTGAAGGGGGCGCGAGAGGCGTTGCGTTATGTTATGTTATGTTATTTCCTCTCCGTCTGTATTCTGACAAACTCCGCCCCCCCCGTGTTTGATTGGCTAATGTGAATAAGCGACTGAGAAGTCGGGTTTTACGCAGAGCTCCAGATCGCGAGGTGCTTGATATTTATACAATTAGAAATTAACAAATCAGATCAAATACAGAATAAATGAGCAGACGTGGGCGTGGCTTATGATGCTCTAAAAACTGTTAGCCAGTTAATCATAATGAAGGAGATTTGTCTGAATACCGATCGAGGCAGGGAAGTGAAGCGACAAACTTTTACAGCAGTGATATACGATGAAATTCACTGTGAGGTATTTCAATAGAAATTTTGTATTTACGTTTTTTTTTTTTTTACCATTTAAAAGTTACTTTCCAGAAAAAAAACCCATCACAAATATTTCATTACAGTCCAAATACAGTTTTATTACTAGTTTCCAGCAGGCGGCGTCTGAAAGAGAAAATCTGACAAATACGAAAGAGACGAACACGTAACGAGAAACGCGAACGTTTACGTAGATGTCGGATTTGCGCCTGCTACTCGGTTAGCTTTATCAGAGAACGGGTTCGAGGGAAATTCTCTAGGAGCCAGATTCTCTTGGTTCGGATGTTGTGTTGGTTTTAAACTGCTTTCATGGCCCGGGTGCGAGTTTGCGGATAATGGCTGTATTTTTTTCTTAAACGAGTAACAGGAATTGAATTATTATAGCGCTAGAAAAGCACTATATTGTTATCTTACATAGCTACTTCTTCTTCTTATAATTATTCTTATTCTTCAGCACATTTCTGCAATGAATACAGCACGAACCGCTTCACGTACAGACACGGTTCAGACACCATCGCGTAGATAATCGCACTGTGTGGTGTGCTATGTATCGACTTTGGAGTCGATCCGATTTATCGTTTTTAATAAATTCGAGTTTAAAAAATACAAATTTCCCATAGGAATGAATGGGGCCACCTACAGTCCACATGCCCATGGCGAAAGAACAGAATAGAATTAGCAAATAGACAAAACATACTTAACTAGCCGTCGTCATACGGATATTCAGCGTTTTTTTTACTTTCTTAAAACATAATACACTTTCAGGGTAACAGGGTTGTAATAATAATAGTAAAGCATATTATTTTCCCCATGATGCTCAGGAAAATTCACAAACATTGGGCTAATATTATAAATATTTCATCGGAGGCAAATCTTTGAATCTGTTTGAATGTTATGGGATGCTAATGGACACTTATCCTCACCTAAAATGGGTTTTTAAAAAAAAAAAAAAATCGTAGCTAGGTTTTATTAATATGTTAATGCAAAGGCGATGAAGGGATGATGAAAGACGACGAGACCAAGGAATCCGATTTAGGAGGGAGATGTGTCATTTTCTGAAGTGCACAAATTCCCTGCGAACACTTTTACATCTTAAATTAAAGCGTGTGACTACTTTACTTACTGCATGTGTATAATTACAGTCTAACGCAATGCACAGAAGGCTGCGGAAATGGAGCGACTCTCCTCTCCTCTCATCTGAACATCTCCCATCTACTACCTGCTCTGTAAGCACGTCAGCAAAGCGTTAACGATCAACAGAACCAGTCGCTTTTGTGTACAAATAAAAAAACTTTACAGGCTTTGTATTTGTATTTACCCGTGTCAGGCTACAGGCTTCTAAAGAATGGACACTGAGTTTCACACTGAAATCCTGTTATTACTGTATTCCTGCTGAAATGTTTGGATGAAATAAAAATTCATACGGTAAAAAACGTGGTCGCGTTTCTTTTTTCCTCCTCCAGCCACACAAACCAGTCTGAACTCTGAAGAAGCAAAGAAAAAGAAAAAGCACATGGCATGTACATGACGTCGCCATGGTTACCATGTACAATCCCATTCAGATATTTACAAGAATTTTGTGTTGTATTGTTTCAGATCCAATACAGTTACTCATTAATAATAATAATAATAATA
>JAOVVH010000052.1:18689689-18701192 GCA_028566435.1 Scorpiodoras heckelii
AGGGAGGAAGGGTTAAAGGAAAAAAGCGACCAAAAAGGAAAAGAAATAGAAGGAAGGAAGGAATACAAGAATGCAACAATAAATGGAGAAACAAAAGAAGGATGGATATACCAAGAATGGCAAAAACAAAGGAAAAAGGAAGGAAGGAAGGAGCAAAGGAAAGTAGGGAGGGAGGGAGGGAGGGAGGGAAGAAAGAAAGAAAGAAAGAAAGGAAAGTAGGAAGCTGGAAATTAGAGAAAAAGGTAGGAAAGAATAAAATAAGGAAGGTAGGAAGAAAGGAAGGTAAGAGTGAAATAAGGAAGGAATGAGGAGGAAAGGAGGGAGGAAAGGATGGGAGGAAGACAAAAGGTAGCAAAGGAAGGAAGAAAGGAATGAAGCAAGTGGGGAGGAAGAAGGGAAGGAAGAAATGATGAAGGAATGATATAAGGGAAGGAAATGGAAGGTGCAAAGAAAGGAAAGAAGAAAGAGAGGGAGGAAAGGTGGCAAGGAGGGACGGAAGGATAAAAATAAGAAAGAAAGAAAGAAAGAATGGCAAAAATAAAGGGAGAAATGAAGGAAGGAAAGAAGGAAGGTATTTCTTTCTCCACTAGTTGCCGTACTTAGTAATAACAGTGAAGACAGACAAAGAGGAAGAAGAAGGGAAGTTGAGGTGACAGGAAGTGGACCAGTGAGGGGGGCGGGGTTTAAACTGCCCCAGATGTTGCAGTGTGCGGTGGTGTGATGAGGGTGAGGGTGAGGGTGTAACCACCGGGGGTAGTGGATATAAAATAAAGAAATGTCTCCTCACCTCCGTGTGCACACAGGAAGTCACGGTTGGAGATGGGTCCCGGCTCGGCGAACGTCCGGAACTTGCTTAGCCACTGGCGTGAGACGTAGAACTGCAGAAGACTCGGCTCCATCATGTTGAACAACGCCGTCACCCGCCGCCTCTCCTTCTGTGCCTCCTCGCTGCTCTTCCTGGAGAACAGGTACAAAAAAAATGCATCAAGGCTACGCTGTGACCTTTGACCTTAACTTTGAACCATTTCGGTCTGAGCGAACGACTAAACCGTAAAGAATAAAATTAAGCTTTTTAACTGTTACTGCCGCTATCAGCTGTGATATGCCTTGCCCCGCCCCCTTATCTCTCTGCACCACTCCATCTGGTCACGCCCAGTTATATCTCTACACTAATCCACATGGCCACACCCCCTTATCTCTCTTTCTCTGCACCAATCCACCTGGCCACACCTCCTTATCTCTCTTTCTCTGCACCAATCCACCTGGCCACACCCCCTTATCTCTCTTTCTCTGCACCAATCCATATGGCCACACCTCCTTATTTCTCTTTCTCTGCACCAATCCACCTGGCCACACCTCCTTATCTCTCTTTCTCTGCACCAATCCATATGGCCACACCTCCTTATTTCTCTTTCTCTGCACCAATCCACCTGGCCATGCCCTCTTATCTCTCTGCACCAATCCACCTTGCTACGTCCCCTTATGTGTCTGCAACAATACACCTGGCCACACCCCCTTATCGCTCACCAGCAATCCACCGAGCCACGCCGCCATATCTCTCTGCACCAATCCATCTGGCCACACCCCCTTATCTCTCACCAGCAATCCACCTGGCCAAACCCCCATATATCTCTTCATCAATCCACCTGGCCATGCCTACTTATCTCTCCACACCAATACACCTGACCACACCCCCTCATCTCCCTGCATCAATCCACTGGGCCATGCCCCTTATGGTGAGTATTTTCTGTTTCTACACGAGGAATAAAACCCCTCGGACTTACCTGTAGAACAGCACGTAGGCCTCGGCGTTCTGAACAAAGGACTCGGAGACTTCGGTCACACTCTGGTCGTCAAACTCGTACCACATCTGGTTCAGGTCGTTGCGGCAGTAAGCCACGTAGTGACCACCTGCACGCAGGAAAACCGCACACACAAACTCATGTGACTCTACAAAAGAAATTCTTCAGAGAACCAGCTATCATTATTTATTTAGATACTTTTACAGCATCGTTACATTCTTTTTTGTCCCTATTTCCAAATCTTATACTGTACATAAACACCAGGATTCACTAAACCTCGGTTCAGGACATAAAGAATTAAGTGTCTTATCTATTTAGTTCTCAGTAACACAAACCTCATGCATGGAACACCAAGTCACATTATTATAGAGATTGAAAAACACTATATTGTTATCCCACATACTTCTTCCTCTTCATCGTCTTATTCTTCCATACATTTATGCAAGAAATGCAGCCCGAACCGCTTAAAGTACAGACACGGTTCAAACAGCGTTGCGTAGACAATGGCGCTGTGTGGTGTGCTATGTATTTTTGGAGTAGATCCGATTTATCATTTTTAATAAATTTGAGTTTAAATAGTCAAAATTTCCCATAGGAATGAATGGGGCACCCTGCGGTCACGTGACCACGCCCCCATAGGTCACATGACCAAACCCCCCCCCCAATAGGCTGATTTCGGTGGTTTTCAAGCACTATGTATTTCCTTCAGGAAATGCAGATCTAGTTGCTATTGAGACTTTACTTCTTTGTGTATTTATTTTTCTCAGTCCCATGTTGGTGGTACTCACTGCTGGCGGTGCCGTGGTGACAGATGACAGACAGCAGATCGTAGGTGGTGGTCTGGGCCGAGCTGTCTTTGGCCAGGAAGGGCTGGAGGTCCAGGCCGTCCAGGGGGAAAGAGACGTGAGTGCTGATCTTGGTGGAGAACATCAGCTCGTGCCTGAAGCGCTTCAAATGAATGCATAAAATCTGGAATAAGAGGAAAACAGTCTTTAACAATCTAACGCATCCTGGACTCGGGTCATCACTGTGAGCCTGAGCTTCAGGGAAAACAGCCACGAAAAGGAAACCAGTCCAATAAGAAGAAAGAATTGATGAATATTTAGGGCTGTAATTAAAGCCCTGCTGTGACGTGGGCACTTAAGGCTTCTTACATCGCGCAAAATGAAAGGTAACCTGTAAAGGTAAGACTGTAACTGTGAGCAAAAGTCAATTCAAAGTCAAAATACGCTGGTGAACTGAATTTAATGCGAAACCGATCAACATGAGCATCACGCACCTCTGGCAAACTCTGAACTTTGCAGAACTTGACTCCATTTCTCAACCTGAAAAGAAAAAAAAAAAAATACACCAAGCTGAAACCCTCTGGAAAAAAAAAGCAAATTAATGTTACCACATTTCTCTGTCGGTAAGATTTGTTTCATTAACGTTATTACAACATGCAAAATAAACAGCTTTAGAGTAAACACAGACAAATAATTATAATAATAATAATTATTATTATTATCAGTATTGGTTATTCAGCATACGCACTTTTTGCACTTTTCACAGCTGTACATGTTGTCTCCTAAAGAGAGAGAAAAAAAACACACACACAAGCTGAATTAATTACAAAATTAAAACAATATATGTACACATATATATATATATATATACTGGTCTGGAGGCAGGGCTCCAACTGCAGCACCCATAATGCAGTGCACCAAAAAGTGATAAACACAGATAATTATTATTTGTTTGTGGTACGATAGAGAGAGACAGAGACAGTTACTTACCTTTCAGTTCGTCTCGAGCGAAGAAGGCGGCCAGACAGTCCTGCAGCGTGACCACCGGACCCCAGAACCAGCTACGTATAAACAAAAAGAAAGAATAAATCAGAAAAACAACATCATCAACGTGATCGAGCAAAAATGATTCCAAACTATTATTATTATTATTATTATTATTATTATATTTACTTCTACATAAGCACACCTCTTGATGTACTCGAGGACGAAGGCGATCCAGCCCTGAGGAGCGTAAGCCTCGCCGCACGAACCCGCCTTCACCAGCGACGTCTGATGAGTGGCCGAGTGAAGCTTGGCTAGATCCTCTTTCCCGGGAATGGGCAAGGAAATGTCCTGGAAGTTCTCCAGAGTCACTGACACCTGCGCAGAACAGAGCAGGTCCGTATTATCACGAGCTCTTAATCCGTTCAGATACACGACGGGCACACTTAGGGGACTCACCCTGTCGCAGGTCAGACACTGCACCGAGCTGACGATGGTGCCGTCGAAAATCTCGGAGATGACGCTGCGGTATTTCCTCTGCCGCTTGCTCTTCGGGGGCGAAAACGTGCTCACTGTTTCACATGCACACACACACGCATACACACGCATACACACGCATACACACACGCACGCACACAGAGCGAGAGCTCAGCTTTTTACGTCCTGCTTTTCGAATTAAATAACAAAACCCGTCATGCTCTGATTTATTACATTGCAACATAAAAAGCCTATTAATTATCTATAATTTCACAAGTCTTTTTTTGGTTTTATTTCATTTCAATCCCTAGTAAGTGGAATAATTAATTCCAACTAGATCTGCATTTCCTGAAGGAAATACATAGACGCGGCCTAATGACCTATGGGCACGTGGTCAGGTGACTGCAGTTGGCCCCATTCATTCCTATGGGAAATTTTGACTATTTAAAATAAAATTGATTAAAAACGATAAATCGGATCGACTCAAAAATACATAGCACACCACACAGCACCATTGTCTACGCAACAGTGTTAGAACGGTGTCTGTACTTTAAGCGGTTCGGGCTGCATTGATGGCAGAAATGTAAAGAAAGGAAGAATAATAATAAGAGGTATGTGGGATAACAATATAGTGCTTTTCGAGAACTATAATAAATTCATATCTTCTTGAAAGTGTTTTTAACGACTCGAACAGCTTAATAAAATGCTAATTTACAGATCTTTTTATTTCACTTCCTCTATTTCTAAAACAAAATTAAGACTCACTTCAAAAACGATGTATAATTTTAAAAAATATTCTTACTTTTATTATTATTTAAAAAAATTATAATTTTTTTTTTCAAATTTAACATTAAGTCTAAAAAGTGGAATAACTGAAGCCTAATTTCTTCTTCAAAGTATTTTAACTTTCCAGATTTTGTGAAAATAAACCTTAATTTACAGCCAGTTTCTTTTTACTTTCACAGAATTGAAGTAACAAAAATGATAAACTAATTAACTGATTAATTACATAGTGATAAAATATTCATTTTGCTTAGTTTTATGACTTTTTTAAATAATAATAAAAATTAATAAAAGTAATAAAATTTAAAAATAAATACAATGATACAATAAAAATACAAAAAAAATTCCAACCTAATCCTAAAAGTAGAATAAGAAATTTTTTAAAAATTGCTTTGTTTTTGTTTTTGAAGAGAAGTTACCTTTCTTGTGCGCTGGGTTGAGGTTTGGCCACATGGGGGTGGATTTGGGCGGACTGCTGGACAGTTTGGACCCGATGTTGTCACTGCCACTCGGGCTCTGCGGTCGGCCACTGCTGCTGATCTGCATCTCTGGGTTAGTGTCTGAGGAAAGCAGAGAAGAAAAGACAAATGGACACCAGATTAACGAAGAAGCGTAAAGGATCAACTGCGTGTCCTTCTTTCTCTCTCCAGCTGCACCTGGACCTTCTGACCAATCAGATTTGAGAATTCAAGATGCGACCAGAGCTCTGACCCGTGGCCTTGGTGTGCTTGACGGCTCCCTGGCTGCTGACGATGGTCGGCGTGTCCTCGTCCTTGTCCGCGTCGGCTCGGTGCAGCTCGTTGATGAGGTTCTTCTCCCTCTGACGCTCGCGGATCGCTTTCTCCTCGTCTGAGATCAGCATGTCGGCTTCGTTAGCCTCGTTCGCCTCGTTGGCCTCGCCGGGCTCGTCCGGCTCGTCTTCGTCCGCTCCTGCGGTCTGACCCTGGTCCTCGAGCTCTTCTATCAGCTCCTTGAGCTCCTCATGCAGCTGGTCCATCAGGCAGCGCAGGAACTCCTGAGAATCCTGAGCAGACACACACAAAGACGCTAGCACAGTTAGAATTTCAATTTATGAGAGACTCAGTCAGTGAACTATGAGATGACGGGCGTGACGGCGTTGACGGCCACGTTAGCATGAAAGTTGAAGCTTTGGAAGTTCATAAACTTCGAGAGCTTCACAGACGAAAGTGCTCTCAGGGCATAAGTCCAATAAGTCTTGGATGCTTCTGAAGATCACATGTCCACTTAGATCCCAGGTACTTCACTTAGATAAACCAAATATCCAACTGTGTCTTCTGAATACACACAAAAATACACAAGCTGTTATGGAAGATCCATCCAAGAGGGTTCAAAAGTCGTGGACCACTACCAAAAACTGTTAACTTCACAACATCAATTATCAGCTTTTATTGACTGAATAAACACATAACACAGTCCATATCAGGTCTAACCATCTCTCTGACTCTTTACCCGGTCAATGACTTTAGGTAGACCTTTAGACCTCCTATAGACCGTCGGTAGAGTCTTTGTTAAACTACGTTCTTTAAGGATAAGGGGTATGTTCTATACTGTGATCATGTGACTATAGGGCTGTAGTCAAAGCCGCCGGAGTCAAATCCAAGACCAGATCAAGACCGAGTCTTCTGGGGGATCGAGAAGTCAAGTCAAGATGAAAGGGAGACTGAGTAAAAATTGAGACTATCAAATCCTTTGAGGTCGAGGCTTTACTTCAGCTAGGAAAAGACAAACTCTCTGCCGACTTTTATTCTAGCCAAGCCGAAGTCAGGAATGTTTCCACTTACATAATCAGTTCATCTTTGGCTCCAATCAAATATCCAGTGTGTTTCCTATTTGGCTGGAATGAACGCCTGCAGCCACACCGGACCTTTCTGGATAAGACTCAAGACCCCGGCCGTGGACCAAAGTACAAATCTGAGACAAGTCCAAGTCAATATATGCCCCGTTCACACCTGGCATTAACATGCATCCTGGGCGATCAGATCGCAAGTGGTCAAGATAAAGTACAGGTGTGCCGTGACGGGTTCAAATGTGCCTCGAAGACGCATCGAGATCTGATCGCTCAGCCCAGATTCCTTCGGAGGAGGTCGGGGACGCGTACGGCCACGTTCTTTTAGCAGCGTGTACACGAAGCAGTGTGTCCCGGGTCACACTGATGGCCCGCCTACTCAACTGACCTCATCTGTATATGCAGAAGTGACGCGCCAACGGCGTCCTATTAAAGTGCTTCATTGTTCTGATTTCTTCTTACTCTTCTTCTCATTTCCACCAGACAGTGGACGGGAAGAGCGTCGTCGCCGCCTCCTATCAGGTTAAAAACGACATCTGGTCTTAGCGAATGGAAATCGTGTACGTGTAGATTTGCATACGGAAGTCAGATCCGATCACAAGATGCACGCGGCGACGCATGCCAACGCCAGGTGCGAACTGACGCCCTTAGAGCTGTCCGCTTGTCACGTGATCAAGCAGGACGCGTGTTAACGCCAGGTGTGAACGGGGACTTACAGGTGTCACACTTACGGGGCTTGAACACTTAAGTAATCGCAAGTTTTGAGTTTTACATTCGTAAACAAACTATATTGATTATTTTCACCCCACATCAATATTACTATCGATATCAGATCATTTTACGTGGATTCATGACACGTCCTCCTTGTTAAATCCATTTCAGTTCCATTACAAAATGTGGGTGAATATTTATGCAAGGCACTACAGTGTGTGTGTGTATAAATATATATAAGTTATATACGTGTGACAAAAACTCACAGCAACGCAAGAAGCGATGCGCATGCAGCATACTCAGGGATTTGACACTAAATTCTCAAACATTAAAAACAAACTGGATTTATTCTGCTCTCGGGAGCGCACTGTAAATCTCCGATATGAAGCCCTTTGCCAACGCAGCACTCCATAAAATGAGATTGCTGCCGCTGGAGCAGACTTACAGAACTATAATTTCATCCTTAACCACGCTTGTAAATGTTAACGCTTTAAAAAAAAACGTCTCGTGCCCTCAAGCTAGCTGTGTTTTTCCTTAAGAAGTAGATACAAGATTTCTGCATGGGGGTTTCAGAGAGAAATGAAAAGCACAATCCCGGTAGAAGCTTCGGAACCAAATCAGCGATGTTCCTGACAACAAGCCCCGCCCACCAACATCTAATCTAAATCCCCTGCAACTAAACCCGGGACCAAAAACGCGAAAGGTGGGACGAGGGTTCCTGAACGTCTGATATGTGTCAGGTACCTGGTGACGGACTCACCTGTTGGGAGTAACCTCGGAACATCGGATTTACAGCTTTGATGCCCTGGAACAGGTTTGTCGGGACGACGTAGGAAGGACTGCGAGAGAAAAAAAAACAAATAAAGACGAACACAATTTATCAATCTGGATACTAACGTAACAAAATGATTCGTAAATGATTCAAAGGAGCATTTATACAAGAAATGCGGTTGTTCATGTTACATAACGGACATAAACAGTTTTCAGATGCTGCTGCATGGATATAAAGAAGCAAGTGTGGCAGTCAAAGTCTCCTGAAGAGCTGTGGCAGATACCGTCTGATTGACGTCCTTTAGTTTATTACCGTTTACTGCATTTTATTATGTGTGTTTTCTTTTCTTCAAAGGTGTCTTTTGCTTTAAGACGTCTGTATCGTACTGTACGGTAATTAGACGGTACGTTTTACTGAGAGTCTGAGTGGAGAATCTGCTGCAGCTCTTCTGGAGACTTTGACTGTCACACTTACTTCATTTTTCTTCGTAATGTCTGAAAAGTGCTCGGTTATGTGTTAACGTGTCGCTTTCGTTACTGACAGACGTTTTTCCGTAACGTTAGTGTTTGTTGGAAAACTGGGAAATCGGAAAACTTTTCGTATTGAGTCACTAATGCAAAAATTCACCCACCGGTTTTTGTGCCACAGGTCTGTAATGAGCTTCTGGTAGCTTTTACACAGCGCCGGCTTCTTGTCAGTTCGGACCAGACCGCCACAATCTACGAAGAACTGCGTGAGCGGTGGACTGAAACGAAACGAAATGAAACAAGCACAAAAAAAATAGAGTAGAAGGACAAACCGGTACCGACGTCAAGCGACGTTATCTAAAGCTATTTTATGGACAACAAGTTGCTATATTGCAAAAAGGCAAATGGAGCTTGTAAAGTAAAATAAAATTAAATAAAATTAAAATATGTTGCATTTGTGAAATACTAGTGCATCTCAAGAAAATGTGAATATCGTAAAAAAAGTTCATTTTTCTTCATCATCATGGTTTGAAAATAATAAAGAAATAAATGGCGACAGTTCTCACCAGTTGGACAGCGCCTGCAGTGCTGCGTTCATGTAGCAGGTGTTGCCGATGTTCTTCAGGCCGGTCAGCCCTGCAGGACAGCAGCACGGATGTTAATCAGGGGTTTAAACCGGACCATAGGGAACACGTCATTACCGTACGCCGGCACTCTAATGATTCTAACCAATCAGATCTGAGAACCTGTCGCGTAACTGTGTTTTATTTTACTCTGTCTAGACAACGATTTCTGATACACCTCTAGTCCTCAGGTCGTCGTCTTCTTCGGTCTCCATGTCCAGATCCTCGCGTACTCCGTCTGGTGGCACTCTGAGAGCCGCGGTGCTGCCGGGATCCTGATGACACACGGGGTACACACGGTTACACACAGCCGAAACAGTGAAGGCACTACGGAGTCACGTTTCCCAGACTGGGTGGGGGAGTGTGGGTGGAGGTTACCTGGTCAGGCAGTGGGACAGGAGAGATGGGTTTGGCATTGCCAGGGGGCGGGGTTACAGGGCCCAGCTTCCTGTCCAGGAAGACTTCCTTGGAGCAGGCGTAGCACCAGACCCTCAGCGTGGTCAGATTCACTGTCAGGTTGTGCCGCGTCTCCTGGGAAAGCCAGAGGGATTTATATAAGTAGGTAATGAAATAACGTTGGAATATCACGTCGGTCACGTGAATTAAACAGAATGTTTCTGGTACTCGGGTTAAGTTAGACAGACGGGAAGCTATACACGGCCGTGTGCTCGTGAATAAGAATAAGCCTTGCTTCCAAAGTGCCACACGCTTGGGAGAAATGAAATTCACAATTCCCAAAACCGTGTTTATCCGAGGGCTCGTGTGTGACTCTCGATATGGAAACACTGCAGTTCACGGTGGTATTTTTTTCGACACCGATACATTCACTCAATACTGCTCAGACATTCCCAAACTCAAATTCCTGTTTCAGTGAAATATTCCACCATTCTGTCTTCTCCAGGAAAAGGGAGCATATGGTGTGTGTGTGTGTGTGTGTGTGTGTGCTAGTGGTGAACAGTGGGGCGTGGCAGGGTGAGGACTGGTCTCCAGCTATGAAGGACACACACACACAGAGCAGTGCAGAAGCCACTACATTATTCATGGTGGTGGATTAACTTTTCTCCGCTCCTTCCATTTGTGGGCAAAACAAAAATCCAATCTGACTAGCGGTTTCTGAAGGGCATTAAATATTCACACTCGGACTGACTGAACGCTAAGTGCTTTAGCATTACAACGCTAGCTCTGAAAATAAAAATCGTGAGCCGGAGCCTCATGATTCGGCACAAAGCGTGGGCCGAAAGCGAGCTTTTAGAATAAAGACCGGTGCGGGTTTTATTTCATTATTTGTTGTGCGTTACTTTTCCAAAATAAAGACGTCATCATCGTGCGTAAGTCATCCAACCGATTAGCCAACATTCTGACTTTTTTGGACTTAACCCTTGGATCCTTAGCAACCGTCAGACATTCTGGCTCATGCCTAAAAATCTGTGAACATCCAAACTAATCCCGAGCAATCAGCACCTCTTCCAACTCAGTCCTAGTGATCATCAGTAGACGTTCTGACTTGTGCCTATCCACCAGCAATATTTTGAATAATCCCTAAATCATGACCGATGTTCTGACTCATCCCTATTGACCAGCAGTTGTGTGACGCATCTCCAACTAACAACCGCTGTTCCACTTCTTCCCCAATGATCAGCAGATGTACTGGCTCATAGTTAAGCAATAATCCAATGTTTCGACTCATCCCTGAATAACAGATGATGCTCCGTCTTATCCCTAATGATAATCCAATATTATGACTTATCCCTATTGATCAGTGGTTGTTGTGACTTATCTCTCTTAGCTAATAATCAGAAGATGCTCTGGTTCGTTCTTAGCGATAATCCATTGTTACGACTCATCCCTATCCATCTGTGATGTTCTGACTCATCCCTATTGATCAGCAGTTGTTGTGACTCATCCCTAATTACCAACCGCTGTTCCACTTCTCGCCCAATAATCAGCACATGTTCTGGCTCATCCCGATCCATCAGTGATGTTCTGACTCATCCCTATGTTTTGAATCGTCCCTGAATAACAGCCAATGTTCTGACTCATCCCTATTGATCAGCGGTTGTTGTGACTCATCCCTAATTAACAACCGCTGTTCCACGTCTTACCTAATAATCACCTGACTTATCCCTAGCAATCAGTCAACATCCTGTCTAATCCACATTGATCAGCAATTTCCTGACTCATTCTGATATTCCGATTCATCCCTAACGATAAGCGACGTTCCGATTCATCCCTAATGATCAGCGACGTTCCAATTCATCCCTAACGACCAGCAACGTTCCGATTCATCCCCAA
>JAOVVH010000052.1:18756954-18768829 GCA_028566435.1 Scorpiodoras heckelii
TGAAAGAAGCGCCGATGTTGTGTCCTTGCTCTCTGTTAAGCTAAACGGAGAATGTTTCTCGAACATAATATATTTTTTTAATGAATAAATTAGGTGCATGTTTGTCTGATCTCTGCGACGTTGAATATACATGTGCACTGTCAGATTTCATCACATATTAACCAAATCAAAACACTACTAATGTAAAATAGAGTGAAGGAGGCGGAGCTTCGTGGTGGTCAAATAATATCAAAACACTTGTCAATCTGTCAATCATTCTTGATTCATATGGTCTTTTGGCGTATTTTGGACCCACAATCAATGACCATCTTCAGACTCAATAATTACAAAAGCCAAATATTTACTAACCAGACTATCCCCAGCCTTTCTGTTGTTTAAATTCGCCTTGTTGGAGCAGGATAACAAAGGCTACCTTTCAGCTTGTAGTGATTCTTCTGTCGAGTCCTGGGTTAATAATTAATTGAGACCACACATAAATTTTTGATCTTGGTTACGGTCGAGCATCAGCATCGCACCATGCCAGAGGTTCTTAAAGATACATGGAGGGAAATGAACAACACCTGGATGTAGAATTCCTTCCCCAAAATTTGATGGAGTATGAAGATTTTTTTTGACTGTATTATAAGGTGAGAAAAATATTTTTTTAGAGCTACGGGTGTCGCAGGAGGTCCTGCTCTGTAATAAATGCTAGTTTCAGGATATGACGTGACAACACACATGGGAACTCGGTTAGATACTGACACACTAATGACATGGAAATGAGGAATGTCACCAGGGGAACAAGCGTCCAGAAGCAAGGAGATAGAGATGTGTGCCATAAAATACTGGAATAAACACTCACTAGACATGATCACATTGTTGTACTAGAAGCAGGCATGGTCAGGAATAATGCTCAGATAGGCTGTAGCATCCAAACAATGCATGATTGATATTACGGTGCCCAAGAAAGAGTTCCTTACCACAACAGAACCTGAACTGTTGACAAAAGGCATGTTGGGTCCATTGATTCTCGCTTGTAATGCTGAAGTCTGACCCTACAGAAATCAAGATTCATCAAGATCAGGCGCAGGTTCAGTGGCAACTGTAGCCTCAGGTTCCTGTTCTTGGCTTGGACTTGGCTGTTGTAGTAAATTAGCCTGAAGATTCAGCAAGTTCTGAGATGCTTTTCTGTTTACCACTTTTGTAATGAGTGGTTATTTGAGTTATCATATTATTTGAGTTCCAGTCAACTTGTACCAGTCTGGCCATTCTCCTCTGACCTTTAATCTCTAAATTTGTCACTTCTCAGTACAATCCACCATCTGATACAAAACAGAAAGCCTATTATGAGGTACTGAGTGTTACTCTGGCTCACTGTATTAATAATGCTTGTTTAAGGTAGTGGGGAAAAAAAGATCATTTCTCTACAATTTCACACTGCACACCCCAACCAGCCTCATTTACTCAATTTCCACCTTACGTTCAGCTCCCAGGCCATCCAGAGCAAGCTGTGCAAAGGAGAGAAAGCTGCCTTCCTTTTATTTATTAATCGCATTCTGCTAATCCGGAGTGTTGGACTCGAGCCTACAGCGTGGATCAAATATGCATCACTGGTCAAAGCCAGACCTGCTCTGCCAAAACCTTCTGACAGACTCCAGTCCCTCATTTCACCTCACATGCTGCTGTCAATCAAACCAGCCGGGCTGGTCAAAATCAATATCTGGAGAAAAAGCAGACTAACAAGGGGCAGGTGCGATTCTTTCTGCTCTGTAGTCTGTAACACATACAATTCATATGCTATTTTGCATGCAAATGCACAAGACAGTTAAAAATTACTGTCCTGTATGAAAATATTTATTCATGGGCCATCAAATAAGGTCCTAAAACAATTGCAATGATTTCTATACACAAGAATGTACTAAAAAAATCCGAATTTTCCTACTTAGCCTGAAATACAGTCAGAAGTGATACAAAATTCAAATTCGTTATGCAAGGAACCATCCAGTTACTCAAAAAATAAATATATTTATAGAATTTGTATAAATATTGTAGAAATTTACTGTGGAAATTTCTTTTGTTGAATGTTTTAGTATGAGCGAAACTCACCTTGTGGTTACAATCTGTTGAATTCTTGATTCTGATTGGTCAGAGGGTTTTCAAGACAGAGGGGTGTACATTTTGGTGTTTTCAATTTTTTTCTTTGTCTATTTCAGTTGCTGTAATATGACACCATGGATAAATATATACGGATTTGTTTGTTTGAGGTATTTGTTCTTATCGAAGTCCAGGCAACGATGGATTATTGACCAAACTGACCAGGCACAAGACTCCTCACAGGCCCTGACTTCTACGAGCACAGGTTTGACGTGGATGATTAGTCTTCTTGATGGCAGCCATACCTCGAAAGTGAGTGTTTGTTGCCTCATGATGTGTGTGAATTCTCCAGGGACATCTCATCCACTTATCCCATCCCGTCAACACTTTTTTGCCTTCCATTTGGCTGCTGGCAAAGAAATGAACATATCGCTGTGTCAGTAACTGACAAGTAACTTTGAAAGCGAGGAAGCATGAGCATGATTTCCACGGAAAAAAGAGAGCACAAGCATCTGGGGTTTTAAGAGCACATCTTTAAGCTTTCAATCACCTGTGAATGGGCTGAGACGTGCTTCTGTTAGTGTTTAGAAATTCATCAAGCCCGCACTTTTTTTTTTTTTTACTGAAAAATTGATGAAATAACTGCTATGTAGCAGACATTGCTGAAGGACAGAAATCTTTTCAGCACTCTCTTTGGCTTTAAGAAGTAAAACACTTGGGGTGTCCTTGGAGTTGCTATAAAAGACAACTTAACTTCTTCAGCTGGTGTAAGTTAAGTGGCAAGGCGCCCTACACAAATCAACACAGTTAGCTCAATCTTGATGCAGAAATGACGAAGAAAGAAAAACTGCAGAATGATGCAGCAATTTATTTCATTTCAATTTTACTTCATTTCATTCCCAAGATTATTTAAATGGCCCTCGTGTCAGCTAATTCTTAAATGCTAATTGGGCTGAATTCTAGTTTGGGACACATGGTATTAATTTTTAAAAAGGATCTTTTTTTGTAAGACTCTTCCAGTCAGTTTTAATGATACCCCTGATACATCATTTGCTTATTTCTGTAGCATCAGCCAACAAGGTAATTAGCGGAGTCTCTTTACCGGCTTCACAAGCAGAATATTCTGGCACAGTAGGAGGTAAGACCCAACATAACGGTATCCCTCAGCCTCTTATATAAAGTCACCAGATGCCTGCCTTTTGGGTGCGTTTTTGATCCCCAGCTGAAATTCGATGAACAAAGAAGGACTTGGAGGCAGTGTTGGTGTTTGAACTGACTAATTACACACCACTAACTGAGGAAGACTGCATTAGATCTAGATTAAAAAAATATATATTTTAAAAATGAATATTGTCCACATTAGTTCACTAACTGTTTTTAAATCCAGATTAAAACTTTAGCCGTGTCCCAAATCAGGGCCTGCATCCTTCAAAGCACGTGGTCTACACAGTCTATGACTGTGTATCCTTCAAAGGCTGCATAGACCGCGAAGGCCAATGAACAATGAACCTCAGGTTATGTCGGCTGGTAAAGGATCCACCGCTAGATGCTTCGTTGCCATGGAAAAAAAGAAGGATGCATTTCTTGGCTGCATATGAAGGATCCTTCAAAATGGGATGGCCTAGTCACACCACTGTGATGCAATGGTCTTCAAATGCAGCTTTGGAGGATGGCCTATGCTTGGGGATGGCCACTTGGCCAATGTTTGGCCACAAGGATCAACAGAATTTCAGCCATCTTTAAATCCACCTTGTCAGCATTGGCCAATGTCAGCCATTTCATTGGACCTAGTGCCAGGTTCCACTGGGTCAACGTTGGGCCATGAGGGTCAACAGGATTCTTAGCAACGTATAAATTTACCTTGCCAGCATTGGACCATCAGCCTTTCCACTGGGCCAGTGTTGGACCACTTGGGTCAGAATGATTTCAGAGACTTTTATGTTGTACTGTTACAGTAAGAAACAGCAAGAGGGAACTATACGATATGGTAATGTTATATACTTATGTGAGACTAAAGAGCAAGTGAAGCACAGTGCCCATCTCATCAGCTACTTACTTCTACATTATTACAAACATAAAATACTGCATTTTTGGTGATGAGGATAGCCATTTCTGTGCCTTTTCCTATGCCGTTCATGCCTTGCCCAGGTGAACAGACTACTACTTTCCTTATTTGGTTAAAAATCATTGGAAGCTACATGCTAATTATGGGTGCTATTGGGAATAGCTGGCCCAAAGAGAGAAAGTGCTCAGATCTCATGCTCTTTGCACCGAGGGAACAAATACTAGTTTACACCTTATCAGATACAGATACTAACTACACTTCTGCTGTGAATGCATCAGAAAGACACTATGTTCCCAAAGTTAATGTGATTGCAGAATGTCGCAAATTTTGCCAGAGAGCACAAAGACCAGACAAGATGATTAATCAGCTTCTGGCATCGATACTTGAGCTAGCTGCATCACGTGAGTTCAGTGACATGAAAGAGCAAATGCTTTCTGATCAACTGATAGTTGCCAATACACACATGCTAGAATCTGACCTGACCATGCCTAAGGCTACTACACTGGCTTTGCAAATTGAGGCTGGACAATGGAACGCATGTGTGTGGACCTCAGGGAGCCAAACAAGTCCAGAGATGTTTCTACCATTGATTTAGCCTCTGCCTATCACCACAGTTTCATTTGATCTTGCTTCAGATCCTTTAGCTTTTCAAACAATGACAATGACCATACTGACCATCGTTCCGGGTGTAGTAGCTTACCTTGATGATGTGACATGCTACAGTGCAACCTAGCAGGATCATGATGCCTATCTACGGCAGGTGCTTTGTGTCCTGCATGAAATGGGATGCAAACTAAACAAGGACAAATGTAAGTTTAACCAGATGTGTCTGCATTTCCTGACACCAGGTCATCACAGTGGCCAATGCAGATGCCGCACATGACACATTGTTCCTGCGCTCCCTTCGGGGCATTGCATCATGGTACAGTATGTTTATTTCTGGCTTCTGTACTGAAGTTTTGAACTGCTACATTCAGGGAATCTACAGACCTGAAGTTCAGATGTATGGCTGAGGCTGAGTCCAGTTTTACTGCAAGACAGATGGCTGAGAACCCTGCTCTAGCACTATATGACCCTGACCTGCCTACTTATGAGACTGCTGACACCTCTGACTATGGACTGCTTGGGGGGGTGTTCTTACCCGACTTCACCCACACAACACAAAGTGGATCATCGCTTCCAGGACACATTCGCCTGCTGAAAGAACGTATTCTAGTGTTGAATCTCAAGCACTTGCATGCATTTGGGCTGTAGAAATGTGGAGAATCTATCTATGGGGGACATCACTTTGTGCTACGTACAGAACACCAAGCGATTACAACCCTGCTCATATCCAAGGGTACCAGTCTTGCAGATTGCTAGCTTTTAAATGTCTTAAACGTCTTAAACTTTTGCACTCAATGCACTTTTGCACAATGGCCAGAAATGGCGTGACTCTATTGTCACTGGAGAGGTGATTATTCGCTTCCTAGCTACAGTGTTTAGTCATGATGGAAATCCTTCATCCTTGGTATCTGACACTGGATGTCAATTTATCTCTTATGCATTTGCCAGTTTTATGTTTTCCAGTGTCTACTACCCAAGACCAAATTGAACTGTCGAGAAATTCAACAGGGTGCTAAAAGAGTGCATACAGACTGCCGGAGGAATCCACAGACCATGGAAATAACCAGTAATAGAGTTGTTACAGAACTATTCTAATACACCACAGGTGCTATTCCATTTGAGTTGCATCGAGTGGAATGGGGAGATGCGCATGAAACGTCCTGTCTCATACAAAACCAAATCAAACAAGCAGGTGAAAGAAACTGTGAGGCACAAGTCGCAAAGGAGCATACAGGTGTATACAAAGGAGTATACAGAAAGAAAGACTGAGACAAAAGTGGCCATGTTGCAAGTGATTGATGCTGTACATGTTCGGAGGTCTGAGCATGTCCACCAGGAAGCATCCAGATTGACAGAACCTTTGACAGCCATTAAGAATGTGGGACCACGTACTTACCTGCTCAGTGACGGGTGAGATTGGACTGCGTCAAAACTTGTATGCTTCCCAAAAGAGATTCTAGCCTGCACCAGTAAGGACAATGAGGCTGCGCTTGACGGGATCGCTATGCCTGAGTCCATTCTTCTTAATGCGCATCGACCAGGCCCAAGACCGAGCCAGAGAGACAGAAAACTGGGACGGTGGTTGACAGGTTTTAGATGGCAAAAAGAAAAACAAACAGGACATACGGTTTGGGCTGAGAATAATGTCCTACCCAACCTCAAAGAGCACTGATATTGTTATGTGAAAAAAGTTAAATAATTTTATACTTAATTCTGTTTTATTACATAACATAAAAATAACACAACCTTACCATCACTGGACCAACATCAGCTGTTCCACTGGGCCAGCATCAGCCAATACACTAAGCCAATGCCAGATATTTCACTGGGTAAATGTCAGCCATTTATTTGGACCTACATCAGCCATTCCACTGGGCCTAAAGCCAGACAATCCATTAGGTCAATGTTTGGCTCAGTAGGATCAAGAGACTTTTAAATCCACCTTACCAGCACCGGACCAAAATCAGCCATTCCACTGGGCCTAAAGCCAGTCATTCCATTGGATCAGGGTTGATCCACTAGGATCAAGAGACTTTTAAATCTACCTTACCAGGACTGGACCAATTCCAATTCCACTTCTATTGGGTCTATGCTGGATCAGTGTTATTTTGTCCATTGGGCCAACAACCATCCCAGTGGATCAACATGAGCCATTCATTTGGGCCAATGTCACACATTCCATTAGTTCAACTCTGGCTCAAAGTAATTTTGCCCATTGGGCCATCAGCTTTTCTGTTGTGCCAATGTGAGCCATTCCATTGGTTTAATTCTGGTTCAATGTCATTTTGTCCATTGGGGCAACATCAGCCATTCTGTTCGGGCCAACAGTCTTCAAGCTACCTTTAAATCCACCAACAATGGCCCAACATTGTATATGGAGAGCTAACATAGCCACCCAAAACAGATATTGCTCAAATGCCAGTTTGCTACCAGAGCAGTCTTCTGTTAGGTGTTCACGTTTTATAAATAAAGCAGCTGCATGTGATTAGCAGCCGAGCTTGCGAGCTAGCAACAAAAGTGTTTTATATCATGAATATATAAAATGAATTTATTAGTTATTAACAATTTCATGCAGTCTCATCTAACGATTTGAAATAATTCAAACACATATGAGTATATTAGTAAGCAAGCAATGTTCATGTCTGGGTGCTGTTATATAACTGGTATGTAGCCAGTTTGTCTGTGGATTTGGTTTTAATAGCTAAAAACGACAACAACAATAACGAACAAAAACACTAATATTAGTCATGCTGGAGCAGAAATTGTATTTCTCCTCAAACGGCACAGAGGTTTTTAAAACAATTGCGTCCTAATTAGCTTTTATTCCCACAGCATTTCTCTTGAACGCCATATCGAGGCGATAATGCGTAATAAAATGGCACGACTGTAAATCTGCATTAGAAAGAAAGAATAAACAGTGGCGACGGGCGGTCAGCTATCTTCGTTAATTATTTTCCTCTGAATCATTACCTTCACTGATTGTTGTTTTACCATAAAAAAAAAAATTCCCTCTGTGACTTTAATATCCAAAAACAAGCTTTCAGAGACGGCTTTTGTGGTACTTGCGTTTACATCCTGCGGTCTGTGCGCTTTGAAAGGCAAATGATTTTGGCTGGTCTGATACACAGCAGTAATTTCCGACGCACAGACCCAAAGCCACACACTAGAGTGTATCCGTCCCTGTGTACCGCTGAGAGTCTGGCGGTAGAAGAATGGGAACGGCTCGTTCAGGAAATCAGTCGTGAGCTACGGCAGACAGGGACATGTCTCCAGACATGTCAATATTCATTAGACTGCTGTTTATAATGCAGATGGATATGCAATAAAGCCAAGATCAGTAGAAAGCCATTGGATGAAAAGGAGGAGAAAATAAAAAACAAAACAAAACGATAAACCTAAGCAGTCAGACAGGCGTCCATGTTGGAAAAAAACTGAGATATGAGACCATTCGTGAGACCATGTGCCTACAGAAGCTCTGGTTCATAATTTCAGACCATGTGACCAAGACAACAGTATCTGAACAGGAAGGATATGCATCCTGGAGTGTTTTTTTTTCTTATAGAACAGCAACTTGCTAACATTAAATTATTTATTGGTTAAACTAGCAATGTCACAAAGACTTCGCCATGGTGGAAGACTTCCTGATTTCATTACGAAAGCACTGACACTGGACTGGACTCCCTCCATAAACGTTAAAAGGTTTGTAGAAAACCCCATGCTAGGGTCATCCAGTTTAAGTGCTTTATATCAATTAAAAAGTCATGCAAAGATAGTCAAGTGCAAAGGTTTGCTCATCCTCAGAGCAAGATCAAGGAGAAAACAAACCTAATTATAAGTCAGTGCATATTCATTTACTTAAAGACACAGTGAAATGAATGTGTTATTCTCTCATAACATTTATGCGCACCCTTTGCCTTTATGACTGCCTTGAACCTTGTTCATAATCCTCTGATACAGCTTTTGGATCCTTATAGTTGCAACATCTCTCATCTCTTCATCTCATGCACTCTGACACATCGTCAGTGAAATTTATCCTTCAGTGTTTCAGCTCTTTCAACATCACACACCCTCACCCTGGCTCATATCCCCGTGGCGCAAACACGCTTCACGCCTTGCTCTTTACATTCTGCTCCATCCCGTCTCCTGTTGGCTGTATATAACTTATTACACTTAAACTCCTTTATGCTGTTGGCATGTAAATCATATCAGAGCTAAAATGAACACTTTGTTCAGTGAAGAATGGGTCATATATATATATATATAGGTACTCTTCTGTCCCATTTAACTCCGTAGGAATTAATTTAGCTCTGCTGAGTTCAGCCATTGTGTTAAAATATAACACTAAAGCGATGTATCGCTCTGTATCCCACGCTCGCTGTGCAATTTAGCGGAAGGCGATTTGATATTCATCCCCGCTCTAATTTATACCTTTACCTTTTGTATGAGTGGAAAAATTCACGGTTGGACAAACCGCTCAACCCAGCGTCACGATTTTTCAACGGCAAGAACTGCTAGAGCTGTCAAAAGGATTGCTTTTTTTTTCTTAGCTGTACATATCTGTCTTTATAAAAAATTAACGTTCTGCTTGTAAAATAGAAAAATGTTTAATAATTGTTCTGTTTCATAAGACGTTCAAATTATTTAGTGAGTCAAGATCCTTTTAAAAAAAGATCCTTTAAAGTGTTACTTGGCAAATATTTCAGTGTATTTCTTTTTAAAAAAATTTTTTTTTTCTATATTTTTATGCATTTACACAATTTAAGAAAGCCCAAAAGAAAAACATTAAATTTGACATTAACTATCAACTCCCACCCCACCGCAACCCCTTTCATAAAGAGAGAAAAAAAACCCTCAATCTGCTTTGAGATCCTTCAAATGCTCAAATCCCCCTCAAACTAAACTACATTTTTTCAAACTACAGAAAAACGTAACATCTTTGAGCCATAGAGAATGTGAGGGAGGGGCCTGTGGACGTCCATCCAATCAGAATCCTTCCTTCTCTTGGCTAAGAGAAAAATAAAAACCAAGGCATTAATAACCTGGAAAGTATTCTGAACAATGCAAACAACAGACAAGAGTTTCAATTACAATCACAAACTTCAGATAAAGAAGAGAAAACTCTTGACCAAAACTTTTTTTTTAACATCGTACAAGCCCAAAACATATGGATAAGGTCAGCCGGTTCACTACTACGTCGAGGACAAGCTAGGTTTATATTCGAAGGAATATTTGCAAATTTTTGCTAACGTGTGCAGGCAGTGAGTAAGTTTAAACTGTATAAGATTCAGATGAGCACAGGTGGAAGAGGACTCTCTTAAGTACTTCAATCCACCAATCTTCATATAAGTTCACATTTAGCTACGGCTCCCATTTCAACTCATTCTCCGAGGCCAAACTCAGGAAAGATATAAACTTATTTCAGCATATTTCTAAATGATAATTGTGATTTTGGAATTTCATGACTTTTTTAAGACCATTTAAGACCACTGGGATAATTGGTGTGATGTGGCCAACACAATACGGAGTTACAGTTAAGTTGAATATTATAGTGCTTGAAAAGTATCCCTCATACTTCTTCTTCTTTTTCTTCTTCTTCTTCTTCTTCTTATTCCACACATTTCTGTGACTAATACAGCCCGAACCGCTTAACGTACAGACACGGTTCAAACACAGCTGCGTGGATAATCTCGTTGTGTGGTGTGCTGTGTACTTTTGGAGTCAATCTGATGTATTGTTTTTCATAAATTCAAGTTTAAATAACTTAAATTGGCCTCTGTTTTGTTTTGTTGTTATTTTTTGAATCAGACATTTGAAAGAGTACATGGAAACTGTGACTCACACCCGTAACCATAATGAGGAAAAAAAACGTGCGAGTGTAACATGGTGTTGATGATACGTGTCTACACATCAAACTGAATGCAATCAGGAGAGCACAAGAGATGAAAGAGGCAGGAACTGACAAAGTTGGTCTTTGTGTGTGTATGTGTGAGATCATGTATTTTTGATATATTTGTGGGGACCATAAGATACATTTTTTCTATCCTTGTGGGGACCAAATGTCCCCACAAGGATAGAAATATATTATGGTCCCCATAAGGAAAGAGCCAAAAAGGTGCCTTTTTATTACTGAGGTTAGGGTTAGGGTTAGGGTTTGGGTTAGGCATAGCATTAATTAGCTGCATTAATTGTTGTCAGTGGAAGGTCCTCATAAATACAGCATGATGCGACAATGTGTGTGTGTGTGTGTGTGTGTGTGCGTGTGTGTGTATGAGAGCAAGACTGTGAAATGAGATCCAGAAAAGTAGATTTGCTCTTCAATTTCATTCAAGTGTATGTGTGTGTGTGTTTTATTTTTTTGTGCCGTTAAAGCACTAAAATGGAGGCGAACTTACATGAAATCACATCCCAACGGCATTCTGCAGAATGGGTGCTAAGTACTCCGCTTAGCTAACTCCATTTCACACCTCGACACATAAGACGGGATTAAACGCAGCACCGTATCACAATTAGGCTAATTATTTATTATTCTGTTATTATCCTAAAGACCCGTGTGTGGTGTTAAACCACAATCTGTTCCGGGTCACCTGTTTAGATTTTATATTATACACTTATGATCCATATTTAGGAAAAAATAAAATGCATACGAAGCATAAAAAGCTTTCCCATGCCTGTAACACCGACTAATCTTTCTGTAAGGAGATATTTATTTATTTAACGTTTATGGAAGGAGTCAGGACAGAGGAGTTTACGTGTTACGTTTTTTTTTTCTCGGTAACGTGACAAACTACGTTTTTGACTTATGACCTTCAAGAGAGGCTGATGAGAGCATGACAGTTTACAGCTACAATACTGTAAGTGAAAACGTGTTTCGATGATGGTCCAGAATGTTATCGGTAACTAGAAATGGATATAAAGTATGTGATGATCTTTTAATAAATAAAAAACATGCAAGGCTGTGGAATAAAAGCAATAAAATGTGCTGCTTTATCAAAACAATCAAGTTCAGGGATACATTTGCTTCTCTGTTGATGCTTATTTTTCTGTAACAGCATGCCCCCAATTAATTCCTTAATTTTTGCTAACTGTTAATCATTAATAAACTCTCTCTCTCTCTCTCTCTCTCTCTCTCTC
>JAOVVH010000052.1:18785474-18809686 GCA_028566435.1 Scorpiodoras heckelii
CACAGGGCTAGTTAATCTGTGACAATCCAGAGCCAAGGCCAGGGAGCAGACAAACAGGCTAAACCGACCGTCTGCTATCTGCAGTCGACACTCAGGTTCCACCATACTGAGACTGTGTCTGTTCCCCGAGCTAAACAAAAATGTAGAAATACTCGAAAAGTTCATCTTTGTAACCTAATTAACACAAAATTACATCATAGTGAATACTACACCAGCACCTTTGATCTGAAATTAGGATTGTTAAATATTAGGTCTCACATCTAAAGCGCTTATTGTTAACGAAACTGTTACTGATCAGGAGTTTAATGTAGTGTGTTTAACAGAAACATGGATTAAACCAAATGAATATGTAGCATTAAATGAGTTTAGTCCTCAGGGATATAATTACATAACAGTACATCAGGGATCTAATTACATGCATAGCATTTATGTTACTGGAACCCTTGCCTCATGACAAGTTATTTGATTGTAAGTCTTTACGACAACGGAGGCATATTTCCCTCACTCTAATTGATGCACGAGTTCTCTTATCAGATCTTAGAGGTCACTCCTACATACAGTATTACTCATTATTGTGCTTTTCCCTGTCCGTATATACACCTCATTCTGCTACGACGGTATTACAGAATAAGGTTAAATCAAGCTGTGCAGTGCTGTAGCCTTCAGGGAACGGAGCCCGGAGGCCTTGCTTTATAACAGCTGCTCTCATTATGTCTGTGTTCAGGTAAACTCTGAGGAGCCTAATTGGTGTGGTTTTGTTGTATGAATTTGCCAGATGTGAGAACTTTGTTAAGACATGCTGTTTGAAATGCTACGAATTGTTAAGGTCAGCACTAAATCATGCTGCATGTAACTAAAAGTCTAGCTTGTTAGCATGTTCTAATAAAGTGTTTTTTAGGTGTTCTTTAATTCCGTTAAATAAACATGAGATCTAACCACTAGCAGATACAGAATTTTTCATCCGTATTGTTCAACATGCTTCGGAAGCTGTCAGTACAACATTCATTCATTCATTCATTAGCTTATCTGCTTATTCCTGTCCCCAGGGTCACTGGAGAGCTGGTGTCTAGCTGGCGGCATAGGGCGCAAGGCAGGATCAACCCTAGACAGGGCGCCAATCCATCGTAGGGCATAAGTACAACATATTGTTAGCATATTTCGTATTCTATCATTTTAAAAAAATTGTTTATTGCCTTAAACCTAAATAATTTCGAACCTCACTCTGCATGAGTTACAACAGTCTGGCTTCATAAACATGGAGTGTTTTTGCTTGACAGGCTTGCCTGCAGTCCAGATCTGTCTCCTATCGCATCATGAAGAAGAGAATCAGACAACAGTGACCACGGACTGTTGAACAGCTCACGTCTTGTACACAGCAAGAATGGACAGAAAGTTTTGCACTTGGAAAACTGTAAGAATTAGTATCTTCAATGCACAAACGATTAAAAAGTATGATTATAAGAAAAGGTGATGTGACCCAGTGGTAAACATGCCTCTGGTTCCACCTTTTTTTGAGTGTGTTGCAGCCATCAATTTCTAAATTTGTTTATATTTAACAAAAAATTAAGTTTGTCATTGAAAACAGTGAAAATCGTTTCTTTGTGCTTTTATCTGTTAAATAAAGCTTCAAATGAATGAACAAATTTACAGATTTCAGTTTTAATTGCATTTTTAGAAAGTGTCCCAACTTTTTTTGGAGCTACTGCAAAATCACATAAATCACTCCACTTTCCCTGACCACAACACTGACGTGTAATTGAAGCGATCTCATTAGCGCAGAAGCCTCTTCGAGTTATCATCAATAAAATACACCGACTGTCCGCTGTAATCCATTCTTCGCTGATCTCACCCTGTACGTGCCCTTACCAAAATGAATCAGATGCGGGCTGAGTCACTCGGTCATTGGAGTTAACGTTGCTTGTTGAAAGCTGTTGCCATTTGAGGAATGCGAAAGGAAAGAGCCTGAGGTAATTAGCGTGCATTAGCTCTCAATTACATTTTCATCGACAGACTGTAAGTGGCTCAATAGAAGTGTCAGAGAAAGCCTTTAGCCAGCGCTGTTAAAATAATGGACTGTTTTTTTGGGACAAAGCTTATTGATCAATGTCCATATGTAAGTCATGTGGTAATTAATACATCTGCAGTGAATTATGCTTTCTCCCCATTTCTCTCTTTTATACAATCCATAATCAATCTTTTGAAGGAACACAAACAAAATCCTGCCCCTCCAAAAAAACAGTATGTAGTCATATATTTATAAAGCGAAGAGCCTTTATATTTCCAGGAGGTCAAGGATACCTGGACGTTGTATTCCTGAACTTTTATTTGTGTTCAGTGTAATATCATTTATAATTGTTTAAACACCTTCTGGAGTGCATTTAATATTAATATTTTCATTAGCTATTTTGAAAAATGTGACACAATCCCTGTCTATTTAGCGCTCCGAACATATCCATGTCTCTTTTCGGATTTAAACCCCAAGTCGGTGTGGCCTAAATTGGAAAGGCTCCTTTTTTCTTATTATGATCCTTGAACATGACAGCTATATAAACCTAGCCTAACGGAGAAGCTACACACACAGCATCACGAAGACCAAGCAGGTTTCTAAACACGTCGACAGCTTGATGCTGCCACCACCATGCATCAGTGCAAGCAGGGTGAAAAGCCGTTCCTCCGTCTCGTGTCTTCAGAATTGGTCCACACTTCCAAAACTGGTGAATTCGCAGCGTGATCGAGTGTGATGAGAAACTGTCAGCTACCTCAAGAGAATGTCATCTTTGTACGCCGCATCTGTTTCCGTTCGAACAAACTCAAGTTGCTGCAGAGCTCAAAAATTTGCTAGTCTCATGCTAGTAAAAAACTGCATAGATTAGCATAAATGCCATGCTGCTAAAAGATAGTCGATGCTAGGTTGTTTTTTTTTTTTTGCTGATTAATGCTGGTCTGGTGTGTTGAATTATCATCACGTAGAAGATGCATTTATTTCTCTGCTCTGAGGGCTATTTATAATCCTTTTCGAAATGCATGGCAAAACGTTTCTGCGATGAAAAATGCGACTGCTAGTAAAACATATTCCATCTGTAATTCATCCTCGTTGAGGCCAAGTTTGTCGGTTTCCCATATATGGAAGTCTCAAACGTTTTTGTGTTCCAGATCAGCCATTTTGTTGCTCTCTAATCCACACATGTAATTACTGCATGGGATTTTTCTCATTCCTCAGTCATCCTTTCCAACACACACTTTCTTTTCTCTCTCTCTCTCTCTCTCTCTCTCTCTTCTCTCTCTCTCTCTCTCTCTCTCTCTCTCTCTCTCTCTCTCTCTCTCTCTCTCTCTCTCTCTCTTATCTAAATACAGTTAGGGCCAAAACAGCCCATTTACATGCACCAGGCTCTTTTTGAGCAGTCTTGTCAAACTCAAACTGTCGGGCTCGAAAGCCAGCTGCTCTAATTAGTTGTGGATTCGGCTGTCAGTCACCTCGTCCCGTGTTGTTCAACACAGTGCCATTTGCTCAACGTCTACACCATGTTTGAACAGCTGTTGGACCACGATTAGAGCAGAGAAAAGAGTTTGCTTAGAACCGAGGTTGCCTATTCAGTCGTGATAAGAGTTCAGGAAAGCACAGCAAGGACAAGAACATACAATGGAGACCATATAAACAGTAAATGCGAACTTTAATGCAATTCATAACTCGCTTTTTCATATTCTTCACCCAAACATAAAAAAGCTCATATGGTGTGACTGTCCCAAGCAAGTATAAGAAAAAACGAATGCACCTCTCCTCATTAAAGTACAGAATGATAACAAAGATGTCTGTTTGTGAGTCTGATCTTTTCAAAGTCCCGCCATAATATTCTTAGTCAGCTCTGATCAAACTGATTTTGTCCCTGGAAATGGGTGTCATACGGTATGACACTATATTGTGATATTTATTAAACAGGCAAATGTTTGGAGAATCATGTGGAGGAGGAGGTTCTGGTTTAATCAGGAAGTACAGAAAACATCTCACGGAAAGGTTACCTGCTGAGTTGTTACCGCAAATCTTTTTGGCATTCCCACTTCAGTGTCTCTTAGTGTGACCCTTTTGACATGAAAGTGCCAAAGATACGTAAATGACTTTTTGGACATTGTCTATGTTACATTGGGTGTGTTGGTATGATGCTAGCGTATAACCACAAGGCCCAATGTTGTGCTAAGTGCATGAAATGGTTCATGCCATATGGTGTGACACTACATCACATTGTCAGTTCATATGATCCATTTGTCACACTATATGACATGAACTGAATTTCCTGCACACAAAATAATTATCCATTTGAGCTAATAATTTATTCTTGTATTTTAACACTTATTAATCTATAATCATATGAAAAATGCTATATACCTACTCGACTCGGGAGAGTCACTCCATTAGTCATATTTAATCCATGCATACCTGGTATATGAGGATTTTAGTTTTGGGCTTTATTTCATTATAGGAAATATTTGTAAGTGACCTTGTAGTTGCACCTTTAATTGGCTTTTGCATGTGTTTTACAAACTTCTTTAGAAACTTTAGAAGCATATAGCTAAGGAAACCTATGGCAACCCTTAAGCAAAGCCTTGCTTCAAGACAATTCATTTCTACTAGCTGTGACTTGTTATTTGCTTATGATATATGACATTTTCTTTAAGTAGCAAAGTTTGGCGTCTATTAATCTAGAAAGCTATTTTAGAAGACACATGCTACATGGGAGTGTTTTAAACTAGGAAATGCAAATTTTCCTACTTGGAAATCCAAACGGACATACTCCGAAAAATGTAGTACTTGTACTGTTATTGTTTATTCTCCAGGATAGTAAGATATAAGCTAATATTATTTACGCCATCTACTGATTATGCCAATTACTAGAGTTGAATCAAGGTGCAGAAACTTCCTTAACTGCTGCACGTAACGGCTTGGCATGCGCGGCACGGCTTCACGTTGTTTCGCCGGCTCTTACAAAGCGTGCAGTTGGAAAAGCTCCGATAATCTGGCGTGTTTTATGTGCGGTAGCTGAGTGCTGTTTATAGATTTGATTTGCATGCATTGACTTTACAACAGCTCTGGGTGAGAACACTCATAAATCAGCGTGCAGCGCTGCACAAACCCTGCCGAAACCTGGTCACAACTCATATTTTATGGATAAGCTCTCAAAACGCATTAGCCAGTGCACAAAAAAAAAAAAAGCATGAGAAATCGCTGAAAACGTTTCATCCGTACTGTACACAGCATTTAATGTGAAGTCATTTATATGAAAGTGCCAACACAACACACAACAGCGCACGTTTTAAACGCCATAATTCAGGTCTGGTTAGTGTCAGGCAGTTTAAAAATTCATGCTCTTATTCACTCAAGACAAAGTTTACAAGCAGGGCAGGAAAAAAGAAGAATCGATCATCCTTCCGTCTGAACTGAGGATCATGACGGCATGGCATCATTTCAAAATGGCGGCGCCTCTAGTGCTAACTAACAGCTAGTAACATAAATAGCAGTGTGGATTAACCCTTTTAACTAAAATTTAGATAAAAAAAATGCTTCAAGATCATGAAATACAGAATGATGAATGTTTTGTAAGAGCTACATATAAAAAGTGAATTGTTTTAGCTTAGATCCTACATATAAATGAAGTTTTCCACATCATGCCAAAGCCAAACACACACTAGTTTATTGTCAGCATTCATTTTTTAAGTGATCTCTCCCAGTTGCCATAATTGTAGCCTACAAAGGCGTCTTCATATTTGTTATCAGATTTTTATGTTCTTGATTGTAATAATGTGATGACTGCATACTTTATCATATGCAACAGTTTATAGTATCAGACTTTCTCAAATATTGATTATTACTCAATAATGTGCACACCTTCTCCCTTTTTTGGTGGCTACATGGCTGCGTTTATGCGCTTGCTAACACTTTTGTTCCAAAGCATTACGCTTAGATTCAAATGTTAGTTACGTAATGTCCATTAGTTATGCTATATTTCTTTAGATACAACACAATGCTGTCTTACTAAATGCCAATTTTTGTTAGCAGGCTATTCAAACTGTAGATTTGATGAAAACAAAGATATGTTATGTTCTTTAAATTTAAGTACATTACATACAATTACAATAAAATGCAATAATAACGTAATGCCTGCAACATACCCCAAAATAGTTGGGACAGAGGCCTGTTTCCACTGGGTCACATCCCCTTATCTTTTCTATTCTTGAGAATTAAAGATACTAATTGTTGCAGTTTTGCAAGTCAAATTTTTGCCCATTCTTGCTGTATACAAGACTTGAGCTGCTCAACAGTCCATGGTCACTGTTGTCTGATTCTCCTCTTCATGATGCTCCGTACATTTTCAATAGGAGACAGATCTGGACTGTAGGCAGGCCTGTCAAGTCATACTGTTGTAACTGGTGCAGAATGAGGCCTGGCATTGTCCTGCTGAAATACACATGGAGTTCCTGGGAAAAGGAGTCACCTTGACAGCAGCATATGTTTCTCCAAAATACCAATGTAAGTCTCCACATCAATTGCACCTTCACACATTTGCAGGTCCCTCATGTCGTGGGCACTCATGCACCCCCATGTAGTCACAGATGCTGTTTTTTTGCACTTTTCATTGGTATGAAAGTGTGGATGGTCTTTTTAGTCTTTGGCACCTAGAATCCTTATGTCTGCTTTCTCCGAAAAACAAGCTGAAATGTGGACTCTGACCAAAGAACACGTTTCCACTGTCTTTCGGTCCATCTCAGATGACTTCAGCCCAGAGAACTTGCTGGTGTTTCAGCACAAAATTTATACATGGCTTCCTCTTTGCATAATACAGTTTCAGGTTGCATTTCTTGATGCAGTGGCATGTTAAGTGACAATGATTTTCCAGAGTACTCCCAAGACCATGTGTCTTTGTCCATCACGGTAACATGATTCGGCAGTGGTTTCCTCCTTTGGCCTTTACGCACCAAGATTTCCCCTGATTCCCTGAAGCTTTTCATGATATTATGAACTGTAGATGGTGAAAGACCTAAATTCTCATTTTTGTGCTGAGAAACATTGTATTTGAATTGACTGACAATTCTCTCATGAAGTTTGGCACAAAGTGGTGAAACACAACTCATCCTTGCTTACAAAGACTAAGCCTTTGGTGGATGCTCCTTTTATACTTATCTTACCTTGATGACCTCACCTGTTACCAGTTAAACAGCTAATTGTGCAACCTTCCAGAACAGTTTTACTTGTATAACCTTTTCAGTCCCAACCTTTTTTGAGTCTGTTCCAGGAATCACATTTTATTGTTTTTTTTAATATACAAAATACACTTAGGTTATGTCAGTGAAAACAGTGAAAATGTTTTCTTTGTATATTTATCAGTTACATAAAAGTTCATGCAATTTAACAAATTACAGTTTTAAGTTTTTATTGCATTTTTAGAACATTTCTATACTCATATTTCCTCCTACATGTGATTAAAACTATGGAAGGTCACTTTGTGAACTACAGGTCTTCAATGACTGTCATTTAATCCACACTTTTCCTCCATTCATTTGCTTTGCTCATTGATTTTTCTCCACAACTGAGTAAGTGCCAGTTTTGTGTAAAAAGCTTCTAAACAGATCGTCTCACCTTTGGACCCGAGCGAGGAATTATCACTTAATTGAAGTCCCCAACAGATTCTGGTTAAAACATCGAACCCTGCAGAGTGTGGATCCAAGCAGATGAAAACAAAAAACCCCCAATTGATTGAGCATTTCATCAAGCTGTCTTAACGTAGCCCGAGTAGCTCTCGTACATTACGCTAGATTGATGCGTGAGGCCGAGGTGCAGATTCATCACGGTGAGCGCTCTCTCCTCCGAGAGCCGCTCGCTGCCTTCCAGCCTGATTATTAAATGTGAAATTCAATTGAACTTCACTTTGCTCCAACACCACTTTGGACTCGTTCTTTACGAGGGCTGTAATGTTTTATTGGAACTGTTTGGGTGTTTGTGAGATAATTCTCTGGCTGGGATCGGTGACAAATAATCAACGTATTTAACCACTCGTGTCAATGTGTAGAGATTTCACATTTCAGACAGAATTTCTACTTGAACAGTTCAATAAGCCAGAGACAGGTATTAAGTACAGAATAAAACACAAACAGAAAATCTCAAGTCTCAAGTGAAATAATTGTTCTACAAATTTTCTCCATTTTATTTGGTTCACTTTTAAGAGGTGTTAGCTTGCTATCTAGCAATTAGCTTGCTATCTAGCAATCAGTTTGTTTTCATGAATGCACAGTCAAGCTCATCATCATCATCTCTGTAAATTCCTGGCCTGGATGCACCTCTGTTCTGGCCAGGAGCTTTGTGCAGCATGCTAATGATATTTCATCTGTGAGCACTCTGTCAGGAACTAATACACATCACCGATAATTCATACATATTTATGCTAGTCAGCTGCACATTTAGACCTGACAAACAAGCTTATGGGGTGCGTTGAAGTAATGCAATTAAAGGAATGAATTTATAGATGACTGCCAGAGAAGCACTTCGACCTTTTCTGACCTCTCATGTTGTCTGATTTTTAAATGCAAAAAAAGCTGAGTCATGGTTTCCGAAGGTTTTAAAGGTTTTAATATGAAAATGAAGACTTTTAGCGGAAGCCTAGCATAAAAAAATACAAGATTTATAATCCTCGGGCCAAGTCATGAATCCCAGTTTATCCACTTCGCTGATTAAGCCTGCCATGTTTACATCAATCCCGCCTAAGGTGTCCAGAGTGATTGTGCTTTCAATGTGTAATTAGCCAAATGGGGCTACAGATGCTGGAAGAGCGCTCATATATGTACGGGGTCATGTTTCATTACGCTAAATTGCCCTCACGCCGAGGTGCATTCTTTCTGCCTTGGCGCCACACTCCTCATAGATTTGAATATTTAATCAGTCCGACGTCTTTGGGGAGAAAGGAAGTAGTGTAAAGCATACTGATGGATGGGCATTAGCAGACCACCGCTTTACAGCTTACCATCTGTGGTGATGTAATGTTCAAGCTCAGCATCACCGTTACGGACATTTAGGATGTCACTGCCAAGACCTAGGAGATAAAGAGCCGGATAACGCGGTCCAATAAATACAGCTTTAGACAAGCCCAAGTGTGCAAAGTCAGGGTTCTTCTTCTTTACATTTGGCTCAGTCAGGAGAACAATAAGGAGATGTAATTTTGCACCATCCTGCACCTTTGAATCCGCTAATTGGATTGGTCAGACGGTGCTGATACATTTCTCAAAAACAGGAAGCCTGGCTGAGGATTCATTCATACCTTTATGTTATTAAATGAACTATTACTGTTTCACACTGCACAGAGGGTGTCGTGAAGGAAACAGGAAAGATTATGAGGCTTTTATATGACTCTTCCATTTATTGAGATTTATTCAAAACCTATATTCAACCCCCCCATTCAACGTCCTGCCAGAGCATCTCAATGGGATTCAAGTCAGAACTTTGACCTTGTCACTCCAAAACCTTCATTCTGTGGACCTCCTTGCATGCTTCGGATCATTGTCATGCTGAGCTTGAGCTTTAGGTCACAAACTGAAGTTTGGACATTCTCCTTCGGGCAGTTCATGGCGCTCACTGTGGTTGGCTGGAGTCCCAGAGCCTTTGCAGCGGCTTTTGTACTTTGTTTCATACCTGTATTTGAACATATCATCATGCGCTGCTTTTTGAGACCTTCTAACCTGCTTCACATTGCCAGACAGGTTCTATTTAAGTGATGTTTAGATTCGGCAGGTCTGGCAGTAATCATGCCTGGGTGCGGCTAGTAAAAATTAACCAAACTGTCAATTGAATTTGGTTAACTGGTTGATTTTGTAGCTATGGGGGCAATTACTTTTTCACATAGGGACAGGTAGGGCCCACAGCATTTAAATACAGCTTAAACAAATGGACTTATCCTTTAAAAATAGCATTTGGTGTTTATTTGTATTTACTATTCTCTTTGTCTAATATTAAAAGTAGTCTGATGATCTGAAACATTCAAGTGTGACAAATATGAAAAAATAAAAGAAACTGGGAAGGGGCAAATACTTTCACACAGCACCGTAACCCACTACAGAGAAGCATGCGTTAGCCTTGGTAGCTATGATATGATGGGGAGCGCTAGATGTTGGCTGGAAATTAGCAAACTGGGCAGAAAATGGGGGTATAAACAGTCAACAAACTTAGCTGACTTTGTGGATTGAAGTACGATGACCTGGCTTGCTAATATTGAGCGGTCTGTTGAATATATTGGGGGTTTCTCACAGCTCGGGATGTGGGATATACCTTGGGAAATCAGTTTGGCTGTTTACTGAGTCTGGTATCAAAGTTGGTATCATAACACTATGATCTAATAACTGAATAAAAACATAGGGATTTACAGAGACGAATCCTACATCCGATGGAATTACCTAGCTAATGCTAGAACAGTGCCGTGTTTAGGTAGAACTTAAACAAGCAAGGAGGCAGTTACGTGCATTTTGTGTTAAATTAGTGAGGATAAAAGTCATTTAGTTTTAGCGATATTGTGGTTGAGGAAACATCTCTGCTTTGGATGAAGCTAGTTAACTCATAGATACACAATTAAAAAAAAAAAAGCACAAAAGATGACAAACCAACGGTTGGTTCATGCAACATTATCACCCACTAAATGAATCAAATGTCCTGGACTTTGGAGGCTTTTATCTTTGGCGTGTGATAAGATAAAAGTAAATGTGCTCATTGGATAGTGTCTCAGTTCCACTATCGAATGATGTGAATTTGGTGTTAGTCAATTTTCACACAAAATAAATGCTATGGCTAACCACCTTAGATTGTTTTAGAGTTGAAAATTCGCATTTCTTAGAATTTCTCCATGTGTGCGAATGAAAGTGTTATGGAGGTCAAGATTAAAGGGCTGTCCAGGTGAGTGATGAAAATGGAGTTTTTTACCAAAACGGAAACGTTTTGTTGTGTTTTGTCCACAACAACACTGTTTTTGGGGCCTGAAAATGCAAACCTTTGAAAGGGTGGAATCAGTTGAGAACGCAACCTTTACATCACAGTGTAGACGACGAATATGGAACCTTCAAAAACAACGATGATGCGGTCCAACCTTACGCTTGGCTGTTTACATTATCTTCTTGTGTTTATAAACACTGTGCTGGAGTAAAGGCCTTTGGATGCAGGATTATGGTATTCTTCTGTGGCGTTTGTATATTTGAGTGGTAAAGTTACACCGCCTCCTACTGGCATGGCATACATACTACAATGTTTTCACTGGTTTTTGCGAATCCATGTGGATGAGAATGAGTTTTAAAACGTTGTCATATGGATGCGAAACGTTTTGAAAACGCAAAGGAAAAATGTATTTTTAGTCTAAGATGTTTGCGCAATTAGTTTTGTCCTTTAGTGATTCAAAGATGAGAATATTACAATTCAATGAAATATACAGGTTTTGTTGCACAACTGTACACATTTTAATGTTTGATATGGGTGTAAGCGGACACAATATCATTTTGTCAAAAATCTATCAACCGATTAATATAAACTATTAAACTGGAATGGGACTATTAAACTCCAATTGGACCGAGTTGTTCCTCTGTCGTTTCCTCCCGTTGTGTCACTTTATCCTGCTACTGTAAGGCATTGTTTATTTGCCGCAGTGCAGCCGTTGTCTTTAGCCGCCAGGTTGGTATACTTATTGAAGCTGAGTGATCGATAGCAGCCGTCGAATGCTGTCGAGTCAGTGGATTAACATCACACTCTCATTAAGCCATGAAATGAAGTGACAGAATCAAGTTGACTGTGGGATCAGATTGTGCTGATGCAGAAAACGTTGCCTTGAGGAGACCTCAGAAGCCATAGGGACTGTTGTCACTGTCCTGATGTCTCCAACAGAGGATCTAACAGGACGGCCTGTAAAATCAGCCCGAATGTATCAGCCAGTTGTGTACTATTATCTGTTATGATATTATAATTGTGTGGGTGTGAACATGGCTCAGTACATGCTGTGGGTACAGAAAGGTGAAGTGAAGGTGTGTGGGGGGAAAGGAAAGGCATCCTATATTGTATGGTGGCTGGGAAAATCCTTGACTTTTCTACTTTCATCTTTCTTGAAATATGTTTCCTTTTTTGCATGTAAGTATTTCAGCCACACTTGTTTCTGTTCTAGCCATGTCTCTGGCCCTGTTCTGTCATTGGTTTGTTTCCTGATCGTGTCCACCTGTTCTGTGTTTAAGTTTTATTTACCATTTTATTAACCTTGTTTAGTGTCCAGGTCACTGTTTCATGTATTTGACCCTTGTTTAGTTCCTGTGCTTTTACGACTAGCTGTGTTTTTCCTTCCTATTCTTTTTCTTCTTCTTTCCCCATCAATTTTGTGTTGATGATATATGATGATATACTTAGACTTCACCAATCTATATTAAACTTGGTGTGGCTGAAGCCCCACATGTCTGATCCCTGAGGGTGTTACCCTTCATGCTAGCATCCCCTGAAATCTCAAAGCACTTTTTGGACAATAGCTCGAAAAATGTTTTTTACCTTTTTTGGCAGTTTGGCCTCTAGGAGGCGCATTACCCTATGTGGAGTAGCGCCACCTTGCAAATACTATTCAAAGCAAAAATCTAGCCAGTGTCTTGTGATGTAAATGTTCAAATGTCACAAATTTTCACACATTGCATCACTACCGCAGTCTTTAGACGTACACCAAATATTGTCCATAGGGAGGTGATGCATCTTTCTCTTTCTCTCAGTTTACACGGCTGTAATATTACGCATCACTATGCAGTACGTCTTGTTAGATTACATTTGTTTTTGTATCATCCTGGTTTGATGCTTTCTGCCTGTGTTTTCACCCACCACAGTGGACCTTGACTAGGATTCATTGATTGCCTTAAATAAACATGTTAAGTGTACACACTTGTGTGATCCTGTCAATACCCTCATATTACTCATGTGATATTCATTATATTTAGGCTATTCCTTTTTGGTCATGTTCATGGAGGGTACTAGTGTGCGTCTTGCATTATTTATTAAAAGCTGAAAGATGAATAGACACATTGTGTATTTAAATGGCGATTAAGTCCTGAGCTCTTTATGTTCCCGCATCCCAGAATTGAACAAAACAAGCATCATAAACTGAGTCTGAGAGCATCAATGCGCTCGATGCTACCTGAGGATTTCGCCCCATGTACACATGATCAGTTCAACACGACCGTAGCCTGAGGCTGTAGCCAGGACGGTGTGTTGTGTTTCCACATGATGGCTCCAGGTCCTCTCTGTTGAAAGATCTCCACTCGTCTACCAGCTCCAACAAAGACAGCGTGAGACGGATCTCGCTTCGCAGCTGCATTTGTGCCATAATGAGAGTTTGATGATAAACGTTTCCATTTCCATAAATGTTTCCATCACACACACACACACACACACACACATACACACGCACACAGACACACACACACACACACACAGATTTAGTAAAGGTTCCTGTATGTAAAAAAACATAGAAAATTCAACATGCATATTAGTTTACTAGCTTTAATTGATTGATTGATTGATTGATTGATTGATTGATTGATTGATTGATTAGATAGTTAGTTAGTTAATTGCTAGTGTTGGGAAACTTGCTGTGGTATAAAATAAATAATACAACTGTGACGGAAACCTTCACATTGAACCACATGGCACTGATTATTTTCTCCGAACAGCATTTTATTTCTTTCTTCCTATAGTGTAGTAATGAATCAAGGACTAAACTTTTGTCCGAACTTTTCCCCCAACCCACGGGAAAATCTAAAAACTGCCAGATGGGAATGACTTCAAATGAGAACATATTGCAGGAAAGCAGCTTTCATTTTAGTTCATACTTTATGCCTTGATGTACATGATGCTACTGACAAATACTTTTTTATTTTGGCTTCTTTCCAATCACCATTCATGCAAAGTTGCCTATTTTAGAGCGCTTGCTTCGACTGACCACGTTCTGTGGTGTCACAAAATCCAAAAACATTTTGTATTCCATGACAGTGCATCAATAAGGACATCAGAACTGCACAGTGGCTCATTTTAATAACATTAAGAGTCCTTTAAAGTTACTCAACATGACGCTTGTATGTTAAGATTGATGAGTGGAGAGGCGTCCGGGACAGCCCCGTCTCAAGCGAGGGACAGTTGGACAAAACTGATCTCAACTGGTATCGATTGAAGTGTGCTTGAGTGCAAAAGAGGACAAAAAAAAAGCCTCTGTCAACTGAAAAAGAAATGCAGAGAAGAAAAGAGAGAGACGACCGAGTTAGCAAAAGCTTGAAGAAAATCAATACATTTCCATTCCAAACTGTGTCTCTGACCGTGCCTTGAAATTGTTTGGCATCCAATTAGACATCCGAGAGAGACAAGGCGAGCATGCTGAGGACAGCCAGCGTCAGCATATGAAAATCCGCTTAGTGTTCGATTTGTATCCAGCCACGTCGCATAAAACTTTAGGGAATCTGAAACCCGTCAGATGTCGACGTGGCTGAATTCTGGTCAAAACAACAAAAGATGAAATCGAGTGCTAGCCAACATAAATGCATTTATCTGAATGCTCGTCTAAAAGCCACCAAAAGGAGGGCAGGACTGGAGGATGCGGCATTCAGGTTGTAGCTACAAATATGTTACTTGTAGCAGAACTAGTAATTTGCCTTAATTGTAGGTCTGTCGTTAAAGGATCTTCATATAATCTGACAACAGAGAACACACATTATAATGCAGTCTGTCATACAATATGATCAAGGTGTTATTGGGATCTTGTACAGTGTGCTAACTTGACATCGAAACATCAACTAATAATAAAACATCATGTCATGTTTTGCTTCCCTTCCTCTAGCTATCGTTAACGATCTCGAGTCAGGAATTTATCACGTTGTGGAAAGAAAAATGCCTTTCCGCTTTGCCCTTAATTCCGGCTTGAACATTTCCCCCAGACAAAACATTATTCCGTTAGACTCCGAGATCGTTCGCCGACTTGTGATTTATGTCGCTATCATTAGGGGCCATTACAGAGTGACTTTAAGGATGTTATCTAATTACACAAAGCCTAATAAGGTTTCACCTGCTCTTCCTGTGGCTCCGGCTTTATCTTCATTTACCTGCAGATAGCACTGCACTTAGAGACTTCAAAAGGTCAACGTGTTTAAACCGCAGCTCTGTCGAATTCTGAATTCTGATTGGCCGCAGCTCTGACAGTAGCTCTAATTCAAATCGCAGGTTTGTATTAAGGGGCTTGTTCTACTACGTTATCGTTTTTATAGTAGCGCCTCCTTCAGGGGGACTTGTACGGAGGAACATTACAAAGAATAACATTTACTTGGTTAAGATTTCGGGATAGAGATGTTTATGTAATATTTATGGCAGTTTTCCACCATGAAGAAGTCTCCAGGATGTTGTTTCTTGTGGTTTCTTGGTAACATCACAGGAAGTCTTTTAACTTTCAGTGATGGATTGACTGTTTAGAGCTTCTATATAGGGATGACTAACTAGGAACTAACTTTATTCCACAACATTAAATGCAACTATAAATGGATAAAAAGTATGCATCATTCTTGGTAAATAAACTGCTTTCATATAAGAGGAATGAAAACTAGGATAATAATCATGCTCAGGGTTAGAGCTGTAATCGGGCCTGAAAATTCAAGCCCGAGCCTGACAGAATTCGACCCGAGCCCGACCCGAACCCAAAAAGTACACCGTTTTAAAAGCCCGAACCCGTTTACAGCTCGACATTAGGCTATTCAAATGTAATTGGCTCATCATTCTCATTATGGACATGGTCAAAACTTTTTCACACCTCAGACTTTACTTTCGCTTACGGTGCAACTAAAACGTAATCGCCAGAATCCAGCCTCCGTTTCACCTCCTCGGCATCCATTTTTTTAATCTTTCTGGCGCTAATTGAAACGCATCACCTGACTGCTCATTTACTGCTCAAACCCGAGCCCGGCCCGAGCCCATGTAAAATGACAGAAATTAAGCCCGCACCCGACCAAACCCGTCGGATCCCGCTGGGTTCGGGCAAACATCTACTCAGGGTGGTACAAGTAACTTCACTTCACATCACAGCCTGCTGTTGATGTATTTTCTCTTTCGTTTCTCCGTTCCCTATCTACTATGGGATTAGATTATGTTTCTATAAACTATACTGAGGCTATCATCATTTTTGAGTCCACGCTAGCCTGTTTTACGCTTTAGCTCCAAATTCCAGGTGCTTTATAGTTAATTCATGGGTAATGCTGCGAGCTCGCTGGAGGCCAGCCAGGGATCAAGCCGATTACGCCGACGACATTAAAAAGCCTTCATTATTTCTGCCCTTATTCCCACAAGAGACTCTGGAGGCTTAAAATAAATTCATATTTCTTCACCCAACAGATAATGACAGGCTAAGCGACTGCCAGCAGAGAGCAAACAAGGTTCATTAGAAATTAGTCTTGGGGGTGCACAAGGACATGCGTTTTTTTTTTTTACTCTATGCCATTTGATCTATAAATGTAAAGCTAATCAGCGTCATCGTGGACTGATTTATTTATGACAGAGCACACCAACGGATTAAAATGTAGGTCAACGAAGGATTAACTTTCCCTACAAAAAAACTAGGACTTATTTTAGCAACAAGTTAGCTTATAGCCACTATAGTCATGAACGTATGTCTTTTCAGAACAACTTCAATTCTTCATGGTATGGATTCCACAAGGTGTAGGATACATGCCTTTGAGGTTGTACCTTTTGATCGAAGTAGGCATGGCAGATCATGCTTGATTTATATTATGGTGCTAAAAGTATGCCAAGAAAATATTCCCCATGGTATTACACCAGCACCACCACCAGCCTGAACTGTTGACACAAGGTAGGATAGGTCTAGGTGGGTTAATTCATTCAGTTGATGCCAAATTCTTATCCTAATATCTGCAGAAATCAAAATCCATCAGACCAAATGAAGTTTTTCCCATCATCCAGTTTCAGTGCCCAGTGCATTCCTAAAGTGGTCTTCTGTTGATGTACACCATTTGCCTCAAGGTTCAATGTTTTGTGTGATGCTTTTCAGCACAGGACTTTTGAAAAGAGTGATTGTTTGAGTTACAGTAGTCTTCCTTTTCAGCTCGAACCAGTCTTACCATTGTCCATTCACTTCTCTCAATAACAAGGCATTTACGTCCATATTTGGAAACCTATCATCAACACCTCTGCTTCATTCTTCTGCACTGATTTTGACTGATTTTTACGACACGTTATTAAGTAGTTAATTTTTCACTTTGTATATATCTACAGTTTACCATTTTTATTTAACATCAAATAAATCCATCACCTCTTCACATTTAAAGCAATTAAATAAAAACGTCTAACATTGGATCTCTCTGCATTTCCACAGCAAACAGAATAACAGTTATTGAAGCTAAATTCACTAAATCATCTTCTACAGTTTGAAGAAGGAGGTCGTGTATGATATTTTTAGCACAGCGTGAAAATGCTCACATCACCCGTTCTCTTACGGATACCTAAGTGTAAAAAATATTCTCATCCTCTTCCTTTGCAAAAAAAAAAAAAAAAACCAACAACTTGGCACAGATCTGTGTTACATGACCAAGTCATTCATCACAGAGGAACGGAAAAGTATATCAGGTCAGTACAGCACTGCTTCGGCAAAAACACACATCATGTCCTCCAAGGAGACGAAGGCCTTATTAACCCATTTAAAAGCAATCAGCATAGTTTTAAAATAAACAAAGACGCTTTGGTGTACTTTTACTTTTAGAAATACTCTATGTTTCCGTTAGGCCTTACAAATTTCTCGAATATGTTCTTATGTCCAGTGTTAGTCGTTTCACGTGTAAAGTGTTTAAAAACATTTTAAGATTCTTTAGATGGTTCAGTCTTACTAAAAATTTAATTCAATTCAATTTTAGTTATATAACTCTTTCAGTTTTAACATGAAATCTATTGTGTTGAAGTTATCACTTGGTCACTGATGGATAGTGGACTGATGGAGTGTAAAACTGTTCATGGCAATTGTGGTCTTAGCCATCATTCAGATAGCAGAAGGATTCAGGATCATTGGTGCCTTCTGGGATCTCAGGCATATCATGTATAGCTTGACAGAGAGAAAAGAGAGGGGGGAGAGGGAGGGCAAGAGAGGGAGAGAGAGAGAGAGAGAGAGAGAGAGAGAGAGAGAGAGAAAGAGGGAGAGAGGGTGAAAGAGATAGAAGGGGAGAAGAAGAATACACATTATTAGGTACGCTCTTTTCATGCAATGGTTAGAGAAAATGTACAATGTGTGCAAGCAGGGACTCTGGCAAGAATAGCTGTAATAGCATAAGTGAAAAGGGAAAGCCAGAAGGTAACACAGACATGAGGGCGGTGGAGTGGGGAGGGCAGGGCAAGGCGTTTACCAGAACACTCTATGTCCACGAACCCTCCAGATCTTTGCTTTTACCAAGAAGAAAAAAGTGCTGAATGTCTTGACTAAACAAATAGGTTTTCAGTCTAGACTTAAACACTGAGACTGAATCTTTGGGGCTTTGCAAGAGAAAGCTCTACTCCATGTTGTAGACTTCATTATTTGACGCACCAACAAAGAGCCTTCACCGTTTGATCGAAGTAGGCATGGTGGATCACAACGGACTAGAAGTTTGCTCAGGTACAACGATTCTAGACCATACAGAGGTTTATAGTTTAATAGTAGTACTTCATGATCAATGAATAAGATATATATATATATATATAAGGTGCAAAGGTGCTGGCTGTGCATTCAATATGATACATTTTTAATTAAAAGCTAATTAGGCTACTAAAATAAACTTTCTGAGTATTTCTATATTTTTATCTAGCTCAGGGAACAGACACAGTCTCATTATGGTGGAACCTGAGTGACAACTCAATGCAGCTAGCAGATGGTCAGTTTAGCCTTTTTGTCTGCTTCCTGGCCTTGGCTCTGGATTGTCACCAATTAACTAGGCCTGTTCTGAGACTCGGAGCTATGCTGCAAGAAATGAGAACCATACCTTCCTGAGTGGGCTGAATACTGTCCTGCCCTAATTGGCCAAACTTATCTTCAAAATCGTTCTAATTGTCTATAATGCCCCCATTGTTCTCGGAGCACCACCTGGACACCCAGCAGTTCACCAATTGCACTGGGATGGGACCAGAGCATACTACTGCATTGGACAAAAATAGAATGCCATATAAATATGGACATTTTTCTAAATATGACTTTTATTGTTTATGTGTAGGAATACAAGGAGAATAGATCAAATATTTTTTTTTTTTTGGATAAAAGACCTTCATCAGATGTGCAAGGAGATGTGCAAACTGCAAACTTCAAAGACTTTCTTCAGAATCAGTTTGCCTCCAAAGCTGATGAAGGAACATTTTTCCTGAAACATTCAGCTTCTCTGCAAACTTAAATGCTCTCTTTTTTTTTGAGAGGGTCCCTAATGGCTGGAAACAAATCCATATTTCACAGACAATGGACAGATAATAACAGGCTAACTCACTGCCAGCACTGAGTAAACAAGGTTTACTGAAAAATGATCCTCATGGGTGTCAGAACCAATCACTATCTTGAGCTCTATAATATTTGACAGCGATTTTGAAAAAACAAACAAAAAAAACATTATCTGACAAATTTAGGTGCAGTTCATGGGTGTTTTTTTCTTTCAGATTTGTCTTTAAAAATGTAACAACTGATGAGGAACTCACAGATGTCACTGCAACTATGAACACCTTCTGACCAATCGGATTTATAAATCAACTTAATATAAACTTAATCTATCAACTAAATATAAAAACGGCATCGTTCAGTATAATTACGCTTAAGCAGCAAGTGCTATGCAATCTGGTAAGTGTCCTGATCTAGATGGATACCCAGTCGAATGTTATTATTAAATTGGCTCCCTGTAATGACTGATATGTTTCAGGGATTTCTTAGACTGCCCCAAGTCTTACACCAGCATCAATATCTATCATTTTAAAGAAAGCCGAAGATGCTGGGTAATGCGGCTCATACCATCTAATCTCATTTCTTAGGTTATGAGATATTAGCAGAGGGCCAAGCACGTTGCATGGAATCCATATTACCTGATTAATTCTCCAGATCAGATCGGATTTATCAAGGGCAACAGGTTACATTACGGTATTAGGTGACTTAATGAAGACCATGACCTTAATGTTATAACCGGTTGAAAAAGACCTTGAATGGATGGAAGGGGACATATGGTACACCTTTTAAAAAATGGCTTCAGCAGAAGAATTGTGAGAAAGATATGAATAAAACATATCACAAATCCACAGTCTTACTGACTAGGAAGAAACTAGGATTAGCATGTTACTCATTGTCACTGAAGAATAAATTCAATTAAAATGAATGCTCTCTCCAAATGATTAATTACATCCATTATATCTCATTGTATCTGCTAATTTTCTAGCCCTGTACCCTCTGTTCTCCGCTCAGTACTCAAAGCCCAAGCCACGTTAATAACATCGCTGGCATCGTTAAGTGGAGCTAATTCCACAAATAAGAATATGAATGTGATGTACTGCTAAACTGCTGTACTTCTTACATGGTCAACCATTCATGTGACTTTCCCTTCCCCAAAAATAATTGTCTAAATATAAAAATAATTCAAAAAATAACTGGGTTTAATCTTTGCCACTTGCAGATATAGAAAAAAAAAGTAATTATACAAATAAGCTATCAATGCCAACATACCCTAGCAGACAGCATACCCTAGCAGACTGGCCCTCAGCGTATGCGCAGCATACCCTCGGGTGACGTGGACACCATCGACCTAAAAAAAAAAAGCCAGTCCTCGCCTTTAATCTTTCTTCAGGAAGCCATCCCAGTGTGCGCTCTCCCACAGAGCTGTGTGGCTTTAGATCTGAAGTTCAAACAACAAGCACATCCATCAGATCTTTCAGCTAAACATCACCTTACCTGGATTTGGCACACCGCCATGATGAACTTTTAGGTTAACCGTTTTACTGAGGTTTTAGGTAATTCAAGAACAGTTCGATGATACTTCGGCACGGCAATCGTTCTGGGTTTAGGTGAACCTAAGGGAAGGTTTTCTAATCGGCGTCCCTCAGGGTTTTGTTTTAGGTCCCACCCTGTTTTTAATTGATCTCACTGGCTTCATGAAGCATAGCCAATTTGAAATGGTGGTGTTATTATTATTTTGTTATAGTGGTGGAGATCACAACACAAAGGTATTATTATTATTATTATTATTATTATTATTATTATTATTATTATTATTATTATTATTAAAACCTTAAGAATGTCAGTGGAACCTTCAGGTTGAGGAATAAAAAGCTGTGTCCCTACTTTATTGAACACATTTGAATAATGAGCCTAATATTTGTACAGTTACGTAGAGTACACTCAGAATTATGCTAAAAAATGTTCGAGATGCCCTGATTTATATATAAATCAGCCATGGACCTTCTCTGAAGGCCTAGCCGTTTTCAAACTGAAATAAATTATGCATTGTTCAATAACATTTTAGTTTACTGTTCATACTGAGTGTATATTCATAATTATCCATGAAAATGGGATAATTCCAATTTGATCATAATCTCACTGTGAATGTATTGCTGTTTTGCAAAAGCCAAAAGTGAACCTCATAGAGTTAGGTCTGCTCTTAATAGCTTCTTGTGTACAGTACATGTTTTTCCTTTTCCGAATAAAAACAAGAGGACACCAAACCCCACACATGTCACAGATGTCGTTCTTGGAGCTAGCTGTTGCTGTTTTTGACATATAAGCCATCCTGAGTCACTTCCTCAGCTCCCACTCTTGTCAGGATCAGAATGCCCACGCTCCCCTGTGGCGAGGCTCCGATTGCCTCTGATTGGCCGCACTCTTCTCAGTGTGCTAAACTTCTCACCGCCTCGTCTCTGAGGGACTGACGGCTCTCTATCAGGCTGACCATCCATCGACAGTCTCGGTCTCAGAGTAACTGCTATATGGATGTATGGATGGATGGATGGATATACAGGATACAGGATATTTCATCCTGTTATTACAACTGAGTTGCATGTTCATACACTACATACTACATACACAATGCAACTTTTTTAATGGATATATTGATACTAATATCATACCATGCGTTGTTCTTCTCTTGTATTGTTACCTGTGATTAACTAAGGAATATCTATATGAAGCATTGTACGTGGTGGAAAATTGCTGTCATATAAGAAGCATTAAAAAACCTTCAGGTTGTTTTATTTTAATGTTTAGTGTTTTGTTCCTTATATGGTGTATCCAGGCCATGGAGTCACAAGGACATAGTAGAGAACACCTCCAGTAAGCATGAAATAAGACGAGGCCATGCTAAGCTCTGAGTACCGTCTTCGTATTCGCCATCAAATTGCACGCTTCAAAAGAAGTACACGAAATCCCCAGAGGCCACGCAGTTTCAGCACAGTGCGATTAAACCTGCCACTCCTGCACACGGACAATCAGCTCCTCCGCTGTGGTCCACCCACACTCCGCTCTCCACCTGTCCTGACTTCCTTTATTCATCTCTGAAAGCAGTGACACCTCTTCCTGACTCCTTGGGCTAATGAGTTCCTGGCTAGAGGAAGGGAAGAGGTGGAGAGTGGCATCCGCCTGGGTCTCCGCGAGCCATTAGGTTACGACGTCGGACTCGCCGAGTCTCCTGTCATGGCCGCTGTCACTGGAATAAACCTTCGTCAGCACGGTACTCTCCGTGTCACAAAACGTATTTTATTATCCAGCGCCAAACAAATGAGGATAGGTTCCTTTTCCGAGTCTCTTGACATCTCAGGGAGTTTTTCCTTGCCACCGTCTTGCTCATTAGGGATAAAATTTATATGAAAGGAAAAGTTGATGTCTTTGTAAAGCTGCTTTGGGACAATGTCCATTGTTAAAAGCGCTTTAGAAATAAAATTGAATTGAATTGACACTAATGAACCAATACACCAAACTTAAGATCTATAAAACCCTAGAGTTGTTGAATTCTGGATTCTGACTAGACAAGGCGTATTGATTCATTTCAGCAGCTGACAACATTTTGGGCTGCAAGTCAAATCACAGGTTTATATTAATGCCCTAGTTTCTATAGTAACCACTCACACAAGGACAGCTGTCCAGTTTCAAGAGAGACCCAAGGGCAACAGCTCTATGGTTAATCCATTCTTGGGATAATCCAGATTTCCAGATGAAAGATACACAATAAAGGTGGACCCTTGCAGGTTCCTCCCCAATGACCTGGAAAGGAACAGTTAAGCAATAATTTTTTCTTTCTTTCTTGATGGCTAATATAAAATGTCAACCATCTCTAGCTCTCTTCTCCATAATCCACAAGTTGTGACTTATTTCACCCAGGCTGAATCTCATCATTAGTTCCCTTTGAACAGGACACTTTATTTATAATTGGCTGTCAGGACATATTCAAAAGTCAGCACAAACCCAGCCTCTGAAATCCTCTCCAGCTCCAGAGCTGAAAGTGTTTGGTGGAACTTGACAGAAACCTTCATTAGTCCTCTTGTCTGCCGGCTCAGAGGACCCGTCTTACTTATGCATGCCTTTTTTTTTTTTATGGTGGAAATGAAATCCTCTCGTGGAGATGTTAGTCATCATGACACTGAATTTGTAATGGCCACAAAGCTCTTGCTAGAGACAAGCTGCTGAGATGAGGGCAGCGTCGGATGTAACTGCCTCGTTCTGCTGTGCTGATTTTCTAAGTGTAGAAACGAAGAGATTTTTCAAATCCTTTGAAAACAAGTTTAGTTTGTTTGCGGGGTTTTTGTACTACTTAGTTAATGAGTAACAAAGCTGCGTTTTTAGCACAGAAATAGCAAACATATAGTGAACTGTGCGAAAGTCTTAGGCACCGTATTGTCTTTAGGTACAGCTTTTGTTATTGCTGTTTTTTTGAGTTCTGCATTATTGAGTCAGTACATAAAGATTTTATTTGTTACACAAAAATGCTTGTATGTCAGTAATGAAAGCAACACGTTACATAACAGACCACTTCTCAGACAAAATGAAGGCTGCTGGCTGCTTTTTTGCATGCAAAAAAAAAAAAAAGTAAGTGTGACACTCAAAGTCTCCAGAAGAGCTGTGAAGAGCAGATTCTCCAAGACGCTCAGTAAAACTTACCAGCTAATTACTGTACAGTACGACGCAGAAGTCTTAGTCACACGCAAAGACTCGCTG
>JAOVVH010000052.1:18831126-18846914 GCA_028566435.1 Scorpiodoras heckelii
AAAAAAATAATAAAATATTAAGTAAAATGACAAAAAATGTTAAAACTTTTTTTAAAAGAAAATTTATTTTTGACTAGTAGTTTAAATAATTAAAAATATTTGTCATTAATTTTTCATAATTTTAAACAACAAAAAAGTTATACGTAGTATAAATAATTACCAATTACAAAATTGTTTACTAATAATAGACAGTTTGAAGAAAAAATACAAAAAAAACTTTATTACTAATAATAAAGTACGAAATGTTTATTCTTAAATAGATATTTAAAAAATGTTTTTAAGTATTCATATAAAAACAAATAAAACATTAATTATTACAAAGTAGCTGTAATATTTCTTTTTAAAAATATTTATTATCAAATACCAATTTTAACAATGTGGTTTGTTTAATATTAAGGGGTGGTTTGAGGGGGGAAAATACAAAAAGGTTTATTACTAATAAGAGTACAAAATGTTTAATCCTTAAATAGATATTTAAAAAAAGCCTTCAATTCCCATTATTAAGTAGCTTTTAAAAAAAAGAAAAGAAAATATCTAGTACCAATTTGAAAAAATACGCTTTGTTATTATTAAGTAGCGGCTTGAAGGGGAAAAAAACAATAAACGTTTATTAAGTAACGGTTATAATCCATAAAAACACTAAGTACCAGTTACAACAGACTTTTGTAGCAACCTGCTAAGCAAAAAATCAGCTAGCTAAAAAAATTTTTCCTTGTAAAAGGCCTCTGTTCCTTCTAAAAGCAGCCACTGATAGCGAGCTGAAATTCTGGCATGAGCTGTTGGAATTACATCTAAAAGCTTCGCTCATCTCGTGCTTTGTAAAAACACTGGATCTAATCTGTAACCGTGGCCAGTCCCCAGGTATCCTGGCGCAGACTCAAGGTGGCTGCTCTTCTGGAACTTCGACCCGGCTGAGGAAAGTGAGGACGGACGGGAACGTACACGAGTCCGGACAGAGCTGCTGGTGCAGCGTGTGTGAAATATTTTAGATGCTTTTCTGATTTTTTTTTTTTACTGTTTTCCGCCTGGAGAAAGAACAAGGACGAGAGCATCCGTGGAGAACGAAGAGCAGAACAATGCAGACTTAAAAAAACAAATGTCTGAAACACAGCTGGCGTGAGAAAGTGAGGTGAGATTGTTCCAGTTCGACACGTCCCACATACGCAGCAGAGTGTGAACTCACAAAAACTCACGAAATGCGTGAAATGTCATGCCAAGGAACAGAAGCTAGGTAGAGGAGGAAGGGTAAAAGACTGAGGGTGGAAAGTCACGTTCGTATGTAGTTAAGGGCAAATCTGAAATATAGAAATTCCACCAGGTTACGCGGTGCGTCCTGGAACAAGGCAACAATCCCAAACATAAACATGAAATCTTAAAAAAAATTATTAAAAATTACTATGTAGCAGTCGTTTTAAAATCTGAAAGATTCACCTTAAGTAGCAGGTTAAATTAAAATCACAGTTTTATTAAAAATAAGTTTTTCTAAGTAAAGTAAACATACTTCAATTTTACAACTGATCTAAAATAAAAATAATTTAAATAATAATAATAAAAAAATTCAATTAATAATAATTTTTTTAAAATCCCAGAACTAGACAACTATTCAAACTACAAGACAAAACAAACAGAAAAACAGAAAATATTATTTTAAAAAATTGGTTTATAAATGAAATATAAAATTAAATAAATACAAAGTGAAAACGCAAATGTCACGGTCGAAGTCATGTTTTCATCACGATAATTAATAATGTTGGAAAAAAAAAAAAGAATTCAAAATGCTTATTTTTATGTCGCATTTTTAACAATAATGCCACATTTTTATTCTTAATAGAAAATACATATAAATTGTTTATAAAGTAGCTGTTTTATTTATTTATTTATTTATTTATTTATTAAAAGGAATTGCTTATTATTATGTAGAAGTTTAAAATATGTTTTACAAAATGTTTGTAAAAAATGAAGTGAAATAAATGGACGAAAAAAAAGAAAAAATAGAAAAGGAAAATGTTTTCACCCCCCCCACACACACTTAATATCTTAACATAGAGACAATTTGACCTTTTTTATTTGTTATAATGAAGGAATATCAGAAGCCTGGATCCATGAAAGAATAAAAAAGTTCTTTTCCGAAGACCGAGTTTAGATTTCAGAGAAACGAGTGCTGCGTGGATGAAGACGTTTAGAAGGAACGTCTAAGTCTCAATAAATAAATAAATAAATAAATAAATAAATACTGGGCTGTCGAGCTGAGATCACTCAACTCAACAACCTGTGATTAACATGACCTTCAGAACAGCGCTGAATGCTGGATAGTACTAAAAAAAAAAACACATTTTTCTGTCATTTTCACTAAGAAAGCAAGCCAGGTATAGACCTTAATCTCATAATGGAGTAAAACCTTGATGGCTAATGCTTTCAAGAGTGACATGTTTCGGTAAGAAGAGCTCCGCGTTCGGATTCTCAATCGCAGAATCTCTGAAACTCGATAATGGCGCCCGGTTGAGTGGGCGTTTAAAGGGCAGTTACACAACAGTGAGGTGAAATCCTGTCAAAACACTCGTTTCTCATTTCTGAAGCACGAAGCAAAGTCGAAATAAAGCCATCGTGCCCACACCTCGTGTGTTTGTGTGTAAGTACTGGCCTTCAGACATGAACAGAAGAAATCTCTGCGAAGTGTCAGCGCTTTGTAACAGTAAGAGGTTTTTCCACCATGGGAAAGTCTTCCGAAGAGTTCGGGCTTTAACGCTAACGCTTTATAAAATATGGCGGTTACGGCCATGGCGTGAGCACAAGTTTATGATGTGGCTACTTTATTATATACGTAGCCCGTCAGTTCAGAGCACACTGAAATTTCTTGTACTTGTACAACGACAATAACATTTTCATTCGTCAGCCTGAAGCGCCCTGAACAGCCAGATAATTACTCCTATGAACAAAAATCACTCTCTGCTTCGTGACAAAAAACATAACGAAAAGAAACAATGCTTTTCAAAGATGGAGTCATTTACGATATTTGCAAGGTCTGTCCAGAAAGTAATGAGAATGAAATTCCCATTCTCCATAGGGCTTATGCATGTGAATGGTGGTTCCAGATCAGATAGAGTGGGATCCCAGATAAACATTAGGACCCGTTTCAGTTGCATTCTAGCCTTCGCAGCGCCCAGACGTTTGTTTTTGTGAAACCCTGCTGAAGTGCCTCGTCACTGGAACGATGCAAGCGAGTTTGGAGCAAATGTTTAACAAGAGAGACCAATTTCCTGAACAGAGTGATCACAGGAGATGAATCATGGGTGTTCCTGAGACACAAGGCATAAAAAGCGCTGAATGGCACACGACGACATCACCTCGCCCAAAGAGAAATTCAACTCACTGTCCGTCGACTTTTTTGATTCTCAATGGATCGTCCATAAAGAACCCGTACCAAGATTAAAACGTGTCTGAAAGGCCACCACTGCAGCGCAGTAAAGAACATCCGTAGAGCCGTGACCGAGACTCTGATCCAGTTGAACATTTCAAGCAGCGTTACCAAGAATGTCAATTCTCATTACTTTCCGGACAGACCTCGTATATACGGAGTAATAATATGACGTTGCTCCTGAGCAGGATTTGTTTGAATGGCTTGCTTTGTGCAATGGATCAAGGACCAAAATTGGAATTTAAGTCTTTATTACAAAGCTAAACATATGGAGATATGTTGCGTCATGTCATGGCGGTCCTAGTGCTGGGCCGTATGACCAAAAATTCGTCTCGCGATATGTTTTTTAAGATCCTGGTGGTTTCGTGGTCTAAAATTTGGATTAAAATGTCTATATTTAAATGTATTTATACAGTTTTCTTTTCATATTACATCTCTCGGGTTGGAAAATAGGTCAGGAGTCTAAAGTACTAGCTAACGATAACATAGAAAGACAGGGTTTGTATCTTGGCAAAAACCTGCGCACCCACAGCTCCCGAAACAAGACAACAAATGCTACTAGGCAAAATTGTTTCAGCTACGCACCGGTATATGATAAATTCATATAGAACAGGAAATTAAAACTGGTATACCACTTAGCACTGGGTAGTCCTTATAGCGCATGTAACTGAGGGTTCTGAGGGCGGAGCTCTGTGAACATGGGCGGGAATGAAGGGCGGGCTTAATGAGTAAAATAAATAAATAAATAAATAAATAGATCAAAACTTTATTCATCTCCGATGTTTAAGTGTTAATTGTTCCGCATTTGGATGAATGTTCCCCAACTCCCGAACCTTTAACAGCTTTTATAAGTGATTAACTGCTTCATGGAACGTTAAACATGACCATAAATGGATAAACCGTCTGGCACGGTGTTGCCTGATTAATAATAACTTGAACCAGACCATCACCAAAGGAAACTTACTTTCACAGCGAGGACCTTTTTCAAAAACGTACAAGAACATCACATCTTCCGCTGGGTGGAAAAACTTCTTGTTGTTTTTTTTTTTCCATATGTGCTCTTGCACGCTTCGGTACACTCGCCTCCCCGCGGTGGCTGTTTGGGCTCCACGGCAACAAGCCGGAAAAAAATAGCCGCGCTGCATTCGCCCTCGTTAACGCAAACAGCTGTAGGGAACGCCGCAGGTCTCCTGTCCATTTTGGGAGAGTTTAGGAAGGTGCCCCGGGGCATGGCAACCTCCTAATAACCTCATTGTCAGGTGAAGGATGCGAGGCGTGCTAGATTAATACCTCCGTAGACGTGACCCTTGAGGCACTGCCTGTGCTATTCTCAGCCTCGCTCAGCAGATGGGCCACGTTCTCAACAGAGCAAGGAGTAATGTACTCAACCCCCGGCGGCTTTTTTTTTTGTTTTTTTTTTCTTCCCCTCACCACAGCACACACACATTCCTCAGAGTAGAGCTGCCCTGGCCCCTTTCGCTCCAAACTACTCTGCTAATGCAGAGCAGCAAATTGTTTTCCAACCGCTTGGCTAAAAATATCCTGACCGCGATGGCTGGAAACGAGCGGTGCGCGGCTCCTGTGGTGGGAAAAATGGGAGGCAGCCATACCGCCATACGTCAGTGTCAAAAACTGACAACTTAATATGGAAGCAGAGACAAGGTGACAAGCTGTTTGATTTCTGCGCACAACCCGGAGACTCTGCAGGGTGGGTTTTTGGTTCGACGTAAAATCTTCAAGAGGCCTCGTTGTTTTCTGGGGGTTTTTTTTTAGCTTGGCAGAACATGATGAATGATTTAAAAAGAAAGAGTCATGCACGCGTGTTCAGATGAAATCTATGAAAGGAGAAGTCCTTTTTTCCCCCACCTGACGGGTAAAATCAAGGACAAACCTCTCAACACACGAACAGTCCACTCTTCAGTGCCTGCCGTTGCGAGTCGACGGCGTTCGATTACGATCCCTCGACAGTCCTGATAATTAAGCTGCATGGATCATTATCTATAGATGGCCTAATCTCGTCTACCTGTCGGAATTTGTATGAAGCAATTCCACAGCTAAAACAACCCATGAGAGAAGATTTAATCCTTTTGTTTTACCAAAACAGACTTGTTGCGTAAGAACATATGATGGGCGTTTCCCATCATACTGGTTGATTTTCTTCCAAAAACATTCAAACTAAAATCAACCCAGTTTAGACCAATACACAATTACAAGGCCATCTCTTTCCCCGTACATCCCATAGTCTGTAATTAGGAATCTATAAAGCGCACGTTTTGTTTTTTAAAAAAAAAAAAGCTCCAGCAGAGGCAAGCCATGGGCAAGACTTTCAAAATCAACATCCTGTAGCTACTAATACAGCAGTGCAGAGAAGAGAGCGTTTTAATGATTTCCAGATAACCTTGAAATGAACATTTTTCCCAATTAAATAAGAACGCAAAGACAGGAGTAGCTTATATTATTAATAATATTATTATCATCAGCTGCGAGGTCGGGAACTGCTAGTCGGCAGTGGCGGTTGTGAGCCTACAGTACGTATGAGCTGAGGTACCCTGTCATCGCACAGCAAGTAAAGATGTTACTCAAATCTGGCTAGCAGCTTTAATTTCTCTTCATGTGACGTGATTTACAGTGAAGTGACTGTTACTACTAACAGGACAGCTTAGTGCTGGGTTTTATTTGGCTAGGAAAGCCATTCTACCGTTAACCGGATCAAGCTGACTGCATGTAGGACATTCAGGATTGAGTAGCCCAAATGTAGTGAGGTGCATCACACCACCATGAAGCACATTCCATATAAATATATATATATATATACCAAATAAAAACATCGGTAGGAAGCAGTGTTTATTGTCTTTCTCTGCTTGTTGGACCTACTTGCTGAGCAACTACATTCATTCATTCATTCATTATCTTAACCGCTTATTCCTGTCCACAGGGTCACAGGAGACCTAGCCGGCGGCAGAGGGCGCAAGGCAGGATCAACCCTCGACAGGGCGCCAATCCGTCGTAGGGCACACACACACACACTCATACACACAGTCATATACACACTCACATGCTAAGGGGCACTTTAGAGACACCAATTAACCTAACATGCATGTCTTCGGACTGTGGGAGGAAACCGGAGTACCCGGAGAAAACCCACGCAGACACGGGGAGGACATGCAGACTCCACACAGAAAGGACCCAGACCACTCCACCTGGGGATTGAACCTGGGACCTTCTTGCTGTGAGGCGACAGCGCTACCCACTGTGCCACCGTGCCGCCCACTGAGCAACTACAAAGAAAAAAATATTAGAACTTAATTGCCTTGGACGCCGGGGATACTAATTTGCACAAGACACAATTCCAGCACCTACCTGTTCTACCACACTAAGTTTACTTTTTTACACATTTTGCACAAGCTAAATGCCAAAATAAGGCACATACCTGCAGCACCAGAGGCTCCGGATTGAACGCCAGCGTCATCAGTAGCTGCATCCTCTCACTATCCTTTAGATTCTTCAACAGGAAACTTCCAGAGTCTTTGGTCTCGGCGTACCTCCTGACGACCCTATCTAGGAGTCTCTGAGAGGGGCAGTGCACCAGGTCCGACCAGCCCTCCACCACCTCGGGTGTCAGCAACCTCACATCCCCGTTGAGCCGGGCAAACTCTGTTTTGTACATGGCTTGGACGAGGTCGCAGCGAGGTCTTCCCGTAGCCCTCTTGCAAATCTTCTGGTCAATCTCCGCTAGTTCTGCGTTGGAGCCCAGGCGTTTGAGCACCACCCTCCGTGTGCCTTCCCTGGGCTCGCCATACTGAGCGAAGAAAACATTTTTCACGTTAAAAAAGTCCAGAAAGCGTAACCGGCCCCACGTCTCGAAGGTCACCTGGCCGTTGGTGAACTTGCGACACCAGCTGGTCCCGAAGCAGGCCGGGCACTTGTTGAGGCTGATGAAGCGGCGGTCAGTAAGCTCGTTCCTCTGGAAGGAGGCCAGCAAATTGTGGGTGTTCATGAGCACGACGACAAACAGAGCCGCGAAGAACAGGAACTTGCCGCACCGGTAGACGCGGGCGAGCTTCAGCGAAAGCAAGCGCAACATGCTGACTAGGAGTGGCACGAGGAGGATTGGTTCAGTTCAGTCTTCCTCAATGCCACTGTCCCAAACTTCTTCTTGTTGTTACATGCTTCATCATCAGCGTTCGTCACCTATAACGATCCATGTTGGCAGCAGGGCCTTTGATTCATGAGATTAGCCTCAAGATCCTCCATCCCCATGTCTGGTGCTCAAGATTTACCTCACACTTTAGTACTGGGCATCATTCTTAGGAGTCATCTTTACCTTGAAAAGAAAAGAAATCTTGTTTTACGCTAAACATTCACAGATAAGTGGGAAGACATCACTACATTTACATTGACATTTATGGCGTTTAGCAGACGCTCTTATCCAGAGCGACTTACAAAAGTGCTTAGTCATAAACTGGGAATATCCAGAGCTAAATCTGGTAGACCTGAATTCAGGCTACTTTGAGCTATGATAATGCTAGAAATTAGTCACACACTAGCTAATAAAACTACAAGCAAGGTAAGTCCTATAACTCAAATTACACAAAACCAGGGAAGATAGTTAGTGCTCATTTAAGTGCTCTTGAAAGAGGTGGGTTTTCAGTTGGCGTTTGAAGGCAGCAAGTGACTCCACTGTTCGGACACTCAGGGGGAGTTCATTCCACCACCTTGGTGCCAGAACAGAGAAAAGTCTGGATGCTCGCCTCCATTCGAGCCATACTTGAGGCACGAAGGGCTCTGGGTACGCATCGGGCTTTGACCATTGCCATCACTAGGGCTCTTATTATTTAAAAGAATGGATGTCTACGCAGGAACAAGTTGGAGCCCATTATGAGGAAAATACCCTACATCCATCTAAATCCACACAAATACTTATGTGGAAGAGCAGAGAATAAAATCTCTAAAAAAATTAAGGACCCGATCCCCAAAAACGCTTTGCTATTTGTTAATAAAACGTTTGTTTATTGGCTACTTTCTTGCGAACCTAAATATCATGTATTGTAAAAATGCCCTCGAGAACCGGGATCTGATAAACTTCAGAGATGTTTTACGTCCTGATAGCCGAGATGCTCGACAACATCCACAGAAAGTGCATGACGCAGTTAATGCCTCAGTATCAATATTACACAAGTTGAGCAGGTTTTCTTGCGATTTAACAGTCGCTCCTCAAGTGTTCCTCCTTAAAACTTTTAAAAGCACACACTCTTTTATCCTCCTGCCTTTTTCCATCTACGTCGGAAACTCAATTCCGCTGAGTCAGCGTGTCCCGAGACCAGGCAAATCTCACTCCTGTGATGCTTCGATATTAAATTTAATTGCAAAGCGTAATTGGCGAGATAAAAAAAGAAAGCTGAAGGATGTAAGGACGTGCGCCGGGACCAATTTGATAAGACCGGACAATAGCGTACAATATCTCATTCTTGTCCTTTGGCGACAAGGAAATTTAATTACTTTAAAATGACAGGGAACGCTTTTGTCTTCTGTTCATTAACCATTAACGCAATCCACAAAGAGATTATACACGTCTGCAAATTAGTCCGGCTAAATGAGCGACTTTCTAATTGCTTTCGCGCCACTATGAGTCGTCAATTATCTCATTTCGCGACTGCTTCAATTCCCACATCATGAAGACGTGAGACGTTTAAAGTAATGCCTAAGAAGAACAAAACTGGATAACTCGGACGAAGCAGATGACAGACGGCAAGCTCGGGCTTGCTAACGGCGTCCTTCGGGATTACTCCTGTATTCTAATTTCTAAAATAAAGACTTTACAAACAAACAATGACTTACGTTGCTGTTGTGTGAGAAACGGTTGATCTCCTGAGATTTTCACAAGCTCCACAATGGCACTGGTAAAAAAATATAAAGCGACCGGACGTTCTGTACTTTAGATCACACAGGCTCTGATAACCGTCCACTTGTTACAACCGTGGTGAGCAGAAAAGCATCTCAAGTTCTCGTAAACGAACTAGAACCACAACTACGCGCTATAACGTATTATAACACGGCGCTGTCGAATTCTCGATTCTGACTGGCCAGAAGAACAGTGGCTATTAAATCGCTGATATGATATCCCGACACGTTTCTACAGTAACAGCTCGTTCACAGGGACGTTTCTGGCTCATGCTCCATGTGCGATCATTTTTGAAAGGAGCCTCGAGCAACAGCAAGTAGTTTTTCCACTACGGGAAAGTCTTCAGGACTCGTTTATATCGTCGGATACACAAGAGCTCAAAACCTCCGCCTTGAACAGGAATACGGGCACCGAATCGGAATAATTCGGTAATAATTAAAACAATAATATCACGTGACTCATCGAGACGCTAGATACTCCCAGCTGATTACAAACGTACTCGAGGCCATATGAGACGTACTGAATGACTGTTGTTATTAGATTTAGAATAAAACTAAAAAAAGAAAATACTTTTACGAGAAGGTGTGTTGGGTTAGTCAGGAACGCCATTAATCAGCGGAACAATGCAAGAGACGTAATGTACCGCGCTGCACTGCTGCTCTTTCTCTCTCGCTGAGGTTTATGAGCTGGAAAAGAAAGTGCAATAAAACCCTCATGATTTTACGCACAAAGAATTACCACTTTCCTCAAGGAAAAAAAAATATATTAATGGAAAACGTAAGCTTGCACGCTGCTTATGCGTGTACCCAGGGAAGAGAAGACTAAGCCGTATCTGGTGTGTCTAATAGCGCCGGCGGATGATGATAGAGAGATGAATCATCAAGTTCTGGTTTCATCAACACTCCAGATGAAAACTGGGCACCAATCCTGCGCCTGAAGATCTAAACTAGGCTTCGACGAGCGCGAGTCGGGTTTAGCAACAAAGAAAGACTTGGAGAGACAAACTCCAAGCGTAATAACTTCGAGAACTGGATTAAACCTGGTGAAGTAAGAACTGTGTGTGTATTTATAAACCGGCTGAATATTCATCGTGTCTCGCATTGGAGCTGGAAATGAAAAACCACAGCTGCTGCACTTATTGAGTGCTGCAGTCGATAATGTTTGATCACAGAAGCATTACGCTGCCGAGACAACAATCAAACAGCCCACACTCGTTCTTCCTGGTGCCCGGGGTAATTGAGCTGAGCATTAAATGCTCGACGTCTACAACATTAGCACGCAGTCCGAGTCCTCGTAAACAAACTACACTGAGGATTCTACGCTATAACGCGTATGTAACATGGCCCTGTCGGATTCTCCATTCTGATTGGCCAGAAGAACGGCAGCTACAATACGCTAATTGTCCGATATTGACGCTTGGACCCCAAATATACAGTACATGGATACAATTTATGATGTGTTGTACAATAAAACTGGCAACTTCTCAGGACCCGTAGTAGCATAATTTCCTCATTAACAGGGACCTCTTAAACGCCCTTAACCTTCACCAGCTCAAGGTCATGATTTGATATCGTGTGCGGATGTACTTCGTTTCGAAGCAGTGCTTGACTTGACTGACACCAGCCAGTAGCGTTCGAGATGCACCACACCCCTCTACTGAATCCAAACAAACCTGAAAGGAGCTTCGAGAACTAGCTAAACACTAGCTGACTACGGAGAACAGTAAAGAGTTTAAGAAGAGACGTTTTTTTTGTTCCAGAAGATTCTTTCTCATCCTGAGCTCACACTAGGACACGAGCGAGATTTTGGCTTTCATGCTAATTCCGTATTGTGCGTTTTCTCACGCGTCGGGGACGAGGTTTTTCCTTAGCCGGGTGTTTTAGCCAAAATTTGAGAAGTTCCTCATTTCGGTTCTTGTGCTGTTTGATGTGACTTTGTACATGCTTAAATAAATATATAAATAAATAAACTCACAGATAAATAATGGAGGAAAAAAACAAGCAAATAATTAAAAAAAATTTTTTTTAAATTAATTAATGAAAACCTAAATTAACTGGGCTTAAAAAAACTAAAAACTAAAATTCTTGCTTAGAAATAAATAAGTGTGTAGTGAAATTACAAAACTTTTTTTAAAAATTCCATGATATAAATGCTTATTAAATACTTTAAAAAATTAAAAACATTTTGCATAACATATCTATTATTATTGTCACTTTTGGTATTATTATTTTTATTATTATTTAAACAATTTGCATATTTAAATTGTATTTTTATAACCATTTTATTGTACTTTTTTTTTTTTCTTTTAATTTTATTTTATAATACTTCAGCGGTTTAGCTACAAACTTTTGATGTTAAAATAAAAAAAGTCTTAACAAATGTACTTCATTTATTTAATTTTTTTTAAAACATTTTACAAGCTCAGTTTTGTCCTATGTTTGTGTATTTTTTAATAACATTAGAACCTTGTAGTGACACAGTGATAAGTTTAAGCAGAACAGCAGACGTTCTTTGACTTTTGTGTTATGCTCAGTACACGTGAGCGTAGGCTCATAAGTCACGGTGGATCTGAAAGTCAAATGAACGAATGAACATGTCGGCACGGTGACCAAACTCCGACACTACGGCGTGTTTGTTGTACTTCTAAGGGGGTGGGTGGGAATCCAGAGCTCCTTCAGAGGGGTGCCGCTTTATGCAAACAAGACGCAAACGTGTGGACGTGCCTCACGCCATGCTGACTGACACGGCAGGGGGAATGTGAGCCGGCTGTGAAAAACGATTCTCTTCCCTGTTTTCATAAATGAACCTCCAGGTGAAGTCTGGTGAATACATCAGACAGTGTGTGTAGGATCATTAAAGGACTGAAGCAAAATCATCGCCATGGACGACCCGTAACGCTGTACTTAATGCTTTATTTAAGAATATGCAAAGCACCCTAATAAATAAATAAATTTAGTTCCATTAGTTCGTTGCTCCAAATCTGAATCTCCAGGCGAATCATCTTGCTGTGAAAAGATTCACGGCTGACTCTTCGTTTCCAATGCTTTGAATCAAGGAATCAGTGAATCGATGAGTCAGTGAATCGACTCTTCTTGGGAAATCGACATTTTCAGTACGGTGACTTGATGTCTTGAGTGATGGCGTGAGATATAATAATTAAAATTATGTGTGAACTAGGATGAATGCGTGGATGGATGCGTTTTGAGGCCACGTTCAGCCTCGTCGAGCCGTCATTCAAATGAGATGATGTTTAAAAAAGGAAAAGATTAATAAAAATGTTTCAGGCAGGTACATCAGCGCGTACAGTGTGCTTCATTAGTCAGTCCAAGAAACACAACTACGGTAGCTACGATGTCGTTTTTTATTACGATCAACTTGTCACTGATTTTAGAAACCTTCAGTTTGCCCGCATTGCAAATCTGAACTCGGGACGTGCACAGCGCAGCCAGATAATTCTCCTATGGGCAAAAGAGTCGCTCTGTAGTTTTAAAAAAAATAAAGAACAAATAAGCAATAAAACCAGAACAAACACTTGCAGCACTTTTCCAAAAGACGTTCCCGAATGCATACAGACATGTCAATCGAGCGAGGCTCATTTGAATATCAGGCCACGCCCAGGTCTACAAAGGCAGGGCGTGTTCATACGGGATCAGTTTAAGGATCGTAAATATAAAACGACGAAGGATTTTACCTGCTGTCCTTTCACCTTTCGAGAAGTCAGATTCTTCGGTGGCTACACACGGCGCGAAGACAAAAGGAAAGGAAGAAAGAAAAACAAAACACGCTTTTATTGCTGTTTGCTGTTCATTCAGCACGTGCAGCTGCTCAAACACAGATTTTTTTGTAACGCGGCTGCCATTCGATTTACGCCCGTTTCTCAAACACGCCACCGATTAATTGCGGGAGCGTTCGTTTTGTGCATTCGTTCAGTCTGTCGTCTTTACGATAACGAGCAGAATGAATGAATGAATGTAGCTTTTACGAACAATGTCATCTATCTATCTATATATCTATCTATCTATCTATATATATATAAAAAAATATAAAAATTGTTCGGTTAGTATACTATACTCAGCATTGTTCTGTTACTGAACGCTGAATTCTGATTGGTCAAAAGGTCTTCATGTTCAACAACTTTACTTTACTGTAGAAATAATTTTACCTACAAAACATAAAGTTGTTCGTAGTTTGATGCTACTTTAGGTGAAAAGGACGATAAAAAATACAAACAATTAGCCATTAAAAAAGATGTAAGCAAAATAATTAAATAGATAAATAAACAGATAGGCTGTAGATGATGTCTCATATATATAATACGCCGATTTTTACAAAACTCTGACGTTTGGGAATTGTTTTCTTCGGGTTTACTGACAGATTAGTTATAGTAGCAGGCTGGTTAACCAACTAACTAGTTGACTAGTGGACTCCTAAACACACACCCTCCCCCTGCATTGTGCAGTTTGTAACTAAACGAATCAGTGAATCAAATGATTAGATTCACTCAAATAAATCCAACTTTAAGCTCAGTGCTTTCGCTGTGGAAAACCTGTGACAAATCATGTTTGTGCTGCATTTAACATCTTGTAGTACGTTCATCAGTTCTGTCATCTGATCTAACGGAAAATATTGTTGTTGTTGTTGTTATTGTTGTTGTTTTTAAACAAGCTTCAGACTCGGTTTTAAGGAGTCGACTCAGTTTTTAAGGAGTCGACTCAGTCTTTAAGGAGTCGACTCCGTTTCAAGCGGGCTACAAAAAGTTCAAGTGTTCAGGACAGGATTAGGAAATATTTCCGTGCTGTAATAAATACAGCTACGTTTTGTTTTGACGTGACATTTAGTTTAAATTGTTATCGTAAGCATGGTATATAAATAGCATGTTTTATTATTATTATTATTATTATTTATTATTATGTTTAAGTATTAAACAACAAATGTAAAAATATTACAATACACAGAGGTTGAATGAATCATTTTCAGACACAACTTATCCACTGGCCAGTGCAAATTATGTCATAAAGTAATAATAATAATAATAATAATAATAATAATAATAATAATAATAAATCTATTTTAAGAAAATGTACTAATAAGTAAATGATTCGTCCACAACACAGCAGCAGCCTCGTTAGCAGACTAGCTAGTTTAGTTAGTAAGGTTAACTAACTAACTAACTAACTAACTAACGTTACACTGAAAAAAAGTTAAAAAGTTGCAGATTTAAAGGAGTTCTCGAGCTCAGATGTAAATCTGTGTCTACACGAATTTCATGTGTTTTATATTCCTCCGTGGACGATTATAACCGGAGAATAAAGCCAAAACAAATCCGCCATACACACCAACCGACTCCTCAACCGACTCCTCAACTCCGGAACCGACTCCTCGACTCCGCTCCTTCTCCCATCGCCTCGCTCCTCCACCGCGCTTTATCCCGCACTTTCTTTTCGGCTCCGGTCTCACGCTGGAAATCCGCTTTTATTCCTCCGACCGGGTGAAAAACATGTCTGCCTCCGGAATATAAACTCCGACTGCCGTTTCTTTTCTTTTCTCTTCTTTCTTTCTTTTCTTTTCTTTCTTTTTTTTTTTTAACTCAAGAGCTCGTCGGGGAAAAAAAAGAGGCTCCGACTCCGTCCGCTCCGGCTTCGCTTCGCGCTTGCGAGTCACGACACCTCGGACGCGTTTACGTTACCTTCCTGGTTACTATAGCGACGCAGGTTTAAGCTCCTCCTCGAACGTACGCGTAAAGTCAAGAGCGCCCCGCCCCCTCACAACCAGGAAGTCCGCTACAGAGCGTATAGACAGGCTGTAAATGAGGTTTAAAATAAAATAAATAAACAAATAAATAATAATAAAAAGAGGTTTAAATTAAAAAAATAAATAAGTTTATCTATCTATCTATCTATCTATCTATCTATCTATCTATCTATCTATCTATCTATCTATCTATCTATCTCTTTACTTTTTATTTGATATGTCATGTTTTATTTAATAAAGTGTAATACTGAAAAATAAAAAAAAAACAAAAAAAAGAAAATGAAATTCTGTATTACATTAAAATAAGTGTATTTATTATTAGTAGGAGAAATAATAATAATAATAATAATAATAATAAATACACAATAATAACATTATTATTATAATTATTATTACCATTATTATTATTACTATTATTATTATTACTGTTATTATTATTATTATTATTATTATTACTGTTATTACTGTTAACATTATTATTGTTATTATTATTATTACTGTTATTATTATATTATTATTACTTCTACTGTTATTATTGTTATTATTATTGTTGTTGTATTATATTATTATTACTGTTATTATGATTATTATTATTATTATTATTGTTATTATTATTGTTGTTGTATTATATTATTATTACTGTTATTATGATTATGATTATTATTATTATTGTTATTATTATTGTTGTTATTATTATTGTTATTACTGTTATTATTTTTA